>ONZH01026885.1:0-309952 GCA_900303285.1 Rhinella marina
ATACGCTTACGCAAAGAATTCAGTTAAATAGCGAACTTTTACTGTTGGTTCGTTATTCGTGCGGCAAAAAGCCTGGGAAGAAAGCGGTCACCTGACCTAGTGGGAAGGGCTTTCTCTGATTGGCTCACAGGCTCGGTAAGCCACTGACGCATCAGTTGTGCTGCGACTGCTGAGACGAGCAGAAGCACTGTCTGTGAAGTTCTGAGAGACAGTGAACTCTTGTGTTAAAATTGGGGTGTAATTGTTCTGGGAATCCATATTACACATATCAAAGATACTGCAGGGCCAGTGCAGGGCAAGTTCAGGGCCAGTGCAGGGCTAGTAATTAATCAGGCAGGGAGCGAGACAGGGAGAGAGACAGGGAGCGAGACAGGGAGAGAGACAAAGACCAGCTGCAGGTCAAGTGAAAATGTCTGGCATGGAAAAAGAAATTGGGTTCCAGCCAGACCTCGAGCTCCAAAAAAAGGAGAAGGTGGCACAGGGCAGCAGTGCCAAAGGACCTGTAGCCGGAGCTTCTACTTATAGAATTCGCAATAGTTGGCCATTGTTCCACCAGGCTAACCAACCAAGGCGCAAAATTGTAGTGGAGGAGAAAGTGGATGAGGTAGTGGAGTTCACCATGTATTTCAGCTCTCCAGAGCTAAATGCTGAGGATTGCCTGGATGTCATTTTGCAAAATTCGCTCTGCCTCTGAGGAGTGCACGTCGCGGCCTAGCGTCATGAGTGCCTGCGTATTACGCAATCGCTAGACAATAGTACACTGAGGATTCGTACGCAATTTGTACACTCATGCGTACGTGTTCACATAAGTTGCGTACCTTTAACAACTGTACATTCGTCATTAGTGCGCGGATGTTTGCAAAACACCATATAATAACGTATGATTTCTACGCAGCTTCGCCAAACAGATTCGTATGAGGTACGAATCTTTTGAAAAGTTCGACGAACATTCGGCAAAGCGAATTTTGGATGATTCGCTCATCTCTAGTTTCTGTCTAAACCCTTTTCAATGACCCTTGGACAATTTTTTCTATGCCTCATTTGATAAAAGTTGTTCCTTTAGAGGGTAGAGTCCTGACCAAGTTTTCACCTCCAGTAGAAGAGGAGATAATCCCAACTGGGCCCTCTCTTGCCCTGGGCCCCATAGCAGTCACATGGTCTGCCGTTATGGTAGTTACGCCCCTGCATGGAGACATGAGTAAAGATTCTCAGGCGGGAGCTTGGCGTGTCATTAGAGCTAACCTGGAGCACTGTAAGATGGAGGCCAGCAAAGAAAAGCTGCCAGGAGCAATAACTGAAAAAAAAAATCACTCATGGATCTGCTAACAGGTCTGCCTTAAGCCAGCCAAGAATACTTCTAATTACATACAAGAGGTGGCAAAGTACACTTAGTAAAAGTCTAAACTCAATTTATATTTAAAATAAATATAGTAACGTGATATTCTACTAAAATCATTCAATTAGACAAAAATCTTATTAACCCCTTCACCCCCAGCGCCGTACATGTACGGCGCTGGGGCGATGCGGGCACATGGCGCCCGCTCGCGAGTGCGGCGGGCGTCATGGCCGGCAAGTCTCTGCTGTTTCTAACAGCAGAGACTTGCCGCTACCTACTCCATCGGCGGCGTCTTCCGGGTTGACTAGATGCCGTGATCACACGTGATCACGGCATCTAGTTGCGTCTAAACCCGGAAGCGTTCGCTTCCGGGTGGTGTACAGACACCCCGTGTGGCCAATCGGGGTGTCTGTACATCGTATGAAAACTGTAATCCTCGCTGGTGAGGATTACAGTTTTCAAACTGCAATTCTTATTCTGGCCACTAGATGGCAGGCCAGGATAAGAAATGAGCAATTCATGGCTTTCTGAGTCTATAAAACCCAGAATTGCTCATAAAGAAAAAAAAAAAAAGCCACAATATATAAGCCCATATTTGAGCTTTCTAATAGTACAAAAAAATTAAAAAAAAATGTTAAAAAATATATAAAAATAAAAAAGATGTAAAAGTTCAAATCACCCCCCTTTCCGTATAAGTAAAAAATAAATACCTAAATAACAATAAATATAGACATCATGGGTATCACCGTGACCGAAAACGCCCGTACTTTTAAAATATAAAAAAAAATTCCAATACGGCGAATTGTGTGGCGGAAAAAAGCGTCCAAATGGCGATTTGCCGTTTTTTTGTCGCTTTTTTTTTCTAAAAAAAATTAAATAAAAAGTGATCAAAAAGTCATACACACCCCAGAATGGTATCAATAAAAACTTCAGATCGTCCCGCAAAAAATGAGCCCCCATACAGCTCTGTACACATAAATACCAAAAAGTTATAGGGGTCAAGATTTGACAAGGAAAAAAAAAAAAAAAAAAAGGGCAACTTTCTAATTAGTTTATCACTATGAAAACGCAGGAAAAACTATACATATTAGGTATTGCCGGATTCGTACTGACCAGTAGAATGAAAGTAACGGATCAGTTTTAATGCACATCGAACGCTGTAAGTAAGAAACCCGTAGAACTGTAGCGGAATAGCGTTTTCTTTGCAATTTCACCCGGTTTGGAATTTTTTTCCCGCTTCCCACTGCACCGTATGCAATATTAAATGGTGGCGTTGGAAAGTACAACTTGTCCCGCAAAAAACAAGCCCTCATACAGCTATGTGAACAGAAAAATAAAAGAGTTATGGCTGTTTGAAGGCAGGGAGCGCAAAACGAAAATGCAGAACCGAAAAAAGCTCCGGGGGTGAAGGGGTTAAAACAGGCAGCTGTTGTGACTATATGGCATCATACAGGAAACAATTGGATTGTGTGTCATTTGTTTTCTTTCCAGTAGAGGGAGCTCTTTGGAAACCAATGTAAAGTTATTATACACGTAAATAGTGTAACAAATGATTCAATGACATTGAGGAGCATGCCAGTCTTACGTAGTTTAGTTATATCACTAAAGGTACTAATGTCCCTGAACACCCTTATAATGTACAGCCCAGTATTATATAGTAGTTTTCTAGCAATGACAGTGGCCGTGTACAATCTCTGTACGTCAACTAAACAAACGCTTCTCCTGGCAGCTGATAAGTGATTTGTAATTTATTTGTTTGCAGCTTTTAATTTAACTCTCAAAATTTGATGTTCTGGTGACATTTACATTTCGTCGCAGTGATTCTCAGAAGATTAAGTGATATAATTATGTGCTTAGGTTTTCCAATTACTTTATGTTATTTCAAGCTCCAGATATTAATGAAGACAGGATAATGAGTAAGCAAGCTACAGCATGTTAAATTGTATTCTGTCACAGAAGATGGCTATAAATGTAGATATTTAGATGCTAACTGATCTGTGGGGTTGCGGCGAGTTGGGCTCCTACGGATCAGGTATCCTTAAGACAACCCCTTTAACTCCTTAAAGGGAACCTGTCACCTCCTAGACAGAAAATAAACTGTTAGCAGTACGTTACTTTAGGGACCAGTGTGAGGCAGATGCATATCTTCATAGGGACAAGCGATTCCTGTAACAGTCAAAAATCAATCTTTTATTCCTGCAGCGCGCGCTTTCCTGCGTCATCTTGAAGTCAAGGGGGCAGCGGCCTATGCGGCACATGCGCTGTAGTGTTAAAAGTGCCAGCAAAGTGAACAGGATCACGCAGGAACTCATCGCGCACCGCGCATGCGCGAGACTTGCGCGATCCCCGGCCACCGGCAGACGTGTCACTCATTTACAAGAGGGGAGTGGTTATCTTGACTTCGAGCAAGGAGGTCGCTGCCCCCTTGACTTCAAGATGACGCAGGAAAGCGCGCGCTGCAGGAATAAAAGATTGATTTTTGACTGTTACAGTAATCGCTTGTCCCTATGAAGATATGCATCTGCCTCACACTGGTCCCTAAAGTAAGGTACTGCTAACAGTTTATTTTCTGTCTAGGAGGTGACAGGTTCCCTTTAAGGACCCGGCAATTTTCTATTTTTGCATTTTAGTTTTTTACTCCTTGTCTTCCAGAAGCCATAACTTTTTTATTTTTCCATTCACATAGACATGTGAAGGCTAGTTTTTTGCGGGACAAATTGTACTTTTAAGTGGCACAATTTAGCATTGCATCTGATGTAGTAGGAAGCTGGGGGAAAAAAATCCAAATGGGGTAGAATTTGAAACAAAACACAATTCTGCCAGTTTTATTGATTTTGTTTATATTGCATTCCCTATGTTGCCAAATTGACCCATTACCTTCATTCTCTGGGTCAGTGCGATTATTTATAGCACTGACCCAGAATTTGAATTGAAAAAAATTTGAAAAATAAATTATTTTTCTTTGCATTGCCATATTCTGACTCCCATAACTTTTTTATAGTTACATCGACAGAGCTGTGTGGGGGCTTATTTATTGCAGAGTGAACTGTAGTTTTTATTGTTACTATTTTGGGGTATGGATGATGTTTTGATCTCTTTTTATTCAATTTTTCTTTTGGGAGGGGAAGTGATGAAAAAATGGCAATTCACCCATTTTGATTTTTTTTTCTGTCACAACGTTTACCATACAAGATAAAAATTTTAATACTACGGGCATTTTGGTACATGGTGACACCAATGATCTTTATTTTTTTATTGTTTACTTATTTTTAGTTTCTATATGGGGAAAGAGGATGATTTGAAGAGGGTTTATGACCGCTCCTCCTATAAACTACAATGAAATTTTGCAGTCTATGGTAGATATGCCATGTTCTTATGGCGACCTGTCACAGGGCTCCTTAGCAACATCCCTGCAGCAGGCTCCAGGCCCACTTCTTGGAAAACCTTCCACCGGATTTTGACGCATGATGGGAGAAATTTGTACCCATTGAGCCAAAAGAGCATTTATGAGGTCAGGGACTGGTATTGGACATAAAGGCCTTACTCACAAACAGGTGTTTGATGGGGTTGAGCTCTGTTGATGCAAAACTCATCTCTATGGTATGCAATTTATTCTGGAGCGTACAATAATGCTGGAACAGGACACAGCCTCCCCTAGCCTGTTGACAAAAAATTGGAAACATTCAGAAAAAAGAAGCCTAGTCCAAACCTTGAAAAACAGCGTTATTATCAATTGATAATTTCCCTCCACTAAATTTACAGTAGGTGTTATGCATTACAGTAGATGTTGCAGGTGTTCTCCTGGCATCTGCCAAACCCCGATGCAGTCACCTTGAGCTATGAGCTGATTTTATAAATTGTGGGAGGCCATACCCTCCTGGCTCAGGGGGCCTGATAAACTCCCCCAATATCTTTGAGGATACATCCATATAAGATGGAAACAGTGAAGATTTTCCACTGCCGATATGTGTGCAGCAAATCTGCACCATTTTTGTGTACTAGCCAAGTAAATGAGATTTGAAGAAACTTCATCCACAAAAGAAATCACAAATATAATCAAATTATAGATACTAGCACTACTGAAATAATATTATGTTAATAAAGTAAAGGGATACATATTCTGAAGCCAAGAAAGATTGGCTTACAAGAGTATTAGAAAAAGGCCCAGATTTTCCATACTGGTCATTTTACTAGTCTGGTCTTTCAGGGGGCCGCCTGAAATGATAAAACAGGAATTGCACTATTAATGCAAACCCTGCTGTATCAGTGATGTTCCAAGGTTAGAAGGAGTGAAGAACCTGTGATGATTTCATTACAGGTCCTTCATCCACTAGGAGTTAAGAGGAGAACTACAGGACAGACACTTTCCTTCCAACTCTAGCATCACTTCTCCTGTTCTGGGAGGGGTGATCAGGGACAAAGTTGCAGCGAGTGGTGGAGGGATAGTTAGGAGGATAATGTTGTTGCCAGTGGAGAAGGCTTAGACCAGGGGTGCACAACCTGCGGCCCAGGGGCCACATGCGGCCCTCGATACCATTCTGTGCGGCCCCAACCATCTGGTAACAGACATGTATGGCTATGTCTTGTGGCTGCTTACATGTATCTTTCAACTATTTTCCCACTAAATGGGAGTACTAGAAGTGTAACTAGACATTTATAATATATACTGCATGTTTAATATGCCTTAAAAATAGTATTTCAGTTGGTAATACCCCTTTAAGTTTTATTTTCGGCCCTTGGAATTGATTCAGGCCGACAATGTGGCCCCCAACCAAAAAAAGGTTGTGCACCCCTGGCTTAGACAGTAGTCAAGGCCACCGGGGAGGGTATTTTGTGCTGCACTGTGGTGTTTATTTGGTGCTGATGGTGTGTTGCATGTTAGCATTTATTTGTGCTGTTGTGGAGGTATTTGTGTAGTATTCACTTGGTTTTGCTGCTACACTGTGTAATTTATTCGGTGCTGTTATTTGGCACTGTATTTTGTGCCGCACAGTGATATCTGTTCTACTGGGGAGAAATCTTGAGTTTTATTATGGTGGTGCTATTGGGAACATACCATAAGTCTTTGAACATGTGATTAAGCATCAATACTTTGATTTGTTTTCTTGTATTGATGGTTTAGAGTACATAGGGACATGACCAAATAAAGCACAATTTACCAAAATGTACATTACATACCACCATTTTTATGCAGTCGCATATGTGGGCTGGTGGGTAGTGATGAACGAACCCGACGTTTTCAGGTTTGGGTCCGGCGTTTGGGCAGTGGATGAATTCCATTATGGATTCTGTTAGCACAGAATATAAAGGAATTCTATGACAGAAGGCAAAATGGAAGCCTTTAAGAGGCATTCAGTTTTGCATTCCATCATAATAGAAGTCTATGGGCAGCATACCGGATCTGTCTGGTTTCTGTTATGCAGGATGGAAAATAAAGTCCTGTCCTGCATAACTGAAACCAGACAGATCTGGTTTCTGACTTACAGGATAGCAGCCTTACATCTGGTGGCATTAGACGCAGAGCTTGTTAAGAGCTCATTTGCATCCATTTCTTCCCAGAATTCCAGAGGAGGATATATGGCTTATAAATCTCCTGACGCCCATTAAGGTGCTCTCTCCCCAAGGAGAGCTAGTACCCTCCAAATCCTGACTGAGGCCTATCACTCAGTTAAGCCAGTGCTCTCTGCTCTTCACTGATGAGGGGCAATCACCCTGAAACAGCTGTCTGCAGATGAGATGTTGGCTTATTTAATATCTGAATCATGTCTCAAGTCATTTTAAGAGTTGAACATTGACTTATAGGATAGCTGCCTTACATCTGGTGGTATTAGAGGTAGAGCTGATTTGCATCCCTTTCTACACTCTTTTAGTGACGTTTTCTGAAATCAACCACATGGAGTAAGAAGCCAGATGACCTCCTGGATGGTAACTGAGTCATTCCACTGCCAGCATTAGCATTATACAGTATAAATGACGCAGGAGTTCAGTGCTGCCATTTGAATTAGCTTCTCAGAAACTAATGACAAACTACCATAAGCATGTTCAATGGTCAATCAATAGCTTAGTAACAATATATATATAGTAACATACAGTATGTATAGTATTCAAGGGAGGACATCTGCTGCCTTCAGTCCTTGTTTTCCAGTGATTGGTTTCCTTCTGTCTGTGTACTGTTCTGCAGTACGCTGGTTCCAGCCTGTCCACATTGCTTAATGATTCCTTATTCTCAGTTTGTTCTTATCGTTTTGTTTTTATTTATCTATTTATTTATTTTGCAAACCTCAAACAGGAAGCAGCAAATCCCATAGTGCATATACGTTAAAAAAAAAAATTGGCGCCTGCTTGCAGCCTGTTCTTGGTGTTAAATCATTTCTGAAGAGGGTTGTCACCAGTCCACGACAATTATGTACAGTTTATAGTTTTTAGTTCATTTCTGGTTCTCATTTCTTTGACTTCTGTTGTCCAGTTTAGTGACTAAATCATTCTGAGGTTCAGTAGTGTGATGACTCCCCTTTTCTGGGGTTCAGTGGTTTCGTGCCCTAGTTAGTTCCTATTGCTTGGCTGTTCGATGTCCCATTCTTCCTCTCATGTCCAGAGGTTTGTTGCTTCCAGTATCTAATTCCTAATGGTTTTCTTCCGTAAATCCATAATGATCAATTGTTCAAGCAAATGAATAAATCAGTAAAATGTTACCTTATCTGTTTACTGCATTTGTCACATGTTAGACATTGGAGGTAAAATATTAATCCATAATTGTAGCCTTACATAGGGCAAATAGATGTTCATAATAAAATGGATTATAGCTCTTTTAAAGAGTCTAGTAATGCTAGACTTACCTAGTAGGATCTAGAGATAGCAATTGCTCAGGCAAGGAATTAAATAAACAGCACATTTATATGAGCAATTAGAAATGGCCTGCCATCAGCTCACAGAACAAGAGAAGGTTAACTGTACTGCAACTGAGGAAAGATACAATGAACAATGGCCCTAATTCACAGAACGGAAGCTGGCGTCTGTACGTACGGGACAGCGGCAGCCATGCTGTTGTAGCACTTGGCTTACCGTGGTAATTATGAACAGGTAAAAGTCTAATAAAAGTCTGCCATAGAGATCAGTAATTTCTCTGACAGTCTGTCACGACAGGAACAAGGGGGAGAAGTGCAGCCTGACTAAACCCCACCTCTGTCCCTGCCTATTTGCCACACCCAAGGCTAAAGGTCCAGGGGGAGCAACTGGACGGCAAACCCTACTTTGCTACGTGAGGGTGCAGGGAAGGGAGAACAACAAATGGACATGGAAACAAACAGACACAATAGTCAAAAAGTCAGGCAAACAAAGGTCAAATCAGGAATATATACGTCAGGATCCGAGGATGAGGCAAAAGCAAAGTCGAGGTCACAAGCAATAGGTCAGATAATACGGCAGGTCACAAGTAGAAAAACGCACAGCACTGCAAGGAAGGAACTTCAACAGGCAACTTGTCAAGGCAGTTGCCATCTTTAAATAGCCTGCCCAGGATCATGTGATATGGCCAGCATCACATGACCTGAGGCGGAGCATTGCTGCCAAAACAATATGCAAAGTAGCCATGTGGTGTGATCAGCACCACATGGCTAAAAACCCAAAAGATAATTAACTGATGAAGTGCTGGCTGACCAGACCAGCACTTCAATTCCCTACTGTTCGTCTCTAGGGGGGCGGAGAGGTCCGGCGGTGCTGCTCGGAGGGAGCGCGTCGCCGGCCTCCCGTTACAGTACCCCCCTCACAAGGGGCCACCGGACCCTTACCAGGGGAAATTGGCTTATCGGGATGCAGCAAATAAAAAGCTTTAATGAGGCTGTCCGCATGAATCTTGGTCAACAGTACCCAGCATCTATCCTCTGGTCCGAACCCCTTCCAATGTACCAAGTACTGGAATGAGTTTCGGACCCTTCTAATATCCACAATATCCAAAATCTCATGCTCCATCTGCCCATCCACCTGTACCGGAGGTGGAGAATGTTCCTCAGGCAGAACCGGAGCAATAAACCTTTTCAGCAGGGACTTGTGGAATACGTCATGTATACGGAAGGAGTCAGGCAGGCGCAACTTAAAGGACACATAATTAATCACCTTAATAATCACATAAGGTCCTATAAACCGGGGTGCGAACTTATGGGATGATACCTTCAGATGCAGGTTTTTAGTGGACAACCACACCTTGTCCCCTACCATGAATTCAACCCCTTGAGAACGTCTCCTGTCCGCTTTAGTTTTCTGAATCTCTTGGGCTCTTTCCAGGTTCATTTGAACCCGAGCCCAAACTGTGCACAGTTCCTGAAATACCCCCTTAATCTCTGGTACAGTGGAATGCGATGGGAAGAATAAGCCAAACCGAAGATAAAAACCCATATTGCAAAAGAAAGGAGAGACCCCAGAGGAGGAGATAAAAATTTGACCCATAAATGTTGATTCTCAGCAACATAACATCTCAAGAATTGCTCAACCAACTGGTTAACCCGTTCAGTTTGCCCGTTAGACTCGGGATGGAAGGCTGACGAGAAGGACAGGGAGGTACTTATCTTCTGACAGAAGGCCTTCCAAAACCTAGACACGAATTGCACGCCTCGGTCCGACACAATATTATCTGGAGCCCCATGTAATTTGACAATGTGATCAATAAATACAGCAACCAGGACCTTGGCCGACGGAAGCTTAAACAATAGGATTAGATGACACATCTTTCTAAAACGATCGACCACCACCAAGATAACAGTTTTACTCTCTGAACATGGAAGGTCCGTGATAAAGTCCGTAGACAAATGGGACCACAGTCTATCCGGTAAGGGCAAAGGGTGCAACTTGCCCATAGGTCGTGTTCTGGGGTTCTTAGATCAGGCACAAACACTACAGGTGGACATAAAGGCTTGGACGTCCCTGGACATGGAAGGCCACCAAATATTCCTGGCAACTAATTCTCTGGTGGCATTGATCCCGGGATGTTCACACAAAACACAGTTATGACACTCACCCAGGAAACGAAGACTCAACGAAACAGGTACAAATAATTTGTCACTGGGGGTACCGTCTGGAGCGAGATGTCGTCCCTCCAGTATGTCGTCGGTCAGGTCAGGTGATGTCGCAGCCACGAAAATGTCATCCGGTAGAATAGGTTCAGGAGGAGTCTCAGGCGGTTGATATGCCTGAAAACTACGAGACAAGGCATCTGCTTTAGTATTATTGCTTCCTGGCCTAAAGGTGACACAGAAATCAAATCAGGTAAAAAACAAGGCCCACCTTGCCTGTCTGGGATTCAACCTTTTGGCAGATTCAAGAAATAACAAGTTTTTATGGTCCGTAAGTACCGTAACCCGATGCAAAGCCCCTTCCAAAAAATGGTGCCACTCCTCAAATGCCCATTTAATGGCTAGTAACTCCCTATTCCCTATATCATAATTTCTCTCTGCTTGAGAAAATTTGCGAGAGAAGAAAGCACATGGTCTGAGATTGGTAAGAGTGGAAGAACCCTGGGACAATATGGCCCCCACACCGTCCTCAGATGCGTCTACCTCAACCACAAATGGTTTGTTCTGATCAGGCTGGATCAGGACCGGAGCTTTAGAGAAGCAACTCTTTAGATCCTCAAAAGCCTTCACAGCAGCCGGAGACCAATTCACGACATCTGCCCCCTTAAGGGTGAGATCGGTGACAGGCTTAACAATTACCGAAAAATTATTCATAAACCTCCGGTAAAAGTTGGCAAACCCCAGAAAACGTTGGAGCGCCTTCAGGGATGAAGGTCGCACCCAATCTCGGATAGCCTATACCTTGGTGGGGTCCTTCTTGAACGCAAAGGGAGTCAATATATACCCCAAAAAGGCCACCTCCTGGACCCCAAAAGAACACTTCTCACTCTTAATAAATAATTTATTCTCACGCAACAATTCAAGAACTTGTCTAATGTGAGTCATATGAGATTCCCAATCAACAGAAAAAATGAGGATATCGTCGATATAGACAACCATAAATTTGCCAATGAAAGGTCTAAAAATGTCGTTAACAAAATTTTGAAAAACTGCAGGAGCATTACTTAACCCGAAGGGCATTACTAGATACTCATAATGACCGTCCGGGGTGTTAAAAGTGGTTTTCCATTCACCCCCCTCACGGATTCTGATCAGGTTGTACGCCCCCTTCAGATCCAGCTTGGTAAACCAACAGGCACCCTGAACCTGATTCAGTAAGTCAGGAATGAGAGGTAAAGGATATCTGTTCTTAACAGTAATTTTGTTGATCTCTCTATAATCGATGCAAGGTCTCAACCACCATCCTTCTTGCTCACAAAAAAGAACCCAGCACCCATGGGAGAGATCGAAGGTCGGATATGTCCCTTGGCCAGACTCTCCTTGAGGTAATCTCTCATAGCCGACGCTCTGGTGTTGAGAGATTATAAATCCGGCCCTTAGGATATTCGGACCCCTCAATAATTTCGATGGGACAATCATACAGACGTTGAGGGGAAGAAAGTCTTCTATGTTTCAGACATAGTAAATACATCTAGAAAATCCTCAATATACTCAGGCAAACTTGTGGTTTTACCGGTAAGACCTAACTGCAAAACAGATTTGCAACAATTTATTCAATTTGGTCCCCACCTCTCTAGTTCCCCTGATGCCCAATTAATTACCGGGTTATGACTCTGTAAACAAGGTAACCCAAGCACCAGGTCAGCAGGCAAATTCTTTAAAACCAAAAACGAACAGGTTTCAACATGATGGATTCCCACCATCAAAGTGACCTCAGAAGTACAAAATTCAGCTCCGCCACTATTAAGAGTGGTGGAGTCAAGTGCTATAATCGGGATAGCCTCCTTAAGGGAAACCAAAGGGACACCCAAGGATTGAGCAAACTCAAAATCAATAAAATTGCATGCCGAACCTGAATCAATGAAAGCCCTCCCAGATCCTCTGGACTGATTGAAGGAAATGACACAAGGTAATAGGATCTTCTTCCTTACCACAGTCGGAAGTACCTTAACAACTGAGGATGATCTCTTGGAAGGAGGAAGTTTGGGACATTGCTGACGCCAATGGCTCTTGTCTCCACAGTAGAAGCAGACCCCCTTCTCTGCTCCCTCAGGGTGGCTCCAAGTTGCATTGGTTCTTCAGGGACCATGCCAGGAGAAGGAGTTTGAAGAGTAGTCTCTGGAAGAACGACCACCGGAAAGAGAGTCGAGCGTTCCTTCTGCCTCTCCCTGACACGTCGGTCTAGCTTAATAGCTAGCGTCATAGTCTCTTCTAATGACTCAGGGGTAGGGTAACTAACTACAGTAGGAAGTCCTTAAGCTGATCAGAGAGCCCCACTCTAAACTGACTCCTTAATGCAGGATCATTCCAATTAGAGTAAAATGCACCACTTCCTGAATTCGGCACAATAATCCTCTACTGGACGGTTACCCTGCCGAATGTCCCTTAGCTGAGTCTCCGCCACCGCAGCTAAGTCAGGCTCCTCATACAACAGTCCTAGGGCCTGGAAAAAAGCCTCCACCGACTGCAGACAGGGGGAGACGCGGGGCAAGGAAAAAGCCCACTCCTGCGGGTCACCCTGCAGCAGAGAAATAATCATTTTAACCTGCTGCGGCTCAGGTCCCGAGGAGTTTAGGCACAAATCAAAATAAAGCTTACAGCTTTCCTTAAATGAGTGGAAAGCCTTGCGATCCCCAGAAAAACGATCGGGGAGCTTGACATGAGGTTCCAGGGAGGTACTGGGAACCACAGGAGCAGCCACAGGGGTGGTCTACTGCTGCTCGTGAAATTGGAGCCTTTCAGCCAAGTCCTGGATCATTTGCGCCATGTTCTGGACTTGGTCAGTAAGTGCTCGCAACTGATCCATGAATTTTTGGGCCTGTTATTCTGTCATGACACGAACAAGGGGGAGAAGTGCAACCTGACTAAACCCCACCTCTGTCCCTGCCTATTTGTCACACCCAAGGCTAAAGGAGCAACTGGACGGCAAACCCTACTCTGCTACGTGAGGGTGCAGGGAAGGGAGAACAACAAACGGACACAGAAACAAACAGACACAATAGTCAAAAAGTCAGGCAAACAAAGGTCAAACCAGGAATGTACGTCAGGATCCGAGGATGAGGCAAAAGCAAGGTCGAGGTCACAAGCGGATAATACGGCAGGTCACAAGTAGAAAAACGCACAGCACTGCAAGGAAGGAACTTCAATAACAGGCAACTTGTCAAGGCAGTTGCCATCTTTAAATAGCCTGCCCAGGATCATGTGATGTGGCCAGCATCACATGACCTGAGGCGGAGCATTGCTGCCAAAACAATATGCAAAGTAGCCATGTGGTGTGATCAGCACCACATGGCTAAAAACCCAAAAGATAATTAACGGATGAAGTGCTGGCTGACCAGACCAGCACTTCAATTCCCTACTGCTCGTCCCTAGGGGGGCGGAAAGGTCCGGCAGCGCTGCGCGGAGGGAGCGCGTCGCCGGCCTCCCGTTACACAGTCACATATCTTATAGAGATAACCAAAAATTACCAGTCGAAAATAATTATATTCATTTAGGAAAGAAACATCACTGCTCTCCCAACTAATTCCTCTCAAACTAGAAAAGCAATAGGCACCTGACATAGTGGGTGTGATGACATTCATTACCTATGGGATGTATTGTCTTGATACACAGGTCTTGAGAAAGGTTCCTATGTAGTCCAAGCATTAGCCATAAATGTCTTCTTTCAGAGAAAGACTAACTGAAATTTCAAGAGCATGGTAGATTTCCTATGGCCCCACAGAAGACAATTTGTCAGTGGAACACCTGTATCTGAACGTCTGGCTTGTGGCCCAATGTTTTGCCCAGTGTTGTGCAAACACATTCTTCTAGATGCCAATTTTCCTTTCAGTACAAAATGGATCATTATGTGCCATTCTTCTAATCACAGGATCCGTCTGTGCAAACTGCAGATGTTTGCCTCCGTGCCCCTTTTGCTGTCATTCCATTTCCTTGTTGTTCTACTAACCACTGGGACAGGCAACATTGAATAGTGCTGACATCTGAGTCTAGGCACATCTCTGGCAGAGTGCTAAACCGAGATCTCTCAGTTCAAGGATTCTGTCCGTCTCAGTTTTCGACAAGTAGAGATAACTAGCATGTTGATGAACAGGAGGCATCACACAATCATCCTACTCAACCTGATCTGATCTTTGAAGTTTCATGTGGCTAAAAATCTTTGTTTTCAATCTGGCTTCTATGCCTCTCCCACATACCACAGATTAGAGCTAGGTGCTTGAAAATTCAAGCATCTGAAGATCTTAGTGACACCTGCATTGAGAATGTGCTAGACACCACGATGGAATACTGGAATATGAATCCATAGTGAATAGCAAGTCACTAGTACACAATAAAATACAACTATGCAAAGACTAAATAATATCTGCACACAATTACTCTATATTACTGTACCTCCACATACTGATTTAATACCATCATACTATGACCACTAGAGATTTGGCTGCTTCATTGTGAAGAACATTTCTTTGTTTGTAGCGGACGCAATGACGGAGAGTGGCGATCGCACTCCCCCCCCCAATCATTGAACCCCTTAGTTGCAAAGTTCATCGGGAAAATTGATTAGTTACCATGAAGTGCAAGGAAATTCAGCTTCGCGTAAGGATACCACCATATAGTGACAATATAGTGGTCTGTTGGCATCACAGTACAGACTCTAAAAGAAAAATACAATACTCATCCAATATAATGGCAAAATATGCAATTATATCCAATAACTCACAGGTGAACATTTTTCTAATGGAGGTCCTCCTATCTCCATTAGAGAAATGGTCAGACAGACCTCCATGAAGACTTTTTCCAGCCATGGCTCGTCTTTGCACAGTTAACTGCACAGACATCACTGGTTCCTTTCCACCCTCTACAGCAGCACAAACTCCCCACACTGCATCATACCCGCGCCCCCATGGTCTCTATGAATTGTGCAGCATATGCCCCAATATGCAGGAGTATACTGTATCATATAAAGCAGCACTGTGAGGGGGGATATCTTCAGTATGACACAAGCTTTTCATGCAATTTCTATATTGCTATACCGCACATTTTCTTTTATATTTACTGTACGCGGCCACCATTGTCAGTTTCCTTTTCGCTGAACCACTGCTGCATAGGGAAAACACAAATGAGGAAAAAAAGCAGACTGGTTTGAGTGTTGCATTTATAAAAGCAGAGACATAACGCGAGTTTGAGCGTTTGCGCGTTTGATTTTTAAGTGCGCGTTTGAATTAAGTGTGTGACTTTAGATTACGTGACTTCAGATTCAGGGACTACAGTAAGTCGGTTTCATATCACTGTATTGTATTTTTTTTTCTCTTTTATTGTGTAATCCACATTAGTATGTCTTCCATTATTGACAGAGCAGTCCAGTGCACATCTTGTCTGATGTATGCAGTCCTGAAACAGCCGTTTAAGGGTGCATATATTTGTTCAAAATGTGAGCAAATTACCCGTTTGGAATCGCACATTGTGTATCTAACCTGGCGGATTTCAACACTGAGAAGCGCTGACAATTTGGAAAAGAGTTTGCTGCTCACTGAGCAGGCACTCTATGGGGTAGATGTGGGGGAGGGTGGTAGTGAGGAGGCTCAGGAAAGTGAGGTAGCTAGCTGGGTAACAGTTAGAAAGCGGGTTAAAGGGAAAAGTGCCAGGGAGGCTAGCCCTGATCTGACACACCCCAACAAGTTTGCAAGTTTGGCAGATGAGGGGGATGCCACTTCAGGGAGAGCACTGCTGCAGCCGGACACTTCCTCTGCCAGTCAGGGGAATGTCAGCTCCAGTAAGCAGGGGGACAGGAGAGCAGGGCAGGCCAGACAGGTGCTGGTAGTGGGAGATTCAATTATTAGGGGTACAGAGAGGGCAATCTGTCACAAAGACCGGGATCGTCGAATGGTGTGTTGCCTTCCTGGCGCTCGAGTTCGGCACATCGCGGATCAGATTGACAGATTACTGGGAGGGACTGGAGAAGATCCAGCAGTCATGGTCCATATCGGAACCAATGACAAAGTTAGAAGTAGGTGGAGCATCCTTAAAAATGATTTTAGGGATCTAGGGCACAAGCTTAGGGCAAGGACGTCAAAGGTAGTGTTTTCCGAAATACTGCCTGTACCACGAGCCACACAAGAAAGACAGCATGAGATTAGGGAGGTAAACAAGTGGCTCAAGAACTAGTGTAGGAAGGAGGGATTTGGGATCTTGGAGAACTGGGCCAACTGGGCCAACGGCATATTGCGGACCGGATTGACAGATTGCTGGGTGGGGCTGGGGAAGACCCGGCGGTCATGGTACATGTTGGCACCAATGACAAAGTCAGGGGGAGATGGAAGGTCCTTAAAAATGATTTTAGGGAACTAGGTGAGAAGCTAAAGTCCAGGACCTCCAAGGTAGTGTTTTCAGAAATACTACCAGTGCCACGAGCGTCACTAGAGAGACAACGGGAGATTAGGGAGTTAAATAAGTGGCTCAGAGGCTGGTGCAGGAAGGAAGGGTTTGGGTTCATGGAGAACTGGGCCGACTTCTCTGTCGGCTACAGACTCTACAGTAGGGACGGGCTGCACCTTAATGGGGAGGGTGCAACTGCCCTGGGGGAAAAAATGGTTAGACGGCTGGAGGAGCTTTTAAACTAGGATCTGGGGGGAGGGTGGGTGACCATACTAATAAGGGGGTAGATAGTGTAGATAGAGAGTGGGTCATAGGAAGGAAAAGTGGGGGGTTAGTGGGGGCTGGGGTTAGTAAGGAATGTAGGGAGAAGACTGTGCAAAACAACAACCAAAGTAGCCCAAGAACCCCGGATATTCATTTCATAAGTAATAGTAAATTGACAAACGGGGTAAAAAATATACAAAGACCTCTTAAGTGTATGTACACTAATGCCAGAAGCCTAACTAATAAAATTGGCGAACTGGAATTAGTGATGTGTGAGGAGGACTGTGACATAGTGGGAATAACTGAGACATGGCTGGATGATACCTATGACTGGGCAGTTAATGTACAGGGTTACAATCTTTTTAGAAAGGATCGTCAAAACCGGCGAGGGGGAGGGGTCTGCCTTTATATAAAGTCCTGTCTAAAGCCCACAATCCGGGAAGATATAAGTGAGGGACATGAAGATGTGGAGTCACTGTGGGTAGAAATAAATGGAGCCAAAAACAATAATAAAATACTAATAGGAGTTTATTATAAACCACCTAATATATCAGAGGCCACAGAAAATCAATTTCTAAATGAAATAGACGAAGCGGCAAATCAGAATGAGGTTGTTATTATGGGGGACTTCAACTACCCAGATATAGACTGGGAAACTGAAACCTGTATATCTCATAAAGGAAACAGGTTCTTGACAATAACCAAAGACAATTACCTTTCCCAACTGGTTCAGGACCCGACTAGAGGGACGGCCATACTGGACTTAGTATTAACCAATAGACCTGACAGAACAACAGATGTGCAGGTTGGGGGACATCTGGGTAAAAGTGACCATAAAATAATAACCTTTAAATTGTCATTAAAAAAAGCATTTCTTCAGGGAGGAACAAAAATACCAAACTTCAAAAATGCTAAATTTAGCCATCTAAGAGAGGCCATAGGTCTAACTAACTGGGACAAAATCCTCAAAAATAAAAATACAGCCACAAAATGGGATATTTTTAAAAGCATCCTAATATCTAATTGTGAGAGGTACATACCGTATAGGAATAAAATGATAAGAAACAAGAAAAAAACAATGTGGATAAATAGAACTGTAAAAAAAGCAATAAATGACAAAAGAAAGCATTTAAATCACTAAAACAGGAGGGGAGCAAGGAAGCATTGAAAAACTATAAGGAAAAAAATAGAATTTGTAAAAGACAAATAAAAGCAGCTAAACTAGAGACTGAAAGACTAATTGCTAAAGAGAGTAAAACTAACCCTAAAATGTTCTTCAATTATATAAATACTAAAAAGTATAAATCTGAAGGTGTCGGCCCCTTACAGAGTAGTGAGGGGGGAGTAGCAGAGAGCGATGAGGAGAAAGCAAAACTGTTAAATATTTTTTTCTCCACTGTATTCACTGAGGAAAATAAACTGTCAGATGAAATGCAGAATATAAAAGTGAATTCCCCTTTAAAAGTGGCCTGTCTGACCCAGGAAGAAGTACTGGGGCGTCTTAAAAAGATTAAAATAGACAAATCGCCAGGACCGGATGGCATACACCCACGTATCCTAAGAGAATTAAGTAATGTCATTGCCAGACCCTTATACTTGATATTTAAGGACTCTATACTGACAGGGACTGTTCCACAGGATTGGCGCATAGCAAATGTGGTGCCAATATTCAAAAAGGGTCCAAAAACAGAGCCCGGGAACTATAGGCCGTTAAGTTTAACATCTGTAGTGGGTAAACTGTTTGAAGGTTTTCTAAGAGATGCTATCTTGGAGTACCTCAATGAAAATAAGCAAATAACTCCATATCAGCATGGCTTCATGAGGGATCAGTCATGTCAAACCAATTTAATCAGTTTCTATGAGGAGGTAAGTTCTAGACTTGACCGCTGGGAATCAATGGATGTCGTATATCTGGACTTCTCCAAAGCATTTGACACGGTACCACATAAAAGGTTAGTATATAAAATGAGAATGCTTGGCCTTGGAGAAAATGTCTGTATGTGGGTAAGTAAATGGCTCAGTGATAGAAAACAGAGGGTGGTTATTAATGGTACATACTCAGATTGGGTCACTGTAACTAGTGGGGTACCACAGGGGTCAGTATTGGGCCCTATTCTCTTCAATATATTTATTAATGACCTTGTAGAAGGCTTGCACAGTAAAATATCAATTTTTGCAGATGACACTAAACTGTGTAAAGTAATTAACACAGAAGAGGACAGTACACTGCTACAGATGGATCTGGATAGACTGGAGGCTTGGGCAGAGAAGTGGCAGATGAGGTTTAACACTGACAAATGTAAGGTTATGCATATGGGAAGGAATAATGCAAGTCACCAGTACATACTAAATGGTAAAACATTGGGTAACTCTGACATGGAAAAGGACCTAGGAATTTTAGTGAACAGCAAACTAAGCTGCAGAAACCAGTGTCAGACAGCTGCTGCCAAGGCCAATAAGATAATGGGTTGCATCAAAAGGGGCATAGATGCCCGTGATGAGAACATAGTCCTGCCACTTTACAAATCACTAGTCAGACCACACATGGAGTACTGTGTACAGTTCTGGGCTCCTGTGAACAAGGCAGACAGAGCAGAGCTGGAGAGGGTTCAGAGGAGGGCAACTAAAGTCATAGCTGGAATGGGTGGACTACAGTACCCAGAAAGATTATCAAAATTAGGGTTATTCACTTTAGAAAAAAGACGACTGAGGGGAGATCTAATAACTATGTATAAATATATCAGGGGTCAGTACAGAGATCTCTCCCATGATCTCTTTATCCCAAGGACAGTAACCATGACGAGGGGACATCCTCTGCGCCTGGAGGAAAGAAGGTTTGTTCACAAAAATAGAAGAGGATTCTTTACGGTAAGAGCAGTGAGACTATGGAACTCTCTGCCCGAGGAGGTGGTGATGGTAAGTTCAGTAAAAGAGTTCAAGAGGGGCCTGGATGTATTTCTGGAGGGTAATAATATTACAGGTTATAGTTACTAGATATGGGTTGTTGTTGATCCAGGGAGTAATTCTGATTGCCTGATTGGAGTCGGGAAGGAATTTTTTCCCCTAAAGTGAGGAAAATTGGCTTCTACCGCACAGGGGTTTTTTGCCTTCCTCTGGATCAACTTGTAGGAAAACAGGTCGAACTGGATGGACAGATGTCTTTTTTCGGCCTTATAAACTATGTTACTACGTTACTAACTTCTCTGTCGGCTACAGGCTCTACCGTAGGGATGGGCTGCACCTCAATGGGGAAGGGGCAGATGTTTTGGGGGAGAAGATGGCTAGAAGGCTGGAGGAGTGTTTAAACTAGGGACTGGGGGGGAGGGTAACTACATTATAGATGAGGAAGATAGTGCAGATAGAGACCTGGGGCAAGGTAATGGAACTGGGGGAGGAATGGAAGGGGGAACTAGAACAGTGCAGAAGGAAAGGTATAGGGAAAAAAATATATATAAACCTTTTAACTGTATGTACACTAATGCCAGAAGCCTAGCTAATAAAACTGGTGAACTGGAATTAAGGTCCTTTTACACGGGCCGATTATCGGCCGAAAAATCGTTCCTAGGAACGCTAGTGCCGATAATCGGCCCGTGTAAAAGTGGCCCTAATCAGCCGACGAACGAGCAAAACGCTCGTTCGTCGGCTGATTGGATCTTTTGGTTTCTACAAAAGATCCAATCTGTCGGGCGCACATCGGCCTGTGTAAACTGGCGATGTGCGCCTGACAGTATGGAGCTTCCCGGCCGCACGAGTGATACAGCGATCACTCGTGCGGCCCGGCGCTCGATTCATCGGGCGTGGAAAGGCTCCCTGCCCGAGCGCCGATATCGCTGATCGGCGCTCGGGCAGGGAGACACATCGGCCCGTCTAAAAGGGCCTTTAGTGATGTGTGAGGAGGACTATGACATAGTGGGAATAACTGAGACATGGCTGGATGATACCTATGACTGGGCAGTTAACATACAGGGTTACGGTCTGTTTAGAAAGGATTGCCAAAACCGGAGAGGGATCTGCCTTTATGTAAAGTCCTGTCTAAAGCCCACACTCCGGGAAGATATAAGTGAGGGACATGAACATGTGGAGTCACTGTGGGTAGAAATAAATGGAGCCAAAAACAATAATAAAATACTAATAGGACTTTATTATAAACCACCTAATATACCAGAGTCTGCAGAAAATCTACTTCTAAATGAAATAGACGAGGCGGCTAAACATAATGAGGTTGTTATTATGGGGGATTTCAACTACCCAGATATAGACTGGGAAACTGAAACCTGTATATCTCAAAGGAAACAGGTTCTTGGAAATAACCAAAGACAATTACCTTTCTCAACTGGTTCAGGACCCGACTAGAGGGACGCCCATACTGGACTTAGTATTAACCAATAGACCTGACAGAACAACAGATGTGCAGGTCGGGGGACACCTGGGAAATAGTGACCATAATATAATAACCTTCCAACTGTCATTCAAAAGAGCGTTTCTTCAGGGAGGAACAAAAATACCAAACTTCAAAAAAGCAAAATTTAGTCAACTAAGAGAGGCCATAGGACTAACTAACTGGGACAAAGTTCTCAAAAATAAAAATACAGCCACAAAATGGGAGATTTTTAAAAGCATCCTAATATCTAATTGTGAGAGGTACATACCTTATGGGAATAAAAGGTTAAGGAACAAGAAAAAAACCAATGTGGATAAATAGAGCTGTAAAGAAAGCAATAAATGACAAACAGAAAGCATTTAAATCACTAAAACAGGAGGGGAGCAAGGAAGCATTGAAAAACTATAAGGAAAAAAAAGAATATGTAAAAGACAAATAAAAACAGCCAAACTAGAGACTGAGAGATTAATCGCCAAAGAGAGTAAAACTAACCCTAAAATGTTCTTTAATTATATAAATGGTAAAAAGTATAAACCTGAAGGTGTCGACCCCTTACAGAGTAATGAGGGGGGAGTTGCAGAGAGCGATGAGGAGAAAGCAAAGCTACTAAATATCTTTTTCTCCACTGTATTCACTGAGGAAAATAAACTGTCAGATGAAATGCAGAATATACAAGTAAATTCCCAATTAAAAATGCTCTGTCTGACCCAGGAAGAAGTAGAGTTGCGTCTTAAAAAGATTAAAATAGACAAATCGCCAGGACCGGATGGCATACACCCCCGTATCCTAAGAGAATTGCCAGACCCTTATTTCTGATATTTAAGGACTCTATACTGACAGGGACTGTTCCACAGGATTGGCGCATAGCAAATGTGGTGCCAATATTCAAAAAGGGTCCAAAAACAGAGCCCGGGAACTATAGGCTGGTAAGTTTAACATCTGTCGTGGGTAAACTGTTTGAGGGTTTTCTAAGAGATGCTATCTTGGAGTACCTCAATGAAAATAAGCAAATAACTCCATATCAGCATGGCTTCATGAGGGATCAGTCATGACAAACCAATTTAATCAGTTTCTATGAAGAGGTAAGTTCTAGACTGGACCGCGGCGATTCAATGGATGTCGTATATCTGGACTTCTCCAAAGCATTTAACACGGTACCACATAAAAGGTTAGTATATAAAATGAGAATGCTTGGCCTGGGAGAAAATGTCTGTATGTGGGTAAGTAACTGGCTCAGTGATAGAAAACAGAGGGTGGTTATTAACGGAACATATTCAGATTGGATCACTGTCACTAGTGGGGTACCACAGGGGTCAGTATTGGGCCCTATTCTCTTCAATATATTTATTAATGATCTTGTAGAAGGCTTGCACAGTAAAATATAATTTTTTGCAGATGACACGAAACTGTGTAAATTAATTAACACAGAAGAGGACAGTACACTGCTACAGATGGATCTGGATAGACTGGATGCTTGGGCAGAGAAGTGGCAGATGAGGTTTAACACTGACAAATGTAAGGTTATGCATATGGGAAGGAATAATGCAAGTCACCAGTACATACTAAATGGTAAAATATTAGGTAACTCTGACATGGAAAAGGACCTAGGAATTTTAGTGAACAGCAAACTAAGCTGTAGAAACCAGTGTCAGACAGCTGCTGCCAAGGCCAATAAGATAATGGGTTGCATCAAAAGGGGCATAGATGCCCGTGATGAGAACATAGTCCTGCCACTTTACAAATCACTAGTCAGACCACACATGGAGTACTGTGTACAGTTCTGGGCTCCTGTGAACAAGGCAGACAGAGCAGAGCTGGAGAGGGTTCAGAGGAGGGCAACTAAAGTCATAGCTGGAATGGGTGGACTACAGTACCCAGAAAGATTATCAAAATTAGGCTTATTCACTTTAGAAAAAAGACGACTGAGGGAAGATCTAATAACTATGTATAAATATATCAGAGGTCAGTACAGAGATCTCTCCCATGATCTCTTTATCCCAAGGACAGTAACCATGACGAGGGGCCATCCTCTGCGTCTGGAGGAAAAAAGGTTTGTACACAAACATAGAAGAGGATTCTTTACGGTAAGAGCAGTGAGACTGTGGAACTCTCTGCCTGAGGAGGTGGTGATGGTAAGTTCACTAAAAGAGGGGCCTGGATGTATTTCTGGAGTGTAATAATATTATAGGTTATAGCTACTAGAGATGGATCATTGATCCAGGGAGTAATTCTGATTGCCTGATTGGAGTCGGGAAGGAATTTTTTCCCCTAAAGTGGGAAAAATTGGCTTCTACCTCAGAGGGTTTTTTTGTCTTCTTCTGGATCAACTTGTAGGAAAACAGGCCGAACTGGATGGACAGATGTCTTTTTTCGGCATTATAAACTATGTTACTATGTTACTATGATTGTCCTTATTGAGTGATATGGACTGGAGGAAACTACAACTAGAACACTAAAAAAAAAAAATAATAATTGAACAAGATAGATCTTCATAAATTTTTTAGTTACTTCCTTGCAGAAAAGTGTTATTTTCTGGAATTATTTACTGTATGCAAAGTGTATGCATATCTGATCGATGACTTCCATTTTCTTGATGCAAATTACCCCAAAACACCACAAACCTTATCCAGGCTAGCAAGAAGCATTAGCTTTTAAGCATTCATCGGATCATCTTGTAACACAGGCAATTGTGTACAGTATATGTTTGTAAGGCATCTTTGGTTCCGTTAAGAGGCTTTTAAAGGATTCAATGAGAAAAATCCTCCATGTGACACATGTAGAGCTGTGAAAGGTGAAGAAGCATTCAGAGAGCACAGACAGGCCAACAGCATCCATAGCCTGACCTGTACTTGGCCCCATCAGATTGTAAGGGAAATTGAGGAATACCAACTATAGGATGGGAAATGTTATTCTGCCTCTCTGAAAACCCACCACAGAAGCAGAGAGAAGAAGACTACTGATAAAGGACAATCCATTTCTGGTAGGAAGAACTCTGAGGGAGATTTATCAGAACTGGTGCAAAGGAAAATTGTCTTAGTTGCCCCTAGCAACCAATAAGATTCCACCTTTCATTGTTCAGAGCTCCTTTGGAAAATGAAAGGTGGAATACAATTAGTTGCTAGGGGCTACTAAGCCAGTTTTCCTTTACACTAGTTTTGATAAATCTCCCCTCTACTCTGATGTGTGATCCATGTCCTGCCTTATCCTTCTGCAGTACCCCAGACCTGAGGTATCTGCAAATTGTTTGTTATATTATGTATTAATATTCATATTACGTTTTATGTATCTGTCATATTCTTCTAGGATAATAAGGTACAGTTGGCATTAGGAATGGAACTTATCATTTCATTCCTCCCCTCTTAGTGGGAGTAGGCTGGTCCTGCTTCCTGACAGAAGGGCTAGTTCTAGAGAGTTCCAGAGTTAGCTTGGCACTCCTTGAGTGAGAGAGAACGTGCATCTGCTCCCGCTCCAAGAGTCTTCAGGACCAGAGATCCAACTTGTCTATGAGGATCACTTCAGGGGGACTGCAGGGTCCCAGGCCACAGAAGTTCTACAAGCTACAGCGTTTGCAGACAGCAGAGTGATCAGCACTACAGCTATACAGACTCCACTGCAGGTGAGGGGATAACAAGTTAACACACCCATCATCACAGTTCAGGTCAGGCACACTCAAAAGCCTGCAGTTCACAAGTGGACACCTAAAGCCACAAGTGCCATCTTATTGCTTTTAGTGAAGGGAAATCATCACTCTAGAGTGCTATTGTCTGCCATCTTGCCAGCCACTATACCTCATTGTCTGGGGCTAGAGACATTGCACTTTATAGACAACAGCTGGATGTACTGTAACTTATACTCTGAACTCCAGGGAGAAACAGCCTGAGGAATGTATCCTTTTTCTCTAATATTGTAACCACTTACATATATCACCTTTACATCCATACGTATAATGTTTGATTCGATTCCAGCAACTCCCTCTTGGTGCATTATTTTTTGTCAGTGAGTGTATATAATTGGGTGTGGTGCCACACACAGAGACTGAACATTTTTGGTATTGCTAAACTGATTGTATCAACATGTGACCTGAACATTTAAATGGTGCTGTCATATAAAACAATGTAACAACACAATTATATTTGGCTACAAGCAAGTAAGGCATCCCTTAGGGTAAATTAGGGAACTTGTTTATGACTTCCGATATCACATTGAAATGGTACAACAGAGTAACAGACATGTAACTGGGCAAAATGCCCATTCTGCATGCACATACAATTCATCAAGGTCCCTGGGGTCTCTTATTTTGCTGTGCTATCTTGATTTGATTCCATAACAAAGACTTTTTTTAATGGTATTAGTGAGTACCTCCACTGCATCTGGTTTATTTCTACATTATTATTATCATCCTTATTTCTACAATTCTCTCCTAAACATTAATGATATCCAATGACTGACTACAGGAAGCATTAAACAAACCCTGTCGTGTGCTAATGGATCTGAAAAGAAACAATTACTGTAACAAACATATAATAGTAACGGCGGGAAAAGGATAAAAGCATGAAATCAAGAGGTATTTACAGTAAGATATGAAAATATAATATTACAGTACAGGAAGAGCAACATGATCTGGGTGAGGATGCTGAATTACAAAGGGAAATAAACTAACACTTGTTGTAATCTATAGACCCCCTAACATCACAGAGGAGATAGAAGCTACAGTAGGTTGTAAAACCAAATACAGCGGGCTGCACAGGCTGGTACAGTGGTCATAATGAGAGATTTTAACTTCCCAGATATTGATTGGCATCTTGGTTCTGCCTCAACTGCAAAGGGGAGAAGATTCCTCAACTTGCTGCAGGACAACTTTATGGGCCAGTTTGTAGAAGCTCCCACTAGGGGTGATGATTTGTTAGATCTAGTAAATTTTATAGAGCTTGTTAGAAATGCTACTGCTCAGGAAACACTAGGTAATAGTGACCACAATATAAGTATATTCCCTCTGAACTATAAGAGGCAAACTCTGTCAGGCAGAGCAAAAACACTGAATTTTAAAAAGGTCAATTTCCTGGGGTTGAGGGCATCATTTCAGGTCATAGACTGGGAGTTGCTGCTGTCACACAGTAATGCAGAGGGTACATGGGAGAGCTTTAAATCCATATTGAGTAATTTTACTTCAAAATGTATTCCTGTTGGTAACAAGTATAAACGACTAAAATTAAACTCCACATGGCTTACTACTGTCAAAATGGCAATAAATGACAAAAAAGGCATTAAAAAAAATAAATTAAATAATAATAATAATAATAATAAATCTGTAAAAAAAAATATATAAAATCTGCAAAAATTCAAAATAATCAGCAGGTGGTGAAAGAGAGCAAAACAAATGGCAAAAAATTATTTCAGTATATAAATGCTAAAAAACTAATGTCAGAGCAGGTAGTTCCTAAAGAACAGTAAAGGGGGGTCACTGATGATAAGGAAAAGACAGAAAATATACAAAAGAAGAGAAAGCAGCTGATATCAGTAGTGCCAGGGCTGTTAGTATATCCAGTGATATACTCAACTGGCTAACTGTATATATTGTCAAAGCTACGTTAAATAAGGTAAATGTAAACAAGGCTCCTGGTCCAGATGGATTACACCGAATAGTTATTAAAGAACTCAATTCAGTTGCTCAATTCAATTGCTGTGCCCCTGTTCATAATTTTTAGAGATTCTCTAGGGACTGGTACTGTGCCAAGTGACTGACGCAAGGCAAATGTGGGGGGCGGCTGTGGATGTTGTGTTCTTGGATTTTGCAAAGGCATGTGATACTGTCCATGCTAGACGTTTAATAAGGTCTATAGGCTTAGAAAGTATAATCTGTAATTGGATTGAAAACTGGCTGAAGGACTATGTCCAGTGAGTTGACCCCCTTAGACTTTTATCTTTGGGGTCATCTGAAGGCAATTGTCTATGCTGTGAAGATACGAGATGTGCAGCACCTGAAACTATGGATACTGGAAGCCTGTGCTAGCATTTCTTCTGCGGTGTTGCTATCAGTGTGTGAAGAGTAGGAGAAGAGGGTTGCATTGACAATCCAACACAATGGGCAGCACTTTGAACACATTTTATAAGTGGTCAGAAACTTGTAAATAACTTATGAAAGAATAAAGGTACGTTAAAACCAAGCACACCACTATTTTTCTTGTGAAATTCTCAATAAGTTTGATGTCACATGACCCTCTTCCCTTTGAAAAAACTAAAGTTGGATCCAAAATGTCCAACTTCAAAATGGCCACCATGGTCACCACCCATCTTGAAAAGTTTCCCCCTCCCATATACTAATGTGCCATAAACAGGAAGTTAATATCACCAAGCATTCCCATTTTATTTAGGTGTATCCATATAAATGGCCCCTCCCTGTACTTGTAGATCATAGATAAAATAACAGCATGCAATGTCAGTCAGCTGCTTCTAAGGCTACCAGGATACTGTCATATAAGCGAGGCATGGACTTGCTGGACAGGGATGAAATATTACCATTTTATAAAGCTTTGGTGTGGAATAATCTGGAATATGCAGTTCAGTTCTGGACATCAGTCCATAGAAAGGATTCCCTGGATCTGGAAAAAGTACAAAGGAGAGCAACTAAACTAATAAGGGGCATGGAGGGTCTTAGTTATAAGGAAAGATTTTAAAAAATTACATTTTTTAGTCTTGAGAAGAGATGTCCAAGGGGAACATGATTAACCTATACAAATACATAAATGGGCCATACAAAAAATATGGTGAAAATCTGTTCCATGTAAAATCCCTTCAAAAGAAAAGGGGTACTGCCTCCATCAAGAGAATAAAAAGTTCAGTCTCCAGAGGCATCAAGGCTTCTTTACTATAAGAACTGTGAATATGTGGAATATTTTACCTCAGGATGTGGTCACAGAAGGACCAGTAGGCAGTTTCAAATACAGTTTAGATGAATTCTTAAAAGTAAATTACATTGATGCTTATGAAAATGTGTAGAAATCTGGGTCTCACTCACTTGTTTTTCTAAAATTTGCATCTCCACTAGAGATGAGCGAGCATACTCGTCCGAGCTTGGTACTCGTTCGAGTATTAGGGTACTCGTAAGTACTCGCAGCTCGGACGAGTATCTCGCCATACTCGAGGAAATGGCAACTTCCGCATCGTGCTTTTCTGGCGCCTAAAAACACAGCCAATCACAAGCCAGGAGACTCTACAGTACACCCAGCATCACGTGGGGCCCTTACATGTCGATAGCAGGGGTTGGCTGGCCTGATCAGGTGACCCTGGAATATACTACCGACTGGCCGCGGCGCTCGGCTCAGATGCCGTCTGGATGTCGTTAGGGATAGAGCTGCTGCCTTTCAGGGACAGTGTTAGGGCCTGCATTTAGTTGTCTGTTAGGCAGGGATCACCCACAAAGAACCCAACAGCCCTTCTAAGGGCTAGAAGACATTTTATTTATTTTTTTTGTCACTTGGCTGGCTGGCACTAGTAGTGCAGCTATCGCCATATCTAACCCTGTTTTTTTTTTTTTTTTTCTATCTCAGTGATACAAATCCATTGCACACAGCACTGACTCACTCCAATCCATATATACTGTCCAGGTGACACTTTCTGTACGTCACACAATACAACCAAGTCATTTGCTACCAATATCATCTACCGCTTGATCCAGAAAATTCTCTGTGTGACATTTCTCTGGGTCACAGACTAAATAGCCACCGTTAACAGGGTGTCAATCAGTTCTACCATATTTCCTGCACGTCACGTTCCCAAAAAAACAAAATATAAAAAAAAAAAAATTATTAGTTCAGTTGTTTTAGCTCAGTGATACAAATCCATTTTACTCAGCTTTGTGTAACCTTTCTGTGTGTCACAGTTCAGCACATTCGCTCCCATCCGTATATACTGTCCAGGTGACACTTTCTGTACGTCACACAATACAACCAAGTAATTTGCTACCAATATCATCTACCGCTTGATCCAGAAAATTCTCTGTGTGACATTTGTCTGGGTCGCAGACTAAATAGCCACCGTTAAGAGGGTGTCAGTTCTACCATATTTCCTGCACGTCACGTTCCCAAAAAAACAAAATATAAAAAAAAAAAATTATTAGTTCAGTTGTTTTAGCTCAGTGATACAAATCCATTTTACTCAGCTACGTGTAACCTTTCTGTGTGTCACAGTTCAGCACATTCGCTCCCATCCGTATATACTGTCCAGGTGACACTTTCTGTACGTCACACAATACAACCAAGTCATTTGCTACCAATATCATCTACCGCTTGATCCAGAAAACTCTCTGTGCGACATTTCTCTGGGTCGCAGACTAAATAGCCACCGTTAACAGGGTGTCAGTCAGTCCTACCATAGTTCCTGCACGTTACGTTCCCAAAAAAACAAAATTGTAAAAAAAATATAAAAAAACAAATATTAAAAAAATATATTTTTTCAGTTGTTTTAGCTCAGTGATACAAATCCATTTTACTCAGCTTTGTGTAACCTTTCTGTGTGTCACAGTTCAGCACATTCGCTCCCATCCGTATATACTGTCCAGGTGACACTTTCTGTACGTCACACAATACAACCAAGTCATTTGCTACCAATATCATCTACCGCTTGATCCAGAAAATTCTCTGTGTGACATTTGTGTGGGTCGCAGACTAAATAGCCACCGTTAAGAGGGTGTCAGTCAGTTCTACCATATTTCCTGCACGTCACATTCCCAAAAAAACAAAATATAAAAAAAAAAAATTATTAGTTCAGTTGTTTTAGCTCAGTGATACAAATCCATTTTACTCAGCTACGTGTAACCTTTCTGTGTGTCACAGTTCAGCACATTCTCTCCCATCCGTATATACTGTCCAGGTGACACTTTCTGTACGTCACACAATACAACCAAGTCATTTGCTACCAATATCATCTACCGCTTGATCCAGAAAACTCTCTGTGCGACATTTCTCTGGGTCGCAGACTAAATAGCCACCGTTAACAGGGTGTCAGTCAGTTCTACCATATTTCCTGCACGTCACGTTCCCAAAAAAAGAAAATATAAAAAAAAATAAATAATTTTTTCAGTTGTTTTAGCTCAGTGATACAAATCCATTTGACTCAGCTGCGTGTAACCTTTCTGTTTCTCAGTTCAAAACATTCGCTCACATCCGTATATACTGTCCTGGTGACACTTTCTGTACGTCACTTAATTCTACCGGACTTAATTTATTTTTTTTTTTATCATACACCTATATACAAAAAATGTTGAACCCCAGGGCTAAGGGTCGAGGGCGAGGGCGTGGGCGTGGGCATTCAATTACTGCAGGGGGCAGAGGCCGTGGTCCTGGGCAGGGTGAGACAGTATCTGCTGATGAGGGAGCTGTGGAACGCCACAGAGTTACACTCCCTAGCTTCATGTCTCAACTTACAGGGACACGTGGTAGAGGACTGTTGAAACCACAACGATCCAGTGCGAACAGCTGATCTCGTGGATTGCGGACAATGCTTCAAGTAATTTGTCCACCAGTCAGTCTTCCACGCAGTCCACCCACGTTACCCAAGGGAGCACTCCTATGGCTCCTCCACCTCAACCTCCTTCCCCCCAGTCTGCCCCCTCCCAGGAAAATTTGGAATGTGATCCCTCATACTCTCAGGAACTGTTTTCTGGACTCTTCCCAGAGTCACAAACCACTTCTCAGGTTGCTGCTGACCTCGTTCCCGATGCCCAAGTTTTCCAACTGTCGCAGTCTGTGGGTGATGATAATGACAATGTTGAGTTAGTGGAAGAAGTTTGTAAAGAGGTGTCGGACGATGAGGAGACACGGTTGTTAGACAGTGGTGAAGTTGTTGTTAGGGGAGGAATTCCGAGGGGGGAGCAGACTGAGGAATCGGAGGATGATGAGGTGACTGACCCAAGCTGGGTTGATATGCCGAGTGAAGACAGTGCTTCTGAGGCGGAGGCGAGTGCTGCACCAGAACAGGTTGTAAGAGGCAGTGGTGTGGCCAGAGGGAGAAGCAGGGCCAGAGCTGGTGCATCAGCAGCAACTGTTCCACGTAGTGAAGCTCCCGTGGCGAGGCCTAGATGTTCGCAAGTCTGGAGGTTCTTTAAAGAAAGTGAGGATGAGCGACGGACTGTGGTGTGCAACCTGTGCCACACCAGGATCAGCAGGGGTGCCACCACTACTAGCCTAACCACCACCAGCATGCGCAGGCATATGAGTGCTAAACACCCCACTCAATGGAACCAAGGCCGTTCACCACCTCCTGCGGGTCACACCACTGCTCCTTCCCCTGTGTCACTCGTTGCCTCTGCTAGTCAACCCCCCGCGTCACTCGCTGCCTCTGCTAGTCAACCCCCTGCCAAGGACCCCGGCACGAGCGCCTCCCGCCGGAAAACCACACCTTCGCCTCCACGATCCTCCACAGCGTCCACCAACGTGTCCCAGCGCAGCGTTCAGCTGTCTTTACAGCAGACGCTGGAGCGCAAGAGGAAATACAGTTCCACCCACCCACATGCCCAAGCCCTCAACGTCCACATCTCCAAATTGCTTAGCCTTGAGATGCTGCCCTACAGGCAGGTAGAGACCGAGGCCTTTCGAAATCTCATGGCGGTGGCTGCCCCTCGGTATTCCGTCCCCAGCCGCCACTATTTTTCCCGATGTGCCGTCCCAGCCCTACACCAGCACGTGTCACAGAACATCATCCGTGCCCTGACCAACGCTGTTTCTGAGAAGGTCCACCTAACCACGGACACGTGGACAAGTGCTGCCGGGCAGGGACACTACATCTCACTGACGGCACATTGGGTTAACTTGGTGGAGGTTGAGACCGAGAATGACCCTGGGGCCGCTCATGTACTGCCCACACCGAGGATTGCGGGGCCTACCTCGGTCACGGTCTCTCAGACGTACTATGCCTCCTCCTCCTCCTCCGACCCCTCCTCCTCCACCGAATTACCATCCGTGGGCACGGCGCCTTCAGTCGGTAGCTCTAGGCGCAGCAGCAGTGCCGTGGGTAAGCGCCAGCAGGCGGTGCTCAAACTGCTGAGCTTAGGTGACAAAAGGCACACCGCCCAAGAGCTGTTACAGGGCATCACGGCGCAGACCGATGTGTGGCTGGCACCGCTGAACCTCAAGCCAGGCATGGTTGTGTGTGACAACGGGCGTAACCTGGTGGCGGCTCTGCAACTCGGCAGACTGACACATGTGCCATGCCTGGCCCACGTGTTCAATCTTATAGTTCAGCGGTTCCTCAAGACATACCCCAATCTGTCTGATTTGCTCACCAAGGTGCGCCGCATCTGTGCACATTTCCGCAAGTCTAGCACAGATGCTGCCACTCTCAGGGCAGCGCAGCGCCGCCTACAACTGCCCGCTCACCGACTGTTGTGCGACGTGCCCACGAGATGGAATTCCACATTAAACATGCTATCCAGAGTTTACCAGCAGCGCAGAGCGATTGTAGACTGCCAGATGTCATCTTCCACCAGAACTGGTAGTCAGGTCTCTCAGATTCCTCAAGTCTACAATGAGGAGTGGACGTGGATGTCTGATATCTGCCAGGTGTTGAGCAACTTTGAGGAGTCAACACTGATGGTCAGCGGCGATGCCGCCATTATCAGCCTCACCATCCCGCTGCTTTGCCTGTTGAAAAAATCACTGCTCAGCATCAAGTCGGATGCTTTGCGCTTGTCACAAGAGACGGTGGAGGAAGATACGTCGCTTGATAGCCAGAGCACCCTCCGGTCTGTTTCTCAGCGCGTATCGGAGGAGGGGGATGAGGATGAGGAGGAAGAGGAGGAGAATGTCGGCGAGAGAGTAGAGGGTACCAGTGCTCAGTCCTTAACTCTTGAGCATGTATGGGCTAAAGAGGAGGACTTGGAGGAGGAGGAGGAGGAGGAAATGGAGAGTCAGGTCAGTGAGGAGAGGGAATTCTTGCGTGTTGGGACTCTGGCGCACATGGCAGACTTCATGTTAGGCTGCCTATCCCGTGACCCTCGCGTTAGAAGAATTTTTTCAAACACCGATTACTGGGTGTTCACTCTCCTGGACCCACGGTACAAGCAGAACCTTTCAACTCTCATCCCTGCAGAGGAAAGGAGTATGAGAGTGAATAGGTATCAACAGGCCCTGGTGCACAAGCTGAAACAATTCTTCCCATCTGACGCCGCTAGCGGCAGAGGGCATGGTTCTGTGGGCCAAGTAGCGGGGGAGAGGAGGCGAGCAGGCAGCTTGTCCAGCACTGGCAGGGGAACGCTCTCCAAGGCCTTTGCCAGTTTTATGTCACCCCAGCAAGACACTGTCACCTGTCCCCAGTCTAGGCAGAGTAGGGGGGAGCTGTACAGAAAGATGGTGAGGGAGTACCTAGCTGACCATACCAACGTCCGGACCGATCACTCTGCTCCATACAACTACTGGGTTTCAAAGCTGGACACGTGGCCTGAACTGGCGCTGTACGCCTTGGAGGTGCTGGCCTGCCCTGCCGCTATCGTTCTGTCAGAGCGGGTATTCAGTGCAGCTGGTGGTGTCATCACCGATAAGCGTACATGCCTGTCAACTGACAGCGCTGACAGGCTGACGCTTATTAAAATGAACAAAGCCTGGATTTCACCGGAATTCAAATCTCCTCCGGGGGAAAGCAGCTAAAGATTTAAATAACTTATGTATCCGATTCCTCCTCTCTACTCCTCCTCCTACTCCTCCTCCATATCGTCTTTGCCTAATGCTGACCCAAAAAATGCCATTTTTTAGAGGTCCAACTGGCACTCTTTTAGCACAATTTTTCAGGAGGGCCCCCTACAGGCCCTCTCTTCAAACAATTTTTCAGGAGGTCCCCCCTACAGGCCCTCTATTCCAACAATTTTTCCAGAGGTCCACCTACAGGCCCTCTATTCCAACAATTTTTCCAGAGGTCCACCTACAGGCCCTCTATTCCAACAATTTTTCCAGAGGTCCACCTACAGGCCCTCTATTCCAACAATTTTTCCAGAGGTCCACCTACAGGCCCTCTATTCCAACAATTTTTCCAGAGGTCCACCTACAGGCCCTCTATTCCAACAATTTTTCCGGAGGTCCACCTACAGGCCCTCTCTCCAATTCCAGTTCCAAGTTTTATTTGCGCATACTGCATACATTTTTATTTTTGGGATAGGTGTGAAAAATAATATTACTTGCGAATCTATATTGCCCAACATTGGATATGGTAGCAAGTAGAAGACCAAACACATGCTGCTCACAGGATTCCGCAAATTCCTGGTCCACCCGCAAATTCCTTGTCCACAATGTCAAGTAGGACGAGGTTCTTTGGATGAGCAACAAGTCCTTCTGTACTGAAATCGCCGACAAAGTCTCCATCTAAGAACACACAGACCATTGTGGAGAGAGCGGCACAGCTCGCCATCAAAGTGAGGAACCCCAACGCCAGACTGCGCAGAGAAGATAACGAATAAATATCTCTGTGGTTATTTTTGCTAAATAAAAGTCAAATAAACCCCCCAAAAAATTAATCTGTTAATGTGCCTGATCCACCCAAGTTGAATCTGTCCCATCATGAGAAAGTCCCCCCCAAGGAGTCCCCACTGTAACTTGCTTCCCATACAACTACCTCACCCCCCGACACCTGTGTCTCGCCATTGTCCACCACCTCCTCAGACAACACTGGTAAATCCACACTGTCAGCACACTGAGACTGAAAAAGGTCTTGCGAATTGGGGCAGAGAATGTTCTGGGCTAGCACATCAGAGAAAGGGTGACTATGGGGTTCCAGGGAGTACGTGACCACATGAAATCTCCATCTAAAAAGTCATGCCACACTTGATCAATCTCATAATTTACGACTGTACCGGTTGATGCTAAATTTTTAAGTTGGGGTCCTGCGTTGTCATTCTAAATACATCCGGCTGTTGTCACCACCACACACGCTAGCCCCAGGGGGCACTCCTCTGGCTCTTCCAGCGAAACCTCCTTCCCCCAGCCTGCCCCCCCACCTACAGGCCCTCTCTCCAATTCCAGTTCCAAGTTTTATTTGCGCATACTGCATGCATTTTTATTTTTGGGATAGGTGTGAAAAATAATATTACTTGCGAATCTATATTGCCAAACATTGGATACGGTAGCAAGTAGAAGACCAAACACATGCTGCTCACAGGGTTCCGCAAATTCCTGGTCCACCCGCAAATTCCTTGTCCACAATGTCATGGAGGACGAGGTTCTGTGGATGAGCAACAAGTCCTTCTGTACTGAAATCGCTGACAAAGTCTCCATCTAAGAAGCTACAGACCATTGTGGAGAGAGCGGCACAGCTCGCCATCAAAGTGAGGAACCCCAACGCCAGACTGCGCAGAGAAGATAACGAATAAATATCTGTGGTTATTTTTGCTAAATAAAAGTTAAATAAACCCCCCAAAAAATTCATCTGTTAATATGCCTGATCCACCCAAGTTGAATCTGTCCCATCATGAGAAAGTCCCCCCCAAGGAGTCCCCTCTGTAACTTGCTTCCCATACAACTACCTCACCCCCCCGACACCTGTGTCTCGCCATTGTCCACCACCTCCTCAGACAACACTGGTAAATCCACACTGTCAGCACACGGAAACAGCAAAAGGTCTTGCGAATTGGGGCAGAGAATGTTCTGGGCTAGCACATCAGAGAAGGGGTGACTATGGGGTTCCAGGGAGTACGTGACCACATGCAATCTCCATCTAAAAAGTCATGCCACACTTGATCAATCTCATAATTTACGACTGTACCGGTTGATGCTAAATTTTTAAGTTGGGGTCCTGCGTCGTCATTCTAAATACATCCGGCTGTTGTCACCAACACTCACGCTAGCCTAGGGGGCACTCCTCTGGCTCTTCCACCGAAACCTCCTTGCCCCAGCCTGCCCCCCCACCTACAGGCCCACTCTCCAAGCAATTGACGTCTTTTTCCTATCTTTCTCTCTCTCCAAACTATTTTTCCGGATAGCTGCCATATACGGTATTAAACTGAGAAGAATACAGAGAACACATGCTACACTTGATCAAGTTCATAATTTACGACTGTACCGCTTGATGCAACAGTTTTCAAAAATCCATTCTGGCTGTTGTCACCACCACACACGCTAGCCCAGGGGGCACTCCTCTGGCTCTTCCAGCGAAACCTCCTTGCCCCACCCTGCCCCCCACCTACAGGCCCACTCTACAAACAATTTAGCCGGATAGGGGACGTATCAGAAGTTGCACTCATGCTTGTTTTTGTTCTTCTTTTATCTGCCTCCTGACCTGTGATAGGCAGAGCATGGACACGTCCCCTTAGCTGCAGTGGGAAAGACACTCCCCTGGCCAGAGCAAGCTCTTTTTCCGTTTTCCGTGTTCGAAAAATCCATTAAATATAGGGTCCCAAGATAGGGGACGTATACGGTATTAAACTGAGAAGAATTGATACCATACGGGTTAAAGCAACAGTTTTCCCAAATCCATCTGGCTGTTGTCACCACCACACACGCTAGCCCAGGGGGCACTCCTCTGGCTCTTCCAGCGAAACCTCCTTCCCCCCCCACCTACATGCCCTCTCTCCAAACAATTTTCCCGGGTAGGGGGACGTATTAGATTGTACTGATTCTGAATTGCCTCCTGCAATAGACAGGAATTGAACCCAGATCAACTGCTTGGGAAGCAGCTATGCTCACCACTATACCACCAGCAGGCACAGCAACTGATAAGAACAGATACTAAACTTGATTTTAGCTGCAGTGCCAGCATGAGCAGTGGTGTCACCTGCAGGCGGTGATGGACCTTTGTTGCACCTAGTTGGGTGCTTCCCTAACATGTGATGGGTATTTGCCTCGCCTTTCTTGGTCTGGGTGAGCACAATTGCCATGAGGGTAACCACCAGGCTGTTGCCTGAGGATTTGGGGTAATGGTGGGATTAAGCAGCCTCAGAGGCATCCATGCATGCTGCCCCTGCTGTTTCCTGTCCATTTCCGTGGTGTTTCCATCATTTTCTGAGGTTTCCAGGTTTTCAGGCAAACTTCCCTGTGAAGAGCCTTGGTCCCCCGCAAAAATGCTCGAGTCTCCCATTGACTTCAATGGGGTTCGTTACTCGAAACGAGCACCCAAGTATCGGGAAAAATTCGTCTCGAATAACGAGCAACCGAGCATTTTAGTACTCGCTCATCTCTAATCTCCACCTATTGCTTGCTTGGACTTGATGGATTTATGACTTTTTTCAACAGTATTAACTACATAACTATCTTGAAAGTATAGAACATGCATGAATTTATAGAATGAAAGTCAGATCCAAGCCAAATACAGTACATTGGTAAGAGACAGCAGCATCATGATGTCCACTGGCATTGAAAGCCACATCAACAGCTACACGATAGCAATAGTTACACTACATGTAAATAGATAATAGTTACATTGAAATTGACCTTAAATGGGATAGAACATTCCTGGGCCTAGAAAGGAGCTTAACTATATTTGAAATAACTGTAAACTTTGAGTGGAGCAGCAGGATGCTTGTCATCTGCCACACCATTCAGACTCCTCCTACCCATGGTCTTGCTGTGGGGACTGAGATGCCTTGTTCTGGTAATTGATGAGTATCCCAGTGGTTTGACCCCCACCAATCTAGTCATTATCATCAACCCAGTGACTAGGTCAAATTTGCTTCTAATTTATTATTGTCCCACAAATAGGGATTCAGGTGTTGGGGTGTATGTACACAGTAAAGTCTACAATAATATATTTTCTTTATTTTACAGCTATGAACACAGAAGCACTCAACACCACCAATTACTCAAAGCCTGTAAATTGTTCTCTCAATATCACAATCACACATATTGTCTTCCCTATTCTATACAGTGTCATATTCTTTCTAGGACTAATAATGAATTCCCTGTCTGCCTGGGTTTTCTTTCAAGTGCCAAGCAAAAGTGTTTTTATTGTCTATCTTAAAAACACTGTAGTGGCGGACATCATAATGACCCTGATGTTACCTTTCAAGATTATCACAGATTCTGGCATAGGACCATGGCAGGTGAAAGTTTTTGTTTGTCGCTTTTCTGCAGTCATATTTTATATTACCATGTACATAAATATAATACTACTTGGGCTCATTGGACTGGACCGTTTTCTAAAGATTGTAAGACCATTTGGCAAGAATTGGATGGAAAATGTCACTCAGGCCAAGAGTATTTCAGCTGCAGTCTGGATAGTCATCTTCTTGCTATCACTACCAAATACAATTCTGAGCAGTGAAAAAGTAACCCCACAAAGTACTCTAACTTGTACCCTTCTAAAGACGCCACTGGGGATCAAGTGGCATGAAGCTTTAAACTACATCTGTATGATCATTTTTTGGATTGTCTTCATTTCCATCACCATTTTTTATGCAATAATCAGCAAGAAGGTCTTTGATTCCTACATTAAATCCAAGAGTAAAGGCAAAGCATCAAGAAAGAAGGCAGGATTTAAAGTTTTTGTTGTGGTTGCTGTGTTTTTCCTGTGTTTTGCCCCCTTCCACTTTCTGAAGTTGCCATATACATTCAGCCAGGTTGGAATCATAAAAGACTGCAGGATGAAAAACTTACTGTATGTAGCTAAAGAAACCACTCTGTGGATTGCAGCCACCAATGTGTTAATGGACCCAATTATCTACGTAATGCTCTGCAAGCCTTTTAGAAAGCTGATACCTAGATTTAACAGCACAAACAATACCAGCTCAAAAGCAAATATAAAAAGTGAGACAAGTGTATAATTCAAAATCAAATATTCATGGACAACAGACATCGCCCCACCACCAGAAAGATGTATGAGGATATGTTGTAGCATGTTCAACTTAGCCGGTCTACTCATTTATGCAAATGTGACTTGTAATGAACATTTTGGTTATCTTGAACTGATGCTTTTAATAGTTAATCACTTAGATCTATAAGGAATATATAAGTATACATAAAAGTACTTTAAAGCCTGTATTACACCAACCACTTTTTCAGCTCATCTGCCATTGCAATACTGCCACCGATTGCCCAAGGAATGAGCAAATGCTCGATCATCAGGCAATCCAATCTTCTGACATGTTAAAAAATTATTGTTTTCTGGTGGCAGATCGTGGTGTCTAATCACGATCTACCTCTGACAAACCACAATACAGCATGGGGAGGAGCGATGGCATAGTGATAGCTCCTCACCATGCTGCGGAGGAGATCACTGCATGTAATAGCAGCAGTTTCCTCCGCTAGCGAGCAGGCGATTGTCGGGAGTGAACACTTACCTCCTGACAATCATCTCCTACATCGAGCTCTGTAATATAGCCTTAAATGGTGGCAGCTGTTATAATCAGACAGATAGCACTAAATGTAGATTAATTAGCTTATACACACAAGACAAGGATGATGGTGGTTTCACTTCACACTTCTGTTCTCCAGTCAATTCAAGGTTTTATATGGCTTTAAACAACCTCACAACTGCCCTTTTATTGCCTCTTAAGAGTATTTATGTATTCAGAGAAGCCCTACACTGCCGGATTGCCGGATATAGTGATGAGGGTGAGATTGTGCCATCATCATAATATGGGATTCTTCACCAACAGCTACTTTTCCTTCCCTTTCTGGAATGAATCAAACTATTCTTAGATTTCACTCTCTGTCTATTTTTACCACAGTTTTGTTCTTCAAAACCCCATGAACAACCTCTGTTCCTTCTACTCCATATTCACTATGAGCTTCCATTACTTGGCTCTGATGTTACTCAACTATCCTTAGGATTAGTCATTAATGTGTCAAAGTGCATCCCTCTGGACCTCAACATGGTCCCTTCACTGCACCAAATAGAGTGGCACCCAATAGTTAAAAGGATGAAACCAACCAGGGTTTAGCCCCTCTGTTCAAGGGACCTACAGACCTCAAGGGTTGCCTCTATAGTAAATATGCCCTTGATGCAGCCAATCATTTGTCTGTAACCACAGCTGTGTATCGAGCAGGGATAGCCCAAATCCATGACTCTCATTGTCCGTGTTTATTAGGAAAAACTAGGAAATGTCTGATATGTAGGTGAAATGCATTTGTGTTCTAAGACCCCCTTCCCAACCATGACTTGGTATTTCTAGTACTTCTGTTTTCCTTTTCTTAGGTGCTTGGGCTTAGCTATGAGCAGTAACATCTGCACCTCCCATATGAATGCCACTGATTTAACATACAGTACTTATTAATAGTGAAAATAACATACAATAATGAACTTAAGACACTTTTTAAGGGATATTATAAGTAGTATAATATGATGTAGAAATCATGATGTGATGATGTGATTGTACTGGATCTTAAAAGGTTCAGTAATCCTAGCCACAGGCTAGTTGCAGCTAGTTGATTGTTGTTTTTTATTTAATTATAGTGTTATCTGCATTTTCTAAAATGTCACACAATTAAATAATCTTACAATATTTCTATATCTTGTTTGTATTTTTATTACCTTTTTAGTCCAGTTTCACATGAGCATGTTCTGTCCAGGAAATTTGTGTAATGGGAACATTTCCTCGGCCAACTGCATCATTGGGATCTCTGATGTTGTGAGTTCCAGCCCGACCATGGGTCTACTGTCCCATACTTAAATTATGTTATAAGTCCAATACAGTAGGCTGGAACCCACAGCATCACTTACTGTAGATACAAGCTTCAGTTGGTCTGTTTGATTGTAATTGTGTGTTATAGATGCATGATGTTTAAGAACATTTGTGCCATAGTTGTCCCCTATTTAAAATTGAAATTATTCTGTACTGTATGCCAATGGTTAAAGGGAAATTCCTAGGTTTTTATTATTTCATGCCCCCCTCCCCCTTGTTCAAACAAACAACTTATTCATTGATAATTATTAAAAGTTGCCTAATGGGCTAGAGCTGTGCTCCCTAGTCAAATGATATATTCCTGGTGCTTCCTGGATCACATGCCGAACATTGTACACATGATCCTAGCCTAGTAACTCACAGGCCCCCTGCGCTCCATAACCACAACGCATAAAGAATAAATCTTTTGCTAGACCTGTCAGAGTATAGAATACAATCCCAGCTGAGCCTACACAGTCAGGCAGACTGATGCAGGTCTGCCTCCGAGACTATCTAACAGGATTGTCTCAAATTCAAGATTGTTTCAATGGCACTTTGGCATACACAGCAACCTAATATGTCGTGGTGAAACACTGATTTGAGCGCCCTTAGGGGGTATTCACACATGGAAGATTTGTTGCAAAAATATCAGTGACTGACAACCAGTTCCATTCATCTGAGTGATGTTATTTTGCGCAATTCTCACGGATTTCTTCAAGCCTCATTCTGATGAATTGAAGAGTCTGCATTAAATCTTCCTCATGTAAATTCAGTTGAAATCAACACTAGATGTCAATTTTGGTATCTCATGAATTTCAGATATGGAAAGTATTTAATTTTTTGCTGGTATGTGCTACTCTGGACTGTGCCATTATGGTTTACGGACATTAAGGAGACTTTAGGGCGGGTTGTGTGATACTGAGATTGTATTATCAGCCATATAGCATCACTATAATGGACTATGAACATATTTAAAGGGGTTTTCTGTGAATACAATATTGATGACCTTTCCTTTAGGATAGGCCATCAATATCTAATAAGTGGAGGTCCAACTCCTGGCACCCCCACAATCAGCTGTTTGAAGAGGTCATGGCGCTCCAATAAGTGCTGCAGCCTCCTCACAGTATACCATGCACAGCTCAGTACTGTACCTTGTATAGTGGCTGTCCTTGGTATTTCAGCTCAGGCCCATTCACTTGAAAGGAACTCAGCTGCACATCGATCATGTAACCAATGAACATGAAGAGACCACAGCGCTAACCAGAGCACTGCAGCCCCTCAAAACATCTGATGAGGAAAAGGTGATGGGAGCTGAACCCCCACTGATCAGATTTTTAGAATAGGTCATCAATATTGTACTCCCTGAAAACCTCTTTAAGACTATCTGACTATACAGCCATAGCTGTTCTTTCATAAATCTAAAATAACTTAAATTACTGCAAATGTTATATTCTCACATAGAAAATCCCTAAATGTAGATATTTAAGTTCCTTTGTCGGGAGGGTGAAAGCAAAAATGCCACTGGGTTCAATGTCTAACACTCACAGGCCGGCTCTTCCTCTTCCTGCCGTGCTGAGATCAACATCTGTCAACAGTGTCACAACAACTGGTCAAGTCACACAAGAGGAGCTGGTCACCACTGCATCCTGTGATTGGCTGCAGCGGTCACTTGTCCTCCCTAGAGATGAGCGAATCATTCAAAATTTTATTCGCCGAACATTTGTCGAACTTTTCATAAGATTTGTATATTCTACGATTCTATTCGACGAATCTGCGTACAAATCATACGTTATTATGTGGTGTTCTGCGAACATTCGCGGACTAATAACGAACGTTCAGTTTTAAAAGGTCCGCAACTTCTTTGAATGCGTACAAATTGTGTACGAAAATGACGTGCTTTGCTGGAGAGGAATGGTGGAGCAGGAGGAATGCTCTGAGTCTGACCCCTGGCTACATATGGATAGTGTATCAGCAGATGACAGCAGATCATCCGGCTGAGACTGAGATGAGCGTGCCATCCACTCCACTACCTCATCCACTTTCTCCTCCGCTACAATTTTGCGCCAGCCAAGTATTGCGAATACTACAAGTAGAAGCTCCGGCTACAGGTCCTTTGGCACTTCTGCCCTGTGCCACCTTCTTTTTGTTTTAGAGCTCGAGGTCTGGCTGGAACTGGACCCCTTTTGCTTATCCATTCCAGACATTTTTCACTTGACTCTGTGGCCCTGCAGCTGGTCTTTGTCTTTGTCCCCGTCTCTCTCCCTGTCTCTCTCCCTGTCTCTCTCTCCCTGCCTGATTAATTACTAGCCCTGTACTGGCCCTGCACTTGCCCTGCAGTATCCCTGATGTGTAATATGGATTCCCTGAACAATTACACCCCAATTTCAACAACACAGATCTCAGTGTCTCAGAACTTCACACACAGTGCTTCTGCTCGTCTCAGTAGTCGCAGCAAAAGTGATTCGTCACTGGCTTACAGAGCCTTAGCCAATCAGAGAAAGCCCTGCCCACTAGGTCAGGTGACCGATTTCTTCCTGGGCTTTTGTGCACAAATAACGAACTAACAGTAAAAGTTTGCTAAGTAATTGAATTCGTACGCAACAGCGTATAGAGTAACTTATACGTAGCATTAGCGTACAATTTATCGGACAAGTACGTAGCGAATGTGTAGAAAGCCTTAGGAACATTTATAAATCTTAACGGAGTGAATCTCCAAATATTCGGATTCGCTTCTCAGCTAAAAATTTACAAGATTTGATACGAATCAACGAATCGGCGAATAGATTCGCTCATCTCTAGTCCTCCCCCATCGACAGATGTGGATCTCAATGCAGCTGGGAGAGGAAGAGCCAGCATGTGAGCATTAGACATCAAACCCAGCAGCGAAGACCAGGTAAGTATGATTACCACAGCAGGTCAGCCACTCTGGGAGGTCTGTCTGATTCTTGATTAAACCCTTTAATGCCTTATTGTCGGGTATCTTATGAGAATATTTAGTATTGTGTCTGTAAAAGAGTTGCCTATCTTATGATTAGAGTTTATATACGCTACAACATGGTTACATGTCATAATGTATTGCCACACACCTACAACTATGAGTGAGTTACTGATGGAAGACAGATTACTTTCCCATTCATATTTTTTTTGTATCCTCCGTTATGAAGATAACTCTCCAGTTGTTAGCTCCTACCATTCTCATTATTCCCTGTTTTTTTTCATTAAAGGGGTTATCCAGTGGGATAACATATGGAGCAGAATGGGTTAAAAAAATTACTCACCTGACCGATCCTACATTGCTCCTGCTTTGATGTTTGCCAGTTTCCATCTGGTCTCTGCTTCCTGGCCCTGGACTGACACACAGTAGAAATCTGTTCAGTCGGTCACAGGCCACAGCAGTGACCCACCTTGGCCAGTGGTTGACAGAGCAGGCATCTCCGGGCATTTTGTGTGTATACAGTCAGGACCAAGAAGTAGAAACCAATGGGAAATTGAAGAGCTAGAATGTAGTGGTGGACACACAGAGTTTTTCTGGTTATTTTCTTTGCCTGTCATACATGGTGTGTATAGGGCAAAGACTCTCAGAAAGCATAATTCCTTAGTACCACAGTCTATCAATTACACTGTGATGCAATGTAGATTTCACAGTATGGGTTGTATACTGGTTTATCAGGAAAAACTAGCAGTTGAAGTAAACATGACGTGGACATGAAGACTATATTATGTGTCAGTGGGGTGTGTTATTAATTCTAGAACTTTTTTTTTTTTTTTTTAGAAATAGCATGTGTTGTAGTATGGTATCATGCACTGCAAAGATCCTCCATAGAACAGATGCATAGTAGTAGAAATTGCTGTGATTAAAAAACATTTTTTTTTACATCACAATGAAGTAGCACATTATGGATTTCCACAAATCCAATTCAGCTGAATGGGACACTTGCAGAAATTTCTGCAACAAATCTGCCGCATATAAATGCACCCTTCAATCATCCTACTATGCAAAGGAAGATCTATCACTACTAATGACTATGTTAATATTCTTACAAAGATAGGAGAATAGGAAGAAGAAATGTGTCTATGTACAGTAATGTGTCCACTATTCACGCTGTGAATGTTTCCTTTCAAAAAGTATTTGTACCTCTTCTCATTTTTACATTAATCCAATGCTTATAAAAGTCTGCAGATACAGCAGTCTAGATTACAAAAATTCCTGCTATTTTGTGTTGTATACAGATATCAGTCTCCGTGGTTATAGACTACGAATCTTGGCCCATATTTACTAAAGTGTGCCAGTTTTCTGGTCTTGTTTTTTGCCTCATTTTTTTTTAAGCAGAACATTCGAGATACATTTATTATGTATTTGCATTTTGCACATAAAAGAATGCCCATGCTCACCATTTTTTCACTCATCAAAAGTGGATGAGGCTAGATGGAGTTGCAAGTTGCCTCATATTTATCATTGCTATTCGCCAGTTTTTAGGTGCACTTTAATGGTCTAAAATAAACCAGCGGCCTCCACTGAATAACACTGAAGACAGGCTGAGGAACTAGTTCATGAGTAGTCTGTCCAAAGTGGAGGCCGCTAATAGATGAGTTTGGTAATGTGCCTCTCCAGCACTGGCCATAATAAGGATAGAGCTGTACAATTGGAAAACCCAGTTGCTTTAACTTTGTTACTTTATGTGCTCTTTCTAGCACATGTGGAAGTATAAGGTCAGGTAAGAGTGACCATATCCTTCATAGTACCCCTGAATCCCGACAAAGGCTTCTTACCCAGTTAAGCTAGTTGCAGATGAGATATTAGCTTAGCTATTATCCAATTTATACCTAGCGACCTGTTTAAAAGGTCGAACTTTTTTTTGCAATTTTTTTAGCCATACCCTTAGAAACCAATATATGGACAGAGAAAAGTACTGAAGAACCAGAGCAATCTGTTATCCCTACATATAATGCAAATCTATAGGAATATCCCAAAATATATAATGTATAACATAACAGTTACAAAAACAAAATGATCCCCCGTTTTTGTAGTTGGTGGAGCCAGAGAGAAGTAGAAGATAAGAATAAAGCAGTCTCTCGTTTTAATCCGTGCACTAGAAATGAAAACGCCATCCATGTGGTAACCAGATGCATTTTGAACAAGGATGAGCTGGCTCCTTACTATTGTAGTCAAACCCTAAAACATCTCTTTTCTATTTTGCTACATTTGAAAAAAAAAATTATTAATCCCAGTAAGCAGCAAACATTAACCTGCTGGAGAGAATTAAGTAAAACTGCAGCTTTACACAATTACTACTTGCTTTTCTAACAACATTACCACCCACAGATCTATGTCATTATTATAGCTGGCACTCCCATACAAAAGATATGTTATATTGGCAGAGGCTGAGTGCAAAGATTTAAATCATAGTTGACGTTACCCGATTCACAGCCAGATAAATCACTGGAAGATTCACCATGAAATAAAGGGAGCCAGTCAGTAGATTGATAATGTCCTAACCATGTGAAGCATGGCATACTGACAAACTCCCACATTAAAAAGAACTTAGGGAAGCGGGGATTATTAATGCTGTACAAGGTTTCTGATATTCAAAGTTGCAAATACTTTTTTACATTTGTTTTAATTTGCTTCTTAAATGCAATATTAAGCAATTTTCTAAAGAGTGTTTATTACCAATTTCTTACATTTTGCTTTTGTAGAGTCTATGCATTTCCTGTACTTAACTGGCTGTCCTGCTGTTTCAGATATAGATCCAAAAGCACACTGTCCCTGGCTGTATATCTCTTTCCACTCTCCATCTTCCTCTTTTTAGCATTAAAGATACCAGCAGTGAGAGAAAGAAGGTTGTACACAGTATATCAGAGGGTGGAGAGGGGAGAAGCATCCAAGTATTCATGGAGGGAAATCGTACAAACTGTACGGTATCAGTGTATATAGGAAATAGGGCACACAGGGCAGTCTGCAGGGGGATTTAGTGAATCACTTGTTGCAGAGGGGAGTAGAGAGAGGAAAGTACCTGGTAGACTCTGGGTGGGAGTTGAGGATAAAATTACACACACCTAAGCTGTGTCATTATGAATCCCTCTACAGCCATTGCTGCATCTCCCTGGTATGCATCTCCCTGGTATGTTGACGGGAGGGGGGGTACTGGGGGGCTGCCAATTTCAGGCTGCAACAGTGATGAGGGGCCCCGACATTGTGAGTGGGTTTTTTAGATTTGGAAACCCTTTTAAGGCTACTTTCACACTTGCGAGAGCCTTTTCCAGCAGGCTGTTCCGGTGGGGTAACAGCCTGCCAGATCCGTGCTACCACAATTCCACCGTGCCGCCCAAGGTCCAGCCCCATTCACTATTATGGGGACAGGCCGGAGATCCAGCCGCACGACAAACATGTCGTGTTCAGTGGTGGCCGAACTACAACATGTTGCGCCTCTCTACATGTGTGCCGTGCTGCGGCGGGACCACTGGCCTGCCCCTATTATAGTGAATGGGGCTGGATCGGACCTCTGGCAACATGGTGGACTTGAAGTAGCACGGATCTGGCAGGACTCCTTGCAAATAAAGGCTATGGTCTTCATTATCAATTATTTTACATATGTTATTGTTTAACTTAGGCTACTTTCACACTTGCGTGAGCCTTTTCCGGCAGGCTATTCTGGTGGGGGTCCTGCCACAGCATGACAAACATGCCGAGAGGTGGCCGGACAAAAACTACAACATGCTGCAGTTTTTGTCTGGCCACCTCTCGTCATGTTTGCCGTGCTGCGGCCGGACCTCTGGTCCGCCCCCATTATTGTGAATGGGGCCGGACCAGACCTACAGCGGCACGGTGGACTTGCAGTAGCACAGATCCGGCAGGCTATTCCCCCGCCAGAACATCCTGCCGGAAAAGGCTACCGCAAGTCTCAAAGTTACCTTAGGCCTCTTTCACACAGGCGTCACGGATTCAGTCCGGATGCGTTCTGGAAAATCCGCACGCATCCGCACCAATCTGCACGCAATCGCAGTCAGTTTTGACTGCGATTGCATACGTTCGTTCAGTTTTTTCTGCGCGGGTACTTGCGTGCGGATGCAATGCGTGATTCACGCAGACCCATTCACTTCAATGGGGCCAGGGATGCGTGAAAAACGCAGAATATAGAACATGCTGCGATTTTCACGCAACGGTGAACTGATGCGTGAAAAACATCGCTCATGTGAAAAGCCCCATTGAAATGAATGGGTCAGGATTCAGTGCGGGTGCAATGCGTTCGCATCACGCATTGCACCCACGCGGAAATCTCGCCCGTGTGAAAGGGGCCTAAGTTAAACAAAAACATATGTAAAATAATTGACAATGAATACCATAGGAGTCCTAGCAATAAAACCATACGTAACCAGTTTATTCATGGAGGAAGTGGTCTCAGGAAAAACACATCCTGTGCATACTCAGTCACAAAAGTAAAAATATGTACACTTTAGGACAGTTTTGTATCCTAATGGTTAGCACATGGCATATTAATATGCATACAGTTTCTATTTTTTCACAGCACTACTGGAAAAGCACACTTTAAGCATCCATACAGACTGCTATTTGGATGTGAATCCTTCACAGATCCTGAAAGGGTTGTTAAAAGGGAATGTGTCTCCAAATTTTCTTTTATACCAGTTCAAACCAGATAGCGACAGATTTCCTTTTTCTAACCTGTTTTTATTTTCTGATTGCACATTTTATTTATTCTTTTCCCTGAACATGATTATGGGGGTGGCCATCTTGCCTGAACTGTTCATAACAGCATTTAGAAAGGATTAAGAAAATTGCTTTACGGCAGCCCAGTGGTCCATAGACACAATGGTCAGGAGAGGACCTCATTGACTTCTATGGGAGAGTTTTCTAGGCATGTTCTGTGGCCTGTGCTGTGATCACTGTCAGTCTAGTTCAATGAGATGCAAAAGACTGAGCACAGCAGCGCCCCCTATAGTAGTTCAGATTCACTAACTCATGGGGAATGTATGAGAGCTGAGAAGCAGTGTAGCATCATTTATAGCATCTTTAGCACAAAGGGGGGAGGACCGGAGCCAGCAGCAAGACTGAACCTCTGGACTATCAAGATGGAGATTTTATCCCAAAAACAGGTGAGATTTATAAGCCTACACACACACTGTACACTCACTCTCTCCTAATGACACATGCAGGCTGAATATAAGCAGTGTGATTTCGATACTTTGTTTTAATTCATTTGTATTTGCTGATCCATATTGTGTTTTCCTAATTTTCTTGCAGTAGGAACTATAAAGCAAGTGATAGTGACAGTGACAGTGATCCTGCTGGATCATCCCTGTCTAATGTCTATCTCCTCCCACTTGCTTTATTTCCAGGTGAACTAATCTTTGTCAGGAAGGTGTACCAAATGATTTAGTTCACTTGGAGGATCAGTTCATTTTGAAGTGATTGTTCACAAACCACCCATCACTAGGCCTGTGAGCTCAGCATAGGGAGAGAAGTGGCAAGGACTCATGCGCTAGGGACAGTGTTGCTGAAAACGATTAATAGAAGAATATTGGAGAGGGAGAGTGTAGGGAGAGTGCAGTGAGACTGAAGGGAGAGTCCAGGGGGTCTGCAGGGAGAGTCCAGAGAGACTTATTCTGCATCAGTTTTATGTATCTTTTCCTACATTTAATTATTACTACATCAGCCATAAATGTAATTCAATACTAATAAGATGGAAGCCATTATTATTTCAGTGCCCAGCGTCCCAACCAATACCATCCAGTCTGCACACATTAGGGGGGGTCAGGTCCTAATGATGAACATCCTCATCTTTTCCTGGCTTTACTTCTTCCAGGCAGGCCAGAACGGCAATAATTTTCATATTGTGCCCCTACCTACATAACCAGGTTAATCTCATATAAGAAACAGCACCTGTTTAAAGGTGCAATAAAGGTGCCACGCAGCCATTAACAATGAAGACAGACTGTACAGTGTGGTCCTTATCATTCAATGAAAGGCAACTGTGGGTTAATTGTTCACTCGGTTCTTCACTGCTGAATGGCCGCAACCCGTCCGTAGCACGGATGCTCTATATGGCCGTATCCTAAGGCAGAGTAGCCTGGGTATACCTGATTTATAGCGATTTGTGACAAATTAATTAGGAACAAATCGAATTTCTTGGCGAACTTCGCCAAGAATGGAAGTCATTGTAACAAACTAAGATATGTGTTGCTGTGCCACAAAATGATGAGTTTTATATATTACTAGCAGAAGGACCTGATTTCGCCCGGGTATATTTCATCTATTTCATTTAATGTTTATGTGTGTGTCGTTAAAAGATATCGAGAGTGACCTCTACAGCACCTCGCCTCCTTAACAGTGACCTCCACAGCCTCCACCCTTAACACTGACTCCCCCCCCCACAGTGCCCCGTCTCCTTAAAATGGGACCTCAACAGCACCTCACCCCCTTAACTTTGACCTTCACAGCAGCCTGCACCTTTAACAGTTAGTTCCACAGCACCTCACCCCCTTGACAGTGACCTCCACAGGGGTCCGCCCCCTTAAGTGACCTCCACAGGGGCCCACCCCTTAACACTGACTATAAGTTACAGTCCCCTTAACTGATCTTCACCATTCCTGGCCCCCTTGACAGACACCTCCACAGCGACTGCCCCTTTAACAGTGACTGTCACAGTGTCCCACTCCCTTAACAGTGACCTCACAGTACCCCACTGCCTCTTTAACAGTAGCCTCCACAGTCCCCTCTTCCCTTAACAGTGACCTCCACAGTGCCCGCCCCTTTAACAGTGACCTCCACAGCAGCCTGCCCCCTTAACAGTAACTTCCATAGCGCCCTCCCCTTTAACTGTGACCTCCACAGCAACCTGCCCCTAGGGTGGCCAGAGGTCAGTTTTTAGGCTGGACACTCTGGCTTTCAGACTCCCTGTCCTCCATCCAGCGCAGGGCCTGGACGGACACAGGGATGTTCTTTTGAACAGCTCACACTCAGACAGCAGCACTGTGCAGTCTGAGCATGAGCTGCAGGAAGAAAGTCACCCTCCCTCCTTCCCCTGCAGCTGACAGAAGTTGATTTTTACCTTCATTTTTGCAATCCACGTCAGCGGCAGAGTGAGAGGGGGCGTGGTCTGATCGGGTTGGGGGGGTGGCCCGGGGCGAGGCTTTCAGGTGGCCTGAATTACAGGAAGAAACACAGTGGGTAGCAGTGGAGGAAAACATCTTTTATTACTACTGAACAGTAAATATGTGAAATTAACATTATATTAGGGAATGATTGATGATGAATTAGTCTAAAACATAAGTTATATTTATGGTAATCGGAATACCTCTTTAACAGTGTCATCCCCAGCGCCCTGCCTACAGCAGTGAAGAAAACTGGCTGGGTTGTTATGGAAACCTGCTGTGAAACTGTCTGTATTTGGAGGCTAAGGGCCTGTGAGCTTCTATTGGCTGATAAGAGTCATGTGACCAGGCTTCTATTGGCTAATGCATTTTTTGGGAATATCTCAGGAACGGTATGTCCCGGAGAGCTGAGACCCAGTCTAAAACCTTCCCGGATACGTGATGTACCTGTGTGCCAAATTTCGTGATTGTAGCTGCGACGGTGCGGATTCCTTTAGTGGACATACACACATACATACATACACTGAGATTTATATATTAGATACCCAAGTTTGTGCACAGCCCCTATGATAAAGGTGTATTTGCGTTCACCTTTAAAAAAAATTAAGAATTATTTGGTTCATTGGTTTTTCTTTACCCACAAGGTTCATAATACTTTGAGTTGATATGGTAAGTGATCAATGTACTTGCTGAACAAATTATTTATTAACTTTACTGTAATACTGTGCTTTTCAGACATAATAATCACAACTAACTTGCAAGGTAAACGATATCATTGAAATCATGAAACTGATAACATAGTATAATTGATACAAATGATATCAGATGTAAATAATAAAGTTAGTGCAATATCAAAATATCAGGTTATCGTCATTACTACAAATAGAAGCTAAAGTTAATGAAGTTATACATAGAAACCTGGCACCAAGTATGAGACCACACTCCATAATAGGATACACTGGCTGAGCAAAACATGCCTGCGTATTAAAGTCAATCAAATAAGAACTAGAGTTAGCAGCTGATGTCCTTCAGGCTCTCAATATGTATGTGCTAGTTCTGAAATGAAGTGCTGATCTGCAAACCAACTGCTACCTTTCCATTATCAATGTACACAGATTAATAGTGAAACAATTACTGCACACTTTACAGTAGGTTCACTCCAGAGATGAAGTCAAATTAGGTTAACCAATGTATGGTTGCTAGGTAGGCCAAATGCTGCCTGGGACCCACCCCAATCATAAGAACAGGAGCCTTGAGTATCCTGTATGACTTGAAGCGACTTGACGAAGTGGTCACATATGTGTACTACAGCTCCACTCATTCTCTATGGGACCTACCTACTCAGTCCTATAGACTGAGAGAAGTGCACATTTATGACCAATGCTCCAGTCAAAGAGGGGGATCAAGTCTTCTGTTCTTTTTATTGGTGTTGGTCCCCAGATTCAGAATCTCCTGTGATCATACAGTTCTAACTTATTCTTTGGACAACCACTGTATAGATAGTTCATGGGCCAAATCTTTTAAAATAAGACACTTGAAAAGGAAACTGGGTGTTATAACCAACGGGCATGCTCATCATTATGCAGCACCACTGGCTCTTATGATGACGAGCTGGACTTCTTGGTGCAGGAAGTACCAGCCAATCAGATGTGGCAGTAACACGTCTTGCGATCAGGAGGTATGGGATATTTAAACAAGCAACCTGCTGCCCACAGATTGACTGGGATAGGTGTCTTCGGATTCCTCACTAGTGTTTCTGTTGGATATTATTCTGATTCTCCTGGCATTCTGACCCTGCTTGGACTTTGACCTTTGATTATTGCTGGACAATTTGGATCCTGATGGAACATCCTAGTTCTGAAATTCTGACTTGGTAATGGTTCTTATTCTGATTTGCCCTAATTGCTATTCTGATTTTAACTTCTGCATCCGGTTTTTGTCTCTTCGGTTCTGATTTGGCTTATATAAGTCTGTCCTGGTTTGACCTGGCTAGTTTGTTCCAGCAATTTCTTACATTTGACTTTCAATCTGTCACTAGTTGTTTTTCCTTACTTGTAGGCCTCCGCACACTTATCTAGGAAGAGACTGTCATCCACTTGTGGGCTGCTGTCTAGAGCGGATGGTGCAAGTAGGTAGGGACAGTGGGACGGGAAGTTCAGGGTTCACTGCTCCTTACCGTGACAAGCTTAGAAAGTCATGACTACTGCACCTACAATAGTATGGGTGTGTTCACATCGTTAATTTGTTGCACAAATTTTCTGCAGTTGAAAATCTGTTCGGTACAAATGATTGAGGTTATTTTCAATCACAGGTTTCTGGAAACCCTAAACAGATGAATGGGACAGAGGCAAAATATGCCTGCAGCAGATGTGCCACCTGTGAACATACCTTTAATCATGGTATCATAATCCATCAGTAGAAGCTGCAGGTATGGTTAGTGAGTATGAGGCAGAAGAAATCAAGATTCCCTTCCAACACTAAACTGGAGCCCTGGAAATGTTCCTAGTTCACTACCCCTTTGTTAATGACCCTTTCCACATGGATGCCTTACAAAGGATTTTTTGTTACCATGTGCATGAGGCCAGAAATGAATATCATCATGATTTAAAGTATAGAAATGAATGTTCTCAAGCTCCATATGTGGTAAATACTGAAGTTTCATGTCTTTAATACATACTATACGTTGGCAGAAGATAATGATCTAATGTTGGTTTTCAGAAGGATTTGAAGGATTTGAAAAGAAGAAAAAGTAGTTACAAAACCTTTCCAAAGACAATTATTCTATACACATCCGCCCCGTGATCCATTAAATGTGAAACACACCTTTCTAGAGGCTGTTTAGTTTAAGAGGAGAAGTTCAGACTTGAATAAGCTATTAATTTACAAGTCTCCTTTACACTTCCCAGTGAGTCATTGTCATTAATGAGAGAAGCAGGTTCTTTACGGATAAAAAAGATTGTAGACTCTCCCAGCAGGTGCCCAAGGTGGTTCAATCTCATGAACTTGGTTCTGCTTCAGATGTTAAGGATTTGGCTCTTTTAATCATATGCCGTCAACCAACATTATGGTCTTGGATCTACCCCAGCTTCTTCCCGCATGGAACAACCAGACATGTGCTCCTCAAAGCAAGGTAAAGTTGTATTGTGGGGGCTAGTTGTGTCATACATTGTGTGTTACATGTTAGTATATTCATTTTATATTATGTTTTTATTATTTTCATTTTCCAGGATCAATTCACATGTATTATCAAATCTATGCTCAGAGATAGTTTACCATAAGTGGTTGAGTTTGGTTTCTGGGCCACAGTGCAAAATCTATACCTGGGTCTCACATTTAGACACTCCTCCAATGAGGTCACTTGCAGCCATAGATGATATCATACAGTTAAACAAGTCTTATATAATTTATAATTTCCTAATATGTCTAATATGATTACATTATTGTTGCATTAATGTTACCATGCTTCTGTACTGTCCACCAATACTGCTAGGGAACCACAGACATAAACCTTATTGCTAAGTCAATATATTAAAACCTAACCCTCACACACAATACTCAGTATGTGCAGGATCCTCTAAGGTGCCACATCTGCAAAATCTCTGCAGCTTCATATTATAAAGCTAGAAGCACTTTGCACCATATGACTGGGTGTTTCTCCCCTAAAAGCAAAGCTGTAATCAGAGAATAGCTCTGTAATACTATGACGAATAGTGTATATCCCAATTTTATTTCTGTATGAAAACCATTTCAGACCATGTATAAAATTGGAGGCATACTGAGCACAGTATAGCCCATGGAAGAGTATTGTTGAACTATGGCTTTGTACAACTCAAGAGCCATTTGGTGTCATCCTACACCCATGTGCAAGAGCCATTGGCTACCACACACTACTGCCATGATCAGTAGTTATGCCAAGGAAGATAGGACTTACAAACTGTAATATGCTTATTCTAACCTGTACTAGACTTCTCTGTATGTATATGTGAAATTTTATAACTTAAAGGGAACCTGTCATCTCCGAAACACCCACTGAACTAGAGTAAGCGGTGTATAGTGTAAGTGATGCTGAATCCGAATATGTAAGTTTTATCTTCATACTCACTTCCATTCTGACACTATGCTCCCACAAACCTGCAGTAAAATGCACTCACTTGACTCCAGTGCTCACTCACATAATGGAGAGGACTCAAAGAAGAGTCCTGTGAATGTATTTTACTGCAGGTTTGTGGGAGCACAGAGTCCGAATGGAAGTGAGTATGAAGATAAAACTTACATATTCGGATTCAGAATCACTTACACTATACACTGCTTACTCTAGTTCAGGGGGTGTTTTGGAGATGACAGGTTCCCTTTAAGTAACAGAATATATACGAATTATGAATGTCTATAATCAGGCATCTACGGCCAGCATTCCTCTGGTCGACCAGAGTATGAGAGGATCCTCCAGTGGACCCAAGTTCTGGTACCATAGTGTGCTCCAAAGGTCCAGAGAAAAACATTTGGAGCTGCCTTCAGAGACAATAAATTGCCACTAGGGTCTATTTCTTTGAATCAGAATCTACTAGACTTCATTTATGATATAGGGGTTAAACCCTGATAATAATTTTCTCGGCTGGGCCCAAAGAATTCCAGTCCAACCTTGTCTTCTGGCTATGACCAGGCTACAAATTTTATTGTTCCACAGCAGAAACAGCAAGTGGTCCCATTAAAGGGGGATCTCTTCTTCAACATTTATGGCACATCCACAACATATGCCACATCACTCCACGTCAGCATCTGTGTTATGATGTTCCAGTATTGTTTTCTGGCCAAGCAGACTACCAGAATTACTGTATCTGGCATATCTGGAAAGTACTGGAGATCCCCATTCACTATAATAGAATCCATTGGGTTTCCAGCAGGTTTTTGGCATGAATGTTGGTTTTCTGCTGGAAAATACCACTGCTTGTATCCAGCAGGCCCCTGTGGTGTCTGGCTATGCCAGATGTGGTAATTCCGGTAGTCCGTTCCATAATACTGTAAAGCAGATGTGAACTTAGCCTAAGATGAGAATACCCCTTTAATGCCTCACATTTAGCCTTTCTCATAGATTTGATGATCATAGACAATTTTGCTTCTAGACAAGTTTTGTCAACTTCAACTTATCCACAATGTAGACTGAATGTCTGTTGTCTTCTGCCTACTGTAATAACAGAATATTTTCATGACCTCATGCTTTAATTTTGCAGCACATATAATTTGCTATTTATCTTGGAGTTCCTACACATGACAATAGCTAGGCATCTAATTCAGACGTATCCTGCTGCTGCCTTCATGCCCAAACCTGTAGCTTTAGACTTGTTGGGAATACAAAAGATGTACAAACAATCAGGAGCGATTCCTGTGCTCTGCTCTGCTACATCTCTATGCATGTAATTGCTGCTACCTCATGTAAATACAAAGTATGTTTCACATATCAGGCACTGCAGCAAAGAGATTCCATGTAGAAGGTAAAGGTAGGTTTTTCTTCTTGTCTTCTTCTATATACTCATTCTTGATACACTACATTCTGAATGATGTAACTCTCCACTTTACAGACATATTGGAAATTAGGGTTACGTAAGTTTTGGATTTACATATACTGTAGAATCTACTTCACGTCTGCATTTTACAACCTTGCACCAAGTCCCATAGTTGCACACGTGTTACCTCTTAGGGTATAGCTACATGATTCATGCCTTCTGTGCTACAGTTTTGTTTAGCATGACTCATGGCATCGATCTTTGATTATCATTTTTCACACTTTTGATTTTCTATTGCTACATGATTAGGTTTCTAAATGTAGTTTTGGAAGACAAAATCAGGAGTTTGTCATAAGAGGAGAGAAAGTATAAAGGACGGATATGACATCTCCTCTTTTTTGAATTCACTCCTGGTTTTGGCTTCCAAAACTGCATCAGGAAACCTGACCATGTGGCTGTATGCTTATACTATTTGATATAAAGTAGCTGGTGATAGCAGTGAAATGCCTTCACATTGCTTATAGATGATAATGACAGTAATGGACAAGTCATTTATAGGAACTGAAACAGTAATAATGTCATTTAGACTACGCAGCACTATGCTTAAGGTTTATGCAGCACTTATGCAGAAAGACAACTATTGATGTTTCTATGCCGGTATAAATTATAGATATACAGCATTAAAATTGAAGTGAATATCTGAATGACAACTACTGAGTCATTTACTGTATTAACCTGCGTATCCTCCCTGGTACCTTCTACTTATAATGCAAATGTGTATCAGATAAGGGTGGAATCATTTTATGTATTCTACTGTATGTGTTCCAGAAAGGCTGACGGCATACACTTGGAGGTCATTAATTAGAATTTTTACGTTTTTGGCATAAAAAAATGTTACAAGCCCCCTTTTTGAAACTTTTAAAAAACACTTGTGCAACAATATTTCATCTCACAGGTATTTTTACATCGTCCTCACCACTTGGGAGGGGACAGACTGGGGCCAGGACTTTGGCTCCAAAAATGTACTTTCTTTTACACCTGAAAACAGGAGTAGAAACGACTGCAATCAGCGACCGGAGTTAGTGTTCAGTAAATAGGGTTTGGATTGCTGTATCTGAACCCAATTCCTTTGTAAACTTCATTAACAATATAGCCTCTGTCCTACTGTAAAATGTATGGGCTGCGCAGAGGTATTTGTCATATCGCAAATATGACGTGACACTTCAGTTATTCGCATAAATTACAGTGTCAAGATCCAAAGCTGATCCAATCAGATTTTGACACTGTAATTTACGCCAATAAAGTCTCACATCATAGACGCAAGACAAAGCAATATTTGCCGCAAGTTCGCAAGCACTTCAGAGGAGCCCATACATTTAAAGGTAGGACGGAAGCTATATTGGCTCGGATACAGCAATCCAAACCCAATTTGCTCAACACTAACTGGACAAGGGAAAACCAAAGACAGGTGTAAAGAGACAGTCTTTGTAAATGACCCCCACAGACGTTTTGTATGGAAACAGATGACATAGTGACGAGATTTCAAGAGTTTTTCATGCTAAATATCAAACATATCAATCTAAAAGACATGAGTTGAAATAAGTTGCAATCCAGCCATAGTAAGGCTACTTTACACAAGTTTCCACATTTCCCCCAAAAGTCTTTATTGTGTGAAATGTGTGTGATAATGTGTGAAAGTCCTAATAAACATCCTTGTTTACTTGATTTTTAGGGTCTCTTATTCCTAGTGTATTTTTCTAAAATGCCTAATGGACATTGTATGAGGCATTAGGTGTTTTAGCACCTGCCTTTTGTAAATGGTATTTTTTGCATGATAGGTCGCCTGTGATGTCACATTCTCTATAGAGCTGTAAAGAAAAAACATTTAAAAAAAAATGGAAAAAAAACACCATTAATAAAATCAACACACATTGCATGTGCATTTTTTAAGGTGCAACTAAAAAAACAAAAACAAAAGAGATCTACGGCAGAAAAACTCCACACAAAATCACCAGACTGAGACCATGCATCATTTAAAAACAAAAAAAAAGGCACTGACACAAAACACACGAGGGTAAAACAAATACTGCTACAAGAAAACACACATTTTGTCTTGCATTAAATATTTCCCATAGATTTCCATGCAACATCTAGTGGTGGTGTTTATTGTCTAAAAAATATGGAAAAAACCTGAAGCAAAAAATGCACCAGAAACTACGAATCTGTCCAAAGATGCCAAAAAAACCTCTGCGTGACAGCAATTTTACAGGGAAACTTGGTTCTCTCCTTAATTGCTCGTATTGCTATGACATGTAAATGGGGGAGGGGAAGGGTGCCTATGGCAATTGATATATAATGAGGAAATATCAGTATGCCCTAATATACCATTATAGCTTCATAAAATGTGCTGTTCTACACTAATCGTTATTAATACATCTCACCCTAGAGTTGACAGAAAGCAAATGGTGTTAAATGTTTCAAGTGTGTCCTGGAACACCACAAGTACAAATATGGATGCAGACCTGCATGTTATTTCTCCAGGTAAGACTATGCATCTCTTCACTATGTACTGTAAGACTATACATCTCTTCATCACATGAGACTATGCATCTCTTAACTATGTAAGACTATACATCTTTTCATCACATAAGATTATGCATCACTTCATCACATAAGACTATACATCTCTTCATCACATGAGACTATGCATCTCTTAACTATGTAAGACTATACATCTCTTCATCACATAAGATTATGCATCTCTTCATCACGTGAGACTATGCATCTCTTCTCTACATAAGACTATGCATGTCTCCACTACATAAGACTGTGTATATGTAGTGAGCTACAGTATATCATTTTTAATGATGCAATATCCGACACTCAATCCTTCTGTGTCTGTGAGACAGCATTCTCTGTGAGGAGAGAATGAGTACTGCACCAGCATGACACCAGGAACATCCTTCCTACTTTGGTTAAGTTGAAGGCTCAGTTCGGGGACTCTTATCACAGACTTTGTCAAAAATATCAGCCAAAAAAGTCCTGAAGACTCCTAAACGGAAACCTGATGGACCCCGTTATAGTCAAGGCTGTCCGTCTGGTGGTATTAGTTTCAGTTATGTGTCGGATATGGCACTTCCTTTATTATTATTCTTCAGAATGGAGAAGGACAATGGAAATTTTTGCTTATATATTTAAAATTGCACTCACTGCTCAAACAACCAATCCCTTACAGGTGGAACAAATTTGGGGACTAAGTAGAGCAACTAATTAATAATTCAATGACCCATGTTTGGATTAGTCCACAGACAGCATTTATGCAACCAGTATTGTGGCGTAAACACAGAGGCCAAGATTTGGTGCATCTAGAGTTTCTACACTTTTTTCTGACATGCGCGACAAGATGGTGGAGCTTAGCAGAAAGTGGGCAGAGCTTCAGGGGAAAGGGGTCAGGCACCATTTTGCACCAAAATTTTGATGCGGTTCTGGCAGAAAAATCTGTCTCAAAGTAAGCCAACTAATAGTTGGCGTCAGTGAAAGTCAGTGAAAAGTCAGTGTAAAGTGTCTATCCCTGCACCAGATTTATCATCCAGCCTGCACCCCTGTGATAATTCTGGGGCAGGCCTTCTCCAGGTGAGGTAATTGGCATATGTAGTCTTCTAAAAGTGCTAGGGATAATCATTATGAGGATTAATTATATATATGGTCCATAGAAAGTATATGGTAAAAACCTGTTTTATATAAAATCTCCTCAAAAGACAAAGGGGGCACTCACTACCTTTGCTCAGAGAAGAAAAAGTTACATTTTCCAGAGGCGACAAGGCTTCTTCACCATAAGAGCTGTGAATCTGTCACCTCAGGAGGTGGTCACAGCAGGAATTGTTAATGGCTTAAAACAATGTAGACAATGTCTTAGAATAGAATAATTCTAGAATTCTTGTTTCCAAGGTCCATTATCTTCATTCATATTCTCTCCCATCTCTTGGTTGAAAGTCAGGTGATAACAGGGTGGCCGAAAAAAAGAAATGAAATAGTTCAACCCAGTGTAGATATGGGGAGATGCAAAGGCAGCAGTCAATATCAGGCCCTGGCACAAGAGGACACCATTGCTATAAACAGCACATGGTAAGTGGGGGGGGGGGGGGCGGTTACTGATTTTTCAATGGAATCCAGAAGGTAGTGGTCAATTAGGAAAAAAAAAAATGTAATGACTCCAATTATGACTTTCAGACTAACACAGTTAAAGACACCCATTACAGAAAGACACCCAGATCACTTCTAAAATTGTTGAACATATCAAATGTATCTAAAATGCCATTTTATATGTAAATTAATAAAAAGCCTGCCTCTTTTGCAGGCTGGTTCATGGGACTGTCCTGTAAAAATCCAGACTATTAGCAAGTATGTATCAGACAGACCTCTGGGCTGATTTATTTGTCTTTTTGTCTTTGAATATAAACTGGCAAATTCAAAAACTGTGGTCCTGGCACTCACCCTGTGTTCAGTTAGAAAGGATTTAAGCAGACAATATTGCAACATTACCCTACTTCAGCAAAAACCGCCTACACTCTTCAGTAATGTAAAAGAGGAACGCCCAGATGGGTTGCAACATGACCTGAGTGATTTCCCTCACAGAAGAAATTACTTCAAGGGATCAAGGCTTAACTACCTTTCAAATATCTAAACCTAGTGCAAATGATATAAACCTACGAAACATTAATACAGACTCAAATCCATAAGACAAGAAGATAGCAGTATGGGAAATATAATTATCAATATATTATTTCATCAATGACGAAGAAGTTCTGTGGCAAAGATAAATGGCTTCCTTACAGCTCAATGTCTGACAAGCCCAAGGGGTAAAGGAACCAAAGTAAAAGTAAAATAGCATGCACACCACAAAACTGATACTATATCACAACCTGTAAGAAACTACAGTTACTATAAACAGTATAGTATAGCATAGGGAGCCTACTAGGCACAGCTGGATTAAAAGGGGGCACTCAGGGTGGGCTTCCTGGGGCCCTCAACATTAACTAAGACATAGGGGCCTCGACCAGAACTTGTTACTGGCTTGTTACTTATAAAGGATGGAGGGGGCGGGGGTATACATCTTTTATAGCATAATTATGCCCGCAGCAGGGAGTAGAGTAGCGGTGACGTTGGACAAAGGTGGCTTGGGAGGGTAAGGATATATATATATATATTTATATATATATATATATATATATATTCAGAAAATCACATTGTCTGATTTTTAAAGAATTTATTTGCAAATTATGGTGGAAAATAAGTATTTGGTCACCTACAAACAAACACGATTTCTGGCTCTCACAGTCCTGTAACTTCTTCTTTAAGAGGCTCATCTGTCCTCCACTCATTACCTGTATTAACTTGTTATCAGTACAAAAGACACCTATCCACAACCTCAAACAGTCATACTCCAAACTCCACTATGGTGTCATAGGACACCAGAAAGAAAATTGTAGACCTGCACCAGGCTGGGAAGACTGAATCTGCAATAGGCAAGCAGCTTGGTGTAATAATTAGAAAATGGAAGACATACAAGACCACTGTGACTTGCAGCTGTAATCGCAGCAAAAGGTGGCGCAGCAAAGTATTAATGCAAGGGGGCCGAATAATTTTGCACGCCCCACTTTTCGGTTTTATTATTACAAAAAAAGCTTAAATGATCCAATAAATTTTGTTCCACTTGACAATTGTGACCCACTTGTTGTTGATTCACCAAAAATTTAAAATGTTATATCTTTTTGTTTGAAGCCTGAAATGTGGCAAAAGGTTGAAAAGTTCCAGGGGGCCGAATACTTTCGCAAGGCACTGTAAATATATATATATATATATATATATATATATATATATATATATATATATATTTCGGACAACCCCTTTAATCTCAATGGATGCTCATAACTTGGTTTCTTGTAGGCTTCTACCACAGAGTTTGGTAGTTGGTGTGGCAACACTAAAATTTTTTGTTATGTAACATTGAGTGACGGGAAGCACAATGGCTAGTACTCGTATATTGCAGCAGTGGGGTCCTAGGTTCAAATCCCACCAAGGGCAACATCTACATAGAGTATGTATGTTCTTGTGTGTGCATGGGTTTCCTTCAGGGTCAAATCCATTCAAGGGCAACCCCTGGATGGAGTTTGTATGTTCTTGTGTATGCATGGGTTTCATCCAGGGTCAAATCCAACAAAGGGCAATCCCGGGTGAAGTTTGTATATTCTCCCAGCATTTGCGTGGGTTTCCTCAGGATACTCTGTTTTCTTCCTATACTCCAAAGACATACTGATTGGGACAGTGCAGTACAATATGTTGGTGCTATATAGATAAGAAATAAAAAAAATAATAATCTTTATGCAGTGGCAACATATTCTGCAGAGGTTTACAGTTGCGGAAGTACTGTAATGACTTTTTAATATTACAAATAGGTTGTCATGTTGAAACCCGAAATTCAGCTTTCAGATAAAGTTTACTTCTGTCTAGATATTTTTCTCAAGCAGTTATGAGGATGTGGTTTAATCTGTAGGAAACATTGAATGAAACCCTGATGGACTAAGCGCGACTTGTCAGGACACGAAAATCTTTCTATACAGTAGATAACAAAATACTTTATAAAAAATTTGCATCAATACAAAAGCTTCTCTTTTCTAATAAGCTCAAAGGGTTTTCCTTAGAATAGGCCATTAATATCAGTTGTTTGAAGTGCAGTGTCCCACATATTATGTGTGCAAAAGGGACACTACAAACTGTATTTTGTATAGCTATGTCACTCTTGATAGCCATGTCATTGTAATCTGTATTCAAAATTCTCTTATGTGTTGTAAGAACCTCCTAGGTAGTAATTACACCTTTCCACCACTAGATGGTGCTGTCACGTAATATATTTATATACACTCTCTATGGTTAGAGTAGGAGAGGTTAGAGATAGAGTGAGTATAGAATGGAGTGAGGAGAGCAGACAGCTCCTCAGGGAGCTCCTGAGCTTCCAAAGCAACTTAAGAAATGTGCAGGAGGAGAAAGTCACCCTAAATGCCGCCATTCCTGCTGGACACAGGCCATGTCACAGCTACCATGATGGCACTTACCACTTTCTAGGCCACTAGTAACTGGCATTACCTGGATACCAAGCCTGTCAAAGGTAAACGCTGAGCTCATCAACTTAATGGACTTTGTCAGCAACCTATAGTGACTGGGAGTAGCTCCACAGCACCTGGACACCGATTCAGCAACTTCTAGCTACAGTTGTGAACTTATTACCTAATGGAAACTCCAACGGGCAGTCAGGTTATTATACTTAAAGTGACACGGTGCAGACGTATTAATACCTGCCGTGCAGGGCTAACATACTCTGAAGCATTGATATAAAATCCTATCCAGAGCCAAGACTAGTTTATTAAGGGACTGACTAAGTGGAGATTTAGGAGTAACTGGATTTAAAGCTACAGCAACTTAAAGTAAAAGCCTTGAAAGGAATTCTTACAACACCAATCTGTATTATCTACTGCCTACTGAAGCAATTGTAATTTGTACCATCTGACCTCAAGGCAAAAGTAAAAGTTCTATTGTTTACAACAAAGTTGTCTCCTCATCACTCCTACTCCAAAAGTTTGTGTCTACTTAAGACACTAGCGTCACGACATTCCAGGACCCAGCCCACCGACACTATAAAAGTTTACATCAAGGGCACCTCGCCTCACCATCCGGCGGGGGTCCTGAGTACAGAGGGTGCCCCGAGGGAAGTAGTTTCCCACCTCCATCCACTGCACGCCAGCCCAGGGAGTCACCAAACCATGAGTAATCATTGGCAACACCACACCTATGACACAATAATCATTATATCTCACGAGCCCTGCGGCTGTATGCAGTGTCCCACATATTATGTGTGTAAAAGGGACACTACAGAAGGGGCGGCGAAGCTCAGGCAAGCTTCGTGCCATTCACTTAGGTGTTGTGTACGCTCATGTGAAGGGGACAAAGCTGCAATTCCCAAAACAGCAGCCTTTACTGAGTACAAGTAATTGTGTATTGTATTGGTAGAATATTATGGAAACACTTATGGCAGTATATTATATGAAATGCAACAGCTAAAGGGGATTCTGGGTTATTTTAAGGGGTTGTCCGATTTTCTAATATCAATAATGTATCCTCAAAACAGGTCATCAATATCAGATCCGTGGGGGTCCAACTCCTGACACCCTTGCTAATAAGCTGTTTGAGGGGGAGTCAGCGTGTCCATTTCAATGTTTATGTACAAGCCGTTGACATTGTAGTGGCGGTTCTATATACAACTGCTCATCCCACTCAATTGAATGGGAGAAAAAGCTATAATTACACCACATCAACGCTACAATATACACGCCATGCTGACCTGAAATGTTGAAGAGGATGTAGCACTTGAACAATTGCTGTGGCCCCTTCAAACAGCTGTAGGGGTTCCAGGAGTCAGATCACCGACAATCTGATATGGCTGACCTATCCTGAGATTAGATCATCAGTATCTAAGCAGTGGAATATTCTTTTTAAATTTGAAGAAAGCAAAGTAAGGGCTCGTTCACATCACCGTTAGGGCTTCCGTTCTCCTGCTCCGTTATAGGAGCAGGAGAACGGAAAGGACGGATTCGGGGCATAACTGAGCCCAACGGAGCCTAAGGGACCCCATAGACTATAATGGGGTCCGTTAGGTTTCCGCTCAAAAGATGATTTTTGAAGCGGAGACAAAAGTCCTGCGTGCACAACTTTTGTCTCCGCTTCAAAAATCATCTTTTGAGCGGAAACCTAACGGACCCCATTATAGTCTATGGGGTCCCTTAGGCTCCGTTGGGCTCAGTTATGCCCCGAATCCGTCCTTTCCGTTCTCCTGCTCCTATAACGGAGCAGGAGAACGGAAGCCCTAACGGTGATGTGAACGAGCCCTAAACCTATTAATTCAAACAGAGTTTTAAATTGCTTATTCCTGTAGATTGGCTAAAGTTCTGTTTACACGGGATGATTATTGGGTCAATTATTGGGAATGAACATTTGTATGAACACTTCTTCCCCATAACCAACCCATGTAAAGGTGCTGCTAATCACTTGATGAACAAGCAAACGCTTGATCATTGAGTAGAATCATCATTGATCATGTGGACATCTAAGGCTACTTTCACGGTTTTGAGATCTGGCAGAGGATCTCAATACCGGAGAAAAACACTTCTGTTTTGTCCCCATTCGTTGTCAATGGGGACAAAACCTAACTGAACAGAATGGAGTGCTCCAAAATGCATTCGTTTCCATTTGGTTGCGCTCCCATACAGGAGAGCAAACTGCAGCAAGCTGCGGTTTTCTTTCCATCATGGGATGCGGAGCAAGACAAATCCGTCATGACCCACAATGCAAGTCAATGGGGATGGATCTATTTTCTCTGACATAATAGAAAACGGATCAGTTCCCCATTTACTTTCAATGGAGTTCATGACGGATCCGTCTTGGCTATGTTAAAGATAATACAGACGGATCCATTCATAATGGCTGCAGATGGTTGAATTATCAGTAACGGAAGAGTTTTTGCTGATCCCTGCCAGATCAGGCAAAAACGCAAGTGTGAAAGTAGCCCAATACATTGTTTATGGGTAGCAAAATGTGCTGCCCAGAAACAATGAATCTGTAGGAGGGGGAGTCGACACAGTAACAATTGCTCATGCCATTACAGCAGAGATGATTGCTGAGTGCAACATTTACTCAACTGACTTCAATGTAAGTCATGCCATATCGTAAATGTCCCCTAATGTGTTTAAAATGATGTGTGCCAGAATATTGGTGCAAACAACATCAAGAAAGTGGTGCACTTATCATTGTAAATGTGGGCCAGTAAGTTATTGGCCACATATGCAGGAGGTCAGCACTAAATTCAACTGTCTGGACACAAATAAAAATATGAATGTATGAAGAATAAGAATGTGAATTGTATAGAAATGACAGAGCACATTAACCAACAAAACTACCATGGTGGCTTGGTGGCTAGTACTGTTGACTTGCAGTGCTGGGATCCTGGGTTTTATGACTGCGTGGATTTTGGCTGGGTTTCCTTAGGCCCCATTCACACGACCGTATGTTCATTTCCGTATCTTATCCGCATTTTTGCGGATGAGATGCGAAACCATACGGACCCATTCATTTTTTCATAGGAGAAAAAAAAATGCGGAATGCACACCGTGTGCATTCTGCATCCGTATATTACAGAAGTTCTCCCACAAAAAAAAAAAAGGAAACATGTCCTATACTTGGTCGCAAAACACGTCCGTAGCCCCATTAAAGTCAGTGGGTCCGCAAAATTACGGAACACTACGGAAGACTTTCCGTATGTCTTCCGTTCAGTTTTTATATGGACACGGAATACATACGGTTGTGTGAATGGAGCCTTAAGGTTCTGTGGTTTTTCTCCCACATATGGAAGGTTTATTGGCTAGTCAGCGTCGGAGGAAGAGCCTTTAGATGACGGCCACATGCTTCCCTGCTCCACAACTCTCCCCATAACTATAGGAATTTCCGAGCTGTGCTTTCTATCGCTTGTGTGAGAAAAATGCATTGCACAAAGTTGTTGATGTTGTTGCTTAAGATCAGTATAACTCTAAATTTCATCACATTCGTGGTATTTCTCGATTTGAGAAATATGTTTGGGAAACTTTTCTACCTTCATATTTTGTATTCTTAAATGGGTTGTGGACCTATGAGGGGGATTTTGGCAAACCCTTCCCCTTGGACAGACCTGAGAAGAGCAGCATATTACCTGCTTCCCAGCACTGGTTCCCCACTCCTCCTCTCCCTGGCCTTGGTTGCTCCGCTCCCAGGATATAAACTTCCGTTTTGATGCCGCTGCAGCCAATTGCTGGGCGCAGTGGTGACCTGTTCTCCTTGCATCACTTGACCATTTGACATGACGTAGGGAGAGCAGACCATACCATAGAAGCCAGTGATTGGCTGCAGTGGTGTCAAAATGGAAGTTCACATCCTGAAAGCACAGCGTAGCAGCCGAGTCTGGAGAGAGAAAGAGCAGGTAGCAAGCGCTAGGAAGACCAAAAGAGGGAGTTTACCAACCTCTCCCTCTAAAGGTGCACAACACCTTTAAGATCTAAGACAGGACATATGAAATACAGTTCCCGACAAGGGTATTAGGGTATGACCAAACAGTCAGGATTCTGCATGCAGTTTTGGAAGCCAAAATCTTGAGTGGGTCATAAAAGGAGAGATCACTTCTTTTTTTCTTTTATACAGTAAATTCACTCCTGGTTTTGGCATGCAGAAACCTGACCGTGTGGTTGTACCCTTAGGTAATCAGATATTGTATTACAAAACAACATCAGCAAATAAAGCTCATTCATTGTACAATGAAAAGTTATAACATGTTTCTAATACATGTTAGTATCATGGCTTTTACAGTCTCGGATAAAGTGAAGATCATGTCCCCCCTCATTGATTTATTATAATTTATTTCACTAAATTACTTAATGAGATATACATCAAGCAATGAACTTAATGTACATCAATCATTAATTAATTATTATCACCAAAAATATTGGCAGGGGACATATACTGTACTGTGGCACTGGAAATTTATGTGGGAGTGGGGGACATGATCTACATTGTTTACTGAGGATGAAAATCCGTCCTGATGATAATGTGATGTCCATGGAAGTAAAAAGCTCGTACCTTTATTATAGCTCTCTCATGTAACAGTAATTGTTTTCATCTTCAGGAAGTATACCATGAAGGTTCATATTCAATCATTACAATAGGTCATCTTAAAAACCACGAGGAATTGATACAGAAAGTATACTAGAAAATGGCCTGACTTTGCACTATACAATACATAAGTTTTATTTTTTTTATACCTAAACTATTTCTTTAACCGCTTAGTGACCAGCCTGTTTTGGACCTTTGTGACCAAGCATTTTTTGCATTGTTGCACTTCAAGAGCTATAATTTATTTTTATTTTTCCATCAATGTTTTACTACAACTTTTTTTTACTATTAGTTTTTCTACTTTTGCACAATAAAAAAAAAAATTAAAAAAAGAAACTATTTTTGCACATCCCAAGACCCATAACGTTTTTACTTTTCTTTCAATGGAGCTCAAGGGCTTGTTTTCTATAACTTGTAGTTTACATTTACTGTACACATACAAGTTTTTGATCGCTTTTTATTCCATTTTTGTGGCAGAAACAAACTGAACGTCTGGCCTTTTTTTTTTACATTCACAATGTGATACTTGAATAATCTGGTTCATTATGGATGCATTATGGAATGCATTTTGGAAAGCATTTTTTTCCTATGGAAAAAAGGTGTATGTGTGTTTGAGTGGGCATACGTGTTCTTAACGTGATTTTTTATTTAAAAACTGTTAGTCCCACAAGGAGACCTAGATATGCAATAGTTGATCTCTCACATAATACAATGTAGTAATTATGTAGTACAGTGTATTATGCTGTCAGTAGGAAACTGACAAGCAATCTATCATGCCTAATAGGCATACACAGATGGCAGACCTGCTATTATTCACTGCCGTTCCAATGGATGACAGATAGATTCCCCCCCAAGAAACCATTTAGATGTATTGGTCACTATTGACCCTTTTATCTAAGGAGTTTAACGGCTGGCTGTCATGAGAGAGCTGAGTTCCTGCCTCTTGCTGCATGGGCAACCTGTGAAGTGCTTAGATAAGGCTGCTATAAAAATCTGCCAGCCTAGCCTAAGGTTCATTAGTGACTTCTGTAAAGAGACGAATCGGTGGTCACTAAGGCCTCTTTTTGGGAAATTAAGGAATCAATCTCATAGGTTACTATGGGTAACTAAGCCAGTTTACCTTTGCACCAGTTTTGACAAATCTTTCCCATCATGTTTAAAGGAAATCTGTCAGCTTGAAAACTCTCTGCGAGTTACTGTAATATTATTAATGTATGCCCACAAACTGGCTGTCCAATACATAAAGAGGTCTAGTCCTGGAGTCCTTTCTATCAGGTGTGTGTGCTCAGGAGTCCTCTCTATTATGTGTGTGCTCAGGAGTCCTCTCTATTATGTGATCGCTCAGGAGTCCTGTCTATTATGTGCACGCTCAGGAGTCCTCTCTATTTTGTGTGCGCTCAGGAGTCCTCTGTATTTTGTGTGTGTGCTCAGGAGTCCTCTCTATTATGTGTGTGCTCAGGAGTCCTCTCTATTATGTGTGTGTGCTCAGGAGTCTTCTCTATTATGTGATCGCTCAGGAGTCCTCTCTATTATGTGTATGCTCAGGAGTCCTCTCTATTATGTACGTGCTCAGGAGTCCTCTCTATTGTGTGCACGCTCAGGAGTCCTCTCTAATATGTACATGCTCAGAAGTTCTCTCCATTATGTACATGCTCAGGAGTCCTCTCTATTACATGTGTGTGCTCAGTTGTCCTCTCTATTATATGTCAGCTCAGGAGTCCTCTCTATTATGTGCATGCTCAGGAGTCCTCTCTATTATGTACATGCTCAGGAGTCCTCTCTATTACGTGTGTGTGCTCAGTAGTCCTCTCTATTATGTGTCAGCTCAGGAGTCCTCTCTATTATATGTCAGCTCAGTAGTCCTCTCTATTATGTGTCAGCTCAGGAGTCCTCTCTATTATGTATGTTCTCAGGAGTCCCCTTTTTTATGTGTGTGCTAAGGAGTCCTCTCTATTATGTGTCAGCTCAGGAGTCCTCTCTATTATGTATGTTCTCAGGAGTCCTCTTTTTTATGTGTGTGCTAAGGAGTCCTCTCTATTATGTGCGCGCCCCGGAGTCTTCTCTATAATGTGTACGCACTCAGGAGTCCTCTCTATACATTGTCACATAACAGCGGTGATATGTGAGTGAGTATACATATACATAAGAATTATAGAATCAGAATGAGCGTCTCTTACACTCTTCCCTTTTTACTGTAATTTGGGGTGTTTCCAAGCTGACAAAGTCTCTTTAATTATTGAATCACATAATGCACAATATAAAACGTAGCTGTTTGAAGCAAATCATCATAAAACAATTATTATTATGTTATATTATACTTTTGATGCTTTGAGAGAAGTGTTTGGAACTTCTACATAAAATACGCAGAGCACTTTTATAGGATCAGATTAAAAGTTTTATCATTAGCAAGTCATATGCAATACCCTGCTAAGCATAATCATTGAAATATTCATAAGATATTCAGTATAGTCAATTTCCTTCTGAAAGTGGATCATTTCATAGAATAAATCTTAAAGTTGAAGAACTATTGCATCAGGAATAGAGTTTTTACTTCACCCAAAATCTAAAAATTCAGCTGACTTCAATTAATGGGTTTGTGCATTGCTATGATATTGATGACTGATCCTGAGAATAGGTCATCAATATCAGATCTGAATATCAAATGCTGGCATGCTTGGCAATAAGCTGTTTGAAGAGGTGGTGGCACTCGTGCGAGTGAATGGGATGAGTGGTTGTAATTACACTGTGCTGCCTCTACAAAGGAGATGACGGCACATAGGTAATTTTGAAGAGGAAGCAGCACTTCAACAAGCAACTGCCACCTCCTCAAAAAGCTGATCAAGGCATTGCCAGGAGTCTGGCCTTTACCTTTTTAGCCTAAGTATTAGTAAATCTGTCCTCCTATAAGCTTTAAAGCTTCCTCTAGTGCTGACTGTAGACTGGCAGAATTGTAGAACTGTGCTCCATATCTATGCAGAGGATTTCAAGATTTATATCAGAAAGTTCCTGCCGCCTGTTATATTAGGAGATGAATTATCCCATATCATTCATTTTCCAGGAAGCTTATATTCTTGCATTAAAAAAACCTGTTCAGCCAGGTATCTCTAGTGCTTTCCTATTCCCTAGTTGCATCACAACTACTTATCAGCTGGGAGTTTCTATGATCTTGGCTGTGAATACTGAGCTAGTAATGTTACATTGCTGGCTTAACATTGTAGAGTATACAGTAGCTGCAAAATTAGTTCAATGCCAGGTACGTATATGATCAGAAGATGACTGCTGTCACCATGAAGTCTAAGGTGTGTGGACATATCAGTGTTCACCTATGTGGGTCAGTGAGTGAACTGGGTTTATGTTACTTTTAATTCCAGTTTTTGATAGCATTGGAAGCTGGTTATTTCCAATTACAATGTGCGAAAATGCCAAAAGTTCCCAGTATTTCAATTATTTTTCTTTTACTTTGTGCAGAATACATAAAGGATGGCTTTCACAATAACATCACAAGCCATGGAGGAAATGCCACAACTCTCACAGAACTACTCAAGATCATCTTTCCTGTGGTGTATCTCATCATTTTTCTTGGAAGTGTCATGCTCAATGGTCTTGCAGTCTGGATTTTCTTCCAAATCAGAAGCAAAACAAGTTTCATTGTGTATCTCAAAAACATTATGGGTGCTGACCTCCTCATGACAGCATCCTACCCATTTAAAATCATACAGACTTCCGGGATCGCGCAATGGAATTTCAACTTCTACCTCTGTCGGTACACCAGTATCTTGTTCTACACCAGCATGTACATAAGTATTGTGTTCCTTGGACTAATTAGTATTGATAGATATCTGAAAGTGGTGAAGCCTTTTGGTAGTTCAAAAATGTACAGCATTAAGTTCACAAAGATGGTGTCTATGGGCGTTTGGCTACTCATGTCTGCGCTTGCCTTGCCAAATGTCATCTTAACAAATGGCGAACCAACAAGAGACAATGTCAATGACTGCATGAAACTCAAGACCCATTTTGGAGTTCAGTGGCATAAAGCTATTTCTTATATTGATATGTTCATATTTTTTACTGTGATGATTATGCTGATTGCATGTTACATTTCAATATCCAGACATATACAGAAATCTAGCAAACCCTTTGTCAGTTGCTCCAGTCGGACAAGAAGACATAACCAGAGTATACGTGTAGTAGTAGCGGTATTTTTCACCTGTTTTTTGCCCTATCATCTATGTGAGTTGCCTTTCCTGTTCAACCAACTGGACTCAATCTCAGAGCAACATATCTATACCATTCTGTTATACTGCAAGGAAGGCACACTGATTCTCGCTGCCTGCAATGTATGCTTGGATCCTATTATCTATTTCTTTATGTGCAGATCCTTTTCTCACAGACTGTTCAACAGATCCAGTATTAGATCTAGGAGCGAAAGCATAAGATCCCTGCAAAGTGTGAAGAAGTCTGAAGTGCGGATATACTGTGATTATACAGAGGTATGAAACTGATATACAAGATCACTGAAGTGTCATATGTAAATAATAATAAAATACTAAAACTATAAGCTTCGCTTCATTGCTTTGCTAATATACAGCGTGTGCAAAGGTATTTTCCCCTTCTTGATTTCTGCTGCTTTGGCATTTGATGAGCGAGTTCCACGTAACGGACTCGCAGCATGAGTATGCGGCAGTTCCCGTCCTGACCTCCCAGCACTGACGGGTCGCATTATATTGATTTATGATGCTATCTAACCCTTAGAGTTCTGGAATGTATTGGATAACAATGACAGCATTATGTCAGTATTATACATTCCATATAATACATTTCAGAACTGTAAGGGTTACATAGCATCATAAATCAATATAATGCTACATGACCATTGGCCTATATAGAGAAGCAAGGGTCCCATAGCAAGGATCAAACCAGACCTCCCACACAGGACAGAAGGGTTTCTATGTTTCCACTGCTTCATTTGCTAAAAGTTGTTCCTTTAGAGGGTAGACCAAGTTTTCACCCCCAGTAGAAGTGGAGATAATCCCAACTAAGACTGGGCCCCCTCTTGCCCTGGGCCCCATAGCAGTCTGCCGCTATGGTACGCCCTTGTATGCAACCCCATCAGTGCTGGGAGGTCAGGACGGGAGCTGCTGCATACTTACTTTGCAAGTCCGAAGCGTTGAACTCGCTCGTCTGAAAGGGGACTTAGACAAAGATAACTCAAGTAAATACACAATGCTGCTTTTAAATGATTATTATATTTATTGAAGGAAAAATTCTGCTCAGCCCTGCGTGGTACTATGTGAAAACAAATCAACCAGTTAAAGGGAATCTGTCACCAGCCACCTCCCTATCAAACTATTTGCATAGACACATAGCTGTGCTTCCCCTGATTAAAATGCTCTTTTTCTTTTATTAATCCGAGACTCTGTTCCCCAGGTATGATACATTTTCCTAAAATGCAGATTAAGCCTTTGGTGCAATGAGGGCATCACCATTGCTCTTGTTGCTCAGGCTCCACTCCTTTCTGTGGCCAGCCCCTCCCTTCCTGCTTTGATTGACAGGGTCAGGCAGTGTCAAAGCAGCAAGGGAGTGGCTGGCCACTGAAATGAGACTAGAGCAACAGTGACACCCTCTGTGCACCAAAGGCCTAATTTGTCTATTAAAAAAATATATAACTCAGGAAAGGAGCCTCAGATCAACAAAAGAAAAACAGTGTTTTAATCAGGTGAATCACAGCTATGTGTCTATGCAGCTGGATAGGGAGGTCGATGGTGACAGATTCCCTTTACACAAATCCAGTTGAAAATTGGGTTCAATTTCACACAGGTATGCCACCTAAATAAAACCTGTATGGCAATGTGAAGCCACTACAATAGCACAAAAAGCAGTACATGATGCCACATTCTAAAAAGATTCAAATACAGATTTTATCAGTTCAGAAAGGTTTACAAAGCCATACTAAGGCTCTGGGACTCCAGCAAACCACAGTGAGAGCCATTATCCATAAATGGAGAGAACTTTGAACAGTTGAACAGTTCACAATAATAAGAAAAATTGGCAAAAACAGCATCTATGGGTGAGTTGCAAGCCATAACCCACTGCTGACAAAAAAAAAAAATTAAGGCTTGCTTTGCTTTTGCCAGAAACATCTAGATGATCATCAAGTCTTTAGAGATAATATTCAGTGGACTGATGAATCGAAGGTGGAAGTTTTTTTGGAAGACATGGGTCCCGCTACATAAGAATTTCATACCAAAAGTCAAACACGGTGATGTGGGTTTCAGGCTGCTTTGCTTCTGCATGATCTGGATGGCTTTTTATAACTGAATTATGCCCGCTACCAGAAAACTCTGTAAGAGAATGTTCACCCATCAAATCATGATCTAACACTCAAGTGCTGTAGGGTTATGCACCACCACATCTGAGCGGCTCAAAAGAAACTAAATGAATTTTTTGGAATGGCCACGTCCTGACTGGAATCTCATTGAGATGTTGCTGGAAGACCTTAAAGAGGACCTGTCACATCTCCTACATGTCTGTTTTAGTAACTACTTGCATTCCCCATGTAATAATAACAATTCTGGAGCAGCTATTCGTATGGCTGTATGGTGTGCCATCCCAGTATTATTCATGCTAGAAGCTTACAAATAAATTGCCAGCAGTCTGCAGTAAAGGTGCTGCTGGGTGTTACCAGTAGTGGGTGTCTCTGACTCTGTCCAATCAGTGCTGCTTGTGTCAGATTGTGCAGGGACACCCCCCTGCAAATAGTGACACCCCTCTGTACCTTTAATGCAGGCTGCTGACCATTCATTCATAAATTTCTTGTAGAAATAATACAGGAATGGCACAACACAGATACATAAGAACAGATGGTCCAGAATTGGTATTACCTGGGGGATGAAAGTAGCTACTAAAACACACATTTTATGAGAGGTGACAGGTCCACTTTAAACGGGTAGTTCTTTCACAGCGGGGCACATACTTTTCACAAGAGTGATGTAGGTTTTAAATAAATCTTTAACTTCAATAAATGGAATGACCCCTTAAAAGCTGCTTTTTATGTTTATGCATGTTATCTTATATTAAAATTAGTTGGATGATCTGAAAAATTTACATGCGACAAATTAGCCAAAAAAAAAAGAAGAAATTGGGTGAGGGGAAAAATATGTATTCACAGCATTATACATCAATTATTGCTACAGATGTATAGAAGGCATGCCAGCATCCACCTTGCAGTTTAATTCTGCCTTCTTAAAATGTTCAAACCATTTTGTGTGCTTTTCCCTTACAGAAGGAACCATGATGCACTCTCTGAAAGTTCACTTTGGACATTTAGTGGCAGCTCTCTATATTAAGAGCAGAACAGTTCTCTATTGAGGAGGAAGTGTTGAGTCACACCGAGGCTGGTGAGGATTTTCTTGTTGATTACACATGGTGGTGTCTCACAGAACCAATAGTTCAGACCCTGCAGTGCACAGTGAGAGAACATCTGAAGGAACCCCTCATCTACTGGCATAGGAAGGACCAGCTTCCTGGAGTGGCACTAGCTAGTCAGTGGGAATGAATGACACTCGCAAATTGGAGCACCACCCTAGGAACCTTGAAGTAGTGACACCCACTGAGCCTGCAAAGTGCAAGATACAACATTAAGGACATGCAGATTTAGACGGGACTGTCCAAGTTGCCTTTCTGAATGGAAAGCCAGTGGTGGGGCTATCTCCATAGATGCTGAGTTCACCAGAATGCTAGGTAGCAGCTAGTCACTGCCAGACCTATGCCTAAGGCTTCCTGGGAACTTTTGCGATCACAGTCTACTACTGTATTATTCTTGACCTGTAGAGGTACTACGCCCTTCAAGGAACAGTTGTCCAGGCACAGGCAAACTCAGGTGAGAACTTTGCAGGGTTGAAATCCCCAGTCCACAAAAAAGTAGCTCTACAGATTATAGTGTTATCACAACTTGGCATGGACATATCACCAACTGGAATAAAGTTTTGTTAAGAATAACACGCCTCACTTTTCTCTTCGTCGACCCTCTTACAGGCAAACTGTTTGCTTAGAACTTGTGTGTATGACTGTATATAAGATTTGTACGTATAATGTGGTCCACAAATATAGTGCTCATTCTCTATTGCCCATAATGTTCCTTTCTGTGTTTCTGATCTTACACATGGTTTGAGAATCTATGAAAAAAAAAAAAGATGGAGTGTTTGAATGTCTGCCATTTTACAGATGTAGTCTCCTCTAGAAACATCACTCGTAGATGAGCATCTGCTTCCACATGGCAGCTTATGAAGTACAATACTGATCCATGCTGTGGACCTTTAGTACAGTCTATGCAGTGCTGTGTCCCCTTCTTCACCATGCCCCCTTTATGTAACAGTGGCATTTAAAAAGTTGCAAAAGGGGTTTGAGACTTTTTTACACCTGAAAACTGATGTTCATGGAATGATAGATTCCACCTAATGTTCAGCACCAGGTAGGGGCAAGAGGGGGGCAGCGGAAGGGCCATGGGCAATGAGTGCTTTCATTGTGGCAAAGAGGTTAGGTTAAGAAATTGGCATGGGGGGGGCTGTTTCAGTTTTCGCCTCAGGCAGCAGAAAGGCTAGGTGCACAAAGTAGTGAAAGAGACCCTGATTCCAGCGGCATATCACTTACAGGGGGTTTTGCTCTAGTTTCTGTAAAATCACACTTTACCAGTTGCAGCTGAACCTAGTGCTGGTGTCCTCTCAATGATGTGCAAGCTTGATGTCCTCGAATTTCACGAGCTGGGAGCTTAACCCATGCACCTCTGATTTTCAGACTTCTCCCTGTGCACAGTATAGGGATATAGCTGTCAATCAGCCGGGACAGCCGCAGCTCAGGAGGACAGCACTGGGCCTGGCTGCCGGTGATAAAGTTTGAAGTTATGGAAGCTACAGCAAGACATCCAATCTAAGTGACCAAAGGCTGGAATCAGGACCTATGTCACTATTTTATGCTGACCTCACACAGAAATGAATTTCCATGATTTCAAACTCAAGACTGGCACCATCCAAGATTATAACTTCTATTGATATTGTAGTCTACATTAAAAACAGTGTGGTATTACAACCAGCAGGTAAAGCAGAAGAAATAGAGAACCGCTTGTTGGCTAATGGGTTTCAGACTGACAAAATGGTCTTTACTAATAGCTTCATAGCTAAGTTTCTCTTTTCCTTAAAGGGGTTGTCCGAGTTATGAAAAAAAAAATATAGTACTTTAAATCTGATGGGCAGCAATATATAACTAAGTTAAGCAAGTTTTAGGCAAAAAAAAAACTCTATTTCCTCATTTCCCTGGTTCTCTTCTGGCCTTTGTTTACATGCAGCAATAACAATCTCTGCCCCTCCCCCCTCTCTATAAAGGGAGTGAATACAAGTGCTGAGTGATATGTCTGCCTGCTGGGATACTCAGCAGCATGCTGTATGTGTAGGACTACAAGTCCCAGCTGTACAATGACACTGCTGATACATACAGGATCTCCCCCCTACCTGTACTTGTACTTTGCATCTCCTCCAGATCAGCTCCAGTCAGCTCTGTATCTGTAGGGTGAGGAGAGCAGATCCTGTGTCTCTTTACATCTGCAGCTGCTGTTGTAAAGCTTTCAGTGTGTTCTGGCTGAAGGGGTTAATGTTTTATCTGAAGGAATCCAGGGAGAGAGCAGATAGCAGCCCGGCAAAGCAGGGGGGAGCGTGGCCACCACAGTGACCTCTGTGTACAGGCTGTTATCTGATCTCTGAGGCTTGTGCACGAAACATCACACAGCAGGGAGATAAGCTGACATCACAGGTCATGTGACCCTGAGTTAAATCTAAGAAACCAGCAGCTTTAGAAGCAGAAAGTGTATGGAAAAGCTGTTGTATTTGACTAGTTAGAAACATACAAAGGACAAAAAAATTACTCGGACAACCCCTTTAAGCTATATAATATATGTTGTCTTTCCTGGTACAATAAAGAATGTAAGATGGTGCTGGTCTTGGTTTTTGGGTATTTGCTGGGACCCATATATATATCACTGAGGTGGGCCAAAGAATTATTTTTTCACTAAGTATACTCCCATGATTCATCTGAAGTGCCTCTAATGGATGTACTGCAAGCTACTTCTGTAGACACCAACCCCATGCGCCAAACACTAAACAGTAATCTTCATTCATAAGCGTCTCTGCCTCTATAAGTAAAAGAATCTTTGATAAATATGGCACTTAAGACCCTTTTTAAAACCCTAACCCCTGTTCATTGAGGCACAGAAATTTTTCCTACTGTCTTATAAACACATTTCTACTATTTATGTCATACACACAATTTCACTGAAAAGCTAACCAATTTTAGTTTTGCTCTTTCACAGTCCTCTGGTCACACACATGATTCTTGAACTTTGACAGAGTTGCCACTTTGTGGGCACAGAATCTGTCAACATTTGCTTTCATTTCCTTTTCCTTCAATAAATGTGTCTGTCGGTACATGCTGAGGCATGGATTTCATTGGAGATGTCTAGAGATTGTAAAATGCTGCTTCATTTAAAATAAGTAAAATGAGAGCTCTCATAAAACATTGCTGGTGACATATATATTGTGTATAGTACATTACAAGTGAGGTGGTTATGCTATAACACTGACTATCCCCTCTCTCCATATTTCCACTTTTGAGAACCAAGTCCATTATCTATTTGAAATGCCACTGTTACTTGCAAAAGTAGCAGCCATTCTTAAAGGGGTTCTCTGGGAATGATTTAAAATGGCTGCCATCATCCTGACCTAGAATATAAGCAGAACTGGTTGTCACCACTTGTAGAGCTTCCTAGGGGCATGTGGGGACTGGGCCTCACTACACATTACATTGTTCTACAATAGATGCTAATGATGTGATCCTGCCTATGATATGTCATCATGGCTGAGCAGCCTTACAGGAATGCTCACCAATATGTAGTAGATGCAAGCGCATAGTGTGAAGTGAGGCCTCACTTACCTACGCAGCTCTGAAATAGGGGTCAACCAGTCCTGATCACATTTTGGGACAGGTTGCTGCTGAACATTTTAAATAATTCCTGATGAACACCTTTAAAGGAGTTGTTCAGATTTTAAACAGTTTTGGGCTAACCCCCCCCCCCCAATCCCCCTCGAACCTGTGCAGGTAAGCATATTCACCTGCTCCTGAACGCTGGGTTTTAGCTCCTTCAGTCCACCACTGAATTCGCTGTACTCTAGTTCCAGCTTGTAAACTCCCTATATGGATAGGATCATGTCACCGTTGGGGCCAGTTGTTGATTGCAGCAGCACACATGAACCTCATCCATTACAGAAGTCTACAAGCTGAGACCAGAGCGCAGTTTACCCCTTGGCGCCCTGAACGGAACGGGCTTCATGGCTGCGGGTGAACTGCTGATTTATACAGCAGACACCCGCAGCTCATGTCCGCGACTGGCAGTAATGGCGATCGCGGACATTTAACCCTTCGGATGCCGCGGTCACTCCTGACCATGGCATCCGAGGGCTTAAAACACCGGAAGCGCACGCTTCCGGTGTTACTCCGGCTCCCCCGTGTGGCGATCGGGGGAACCTGAGTATGTATGTAGCAGCCCCTGTCATAATCAATGACAGGAGGCTGCTGCATAGACTTTCCTATGGAGCCCTTCTGTGTAATAGGGCTCCATAGGAAAGCATTAAAATCATCAAACTCCAATGCTAATGCATTGGAATCTATGATATAAGCAATCAGACGATTGCTTGTAATAGTTCCCTATGGGAACTGTAAAAAAATTAAATAAAGTTTTTAAAAAAAATTAAAAAACATAAAAGTTCAAATCACCCCCCTTTTCCCAAAATAAAAATAAAAGTAGTAAAAAAATTTTAAAAAATACACATCATGGGTATCGCCACGTGCGAAAACGCACATATTATAAAAATATAAACATTTCTTTCCCGTACGGAAAACAGCGAAACAGAAAAAGCGTCAAAATGGCCGATTCGCCATTTTTTGCCCCCATACAGCTCCGTACACACCAAAGTACCAAAAAGTTATATGGTTCAAGATATGACAAAAAAAAAATCCAACTTTCTAATTATTTTATCACTATCAAAACGCAAGAAAAACTATACATATTAGGTATTGCCGGATTCGTACTGACCAGTAGAATGAAAGTAACTGGTCAGTTTTATTGAACATTGAACGCTATAAATAAAAAACCCGTAAAACTGTAGCGAAATTGCGTTTTTTTTGCAATTTCACCCAGTTTGGAATTTTTTTCCCTCTTCCCACTTCACCATATGCAATATTAAATGGTGGCGTTGGAAAGTACAACTTGTCCCGCAAAAAACAAGCCTTCATACAGCTATGTGAACAGAAAAATAAAAAAAAGTTATGGCTGTATGAAGGCAGGGAGCGCAAAACGAAAACGAAAAAAAAAACTCTCCGGGCGTAAAAGGGTTAATGCAGTGGTGGACTGAAGGAGCTGAAACCAACCATCAGGGAGAAGGTAAATATGCTTCCCTCCACAGGCCCTTCAGGTAGGGAGGCTGCCCAAAAGTGTTTGAAAGATGGACAACCCCTTTAAAGTGCATCAACATGTTGCTAAGTTACTTCAAGCAGCAATTAGTAGATTTGTTTTATAGGTATTTGTTTTATAGGTACTCGTTTTATATGTTTTATAGGTGTTTTCTACCCCTGGGATACTGATGGTTTATCATCTTGAGCATGGACGACATAGGAGGACACTAAATAAAACTGACTTTTGCAGAGCACTACATTACACTGGCATCATAGCATCTATTATTTCCTGTGCCATGACTTCTACGACAAATGGCTGAGTGAGGCCACGTTCACATCTGTGGTAAGCTGTTCCGGTAAAAATGCTGGCTGTTGGCCAGACCAAAAACCATTGCATGCAGCGGTCTTTGTCCAGCCAAAACCTGCCACCTGCCAGAAAGATCTCTGTACTGACCCCTGATCTATTTATACATAGTTCTTAGATCTCCCCGCAGTCGTCTTTTTTTAAATAACCCTAATTTTGATAATCTTTCTGGGTACTGTAGTCCACCCAATTCAGTTATTACTGTAGTTGCTCTCCTCTGAACCCTCTCCAGCTCTAATATGTATATGAGGTTTTTGCCAGTTTTTTGTTTTGTTTTCTTCTTTTTCAGAGATAAGAGTGGAGCAGACGGACATTGTTCATTGTAGCAATCCAGGGTGACAACCATTATTTTATCATATTCAAAATAAGAAGTTGTCACAGGTCTCCAGATTCATGACTTTGTTATGATCCATGTAATATGGCATACATACAGAGCTTTTGTCTTGAGGATTCATATTAAATCAGTGCAAGGAAAACTGTTATGTTGCATTGCATGCCTTATTATGGCCCCATTCAGTCAATCTTTTTACACCGAAAAGTTAGCACAGATTCCTCCCCAAAAAGATGCGGGTGACTGAATGGAGTCTGCTCCCCATTGTTGTCAATGTGATGTCACATGACCGGCATTTTAATGCTGCAACAAAGCCAAGAGAATACAAATTGGCCACCTGAATGGTTCCAAGGTCTGCCACTGAAAGCAATGGGAGGCGGATTGTGAGCAGCTGTTGGTGGCATTTTGGCTTGGAATTCACACCAAATTGCCATAATTAAGAGCTCTATATGGCACCATATAGTTGATGCATGTATGAGGCCTTACTCGAATCTTTGTTACTAGCTTCACTGAAAAGTAATACCCAACTATACCCTCTATAACGTCACGTCTAACATGTACTGTACAATTAAAACTTACAGTAGCTCCATGTTTTTATCATTTTAGACTGTTATATCTACATGCATATTTTACTAACTTTGAGTGAATGAATCCTTGTAGCCACCACTGGGACGGAGTATGGAGGCTTATTTCATACTGGCTTAGGGTATGTTCAGGAGTGGGATCTGGCTGGTTCTCCCAAACCTGTTAAAATAGCAGTCGATTTAGATAATTGAGGAGAAGCAAGATGCTGTGCTAGATCACACCCCTCTTCAATGGACGTTCCTTATAGGAGCTACCAAGGAATTATTACAAATACCTTCCTCCATCCTGTCCTAGAATGTGAATAGGATGGGTTGTGTCCTGCTGCAGGACTCTTTCAGTATTTTTTATTCAGTGTGGTAGAGCAGGGACAATGTACAGTACGCATACCTCCTAACTTTTTGGATGGTCAATGAGGGACCCTTATGGTTCAATGTGTGAAAGATCCATTTTTCATGCATATCTATACACATCAATAGTTTTATGTTACGAAATAGTGAAATAATAATCTGAATATAGAAATTTCTAAAATCCCTATTGCATCAAATAATGAAATAATCTACAAGTCGGGCTCAAGTATACGAAGAGGAACCAGACAAACACTTTCTGGATCAATATTGTGAATGTAATAATGCAAATCTATACCTCAGATCAAAAGGAGGGACATTTAAGGAGCAAAGAGGGAAAGAGGAACTTGGGTCAATAAGAGGGACTGTCCTTCCAAAAGAGGGACACTTCGGAGGTCTGCAGTATGTTGCTTGGGCGAAGAACCTATTGTTAAAACTTTGCATCCCACCCTTGTGTAGGTTCACTCAGTGGATTTCCACTTGGAGTTCAGCGCAGACTTCACACCAAAATCCACACGAAATCTGCTTAAAATCTACCTCCCATCCTTTTTTTTTGAGAATCTTTATTTTTATTTTAAAGAGTCATGAAAGTCAATGTACAATAATATGCATTAAAGTAACATGACACAAAACAAGATCAAAAATAAACAAAAAACAAGAACAACAAGCTCCACACATGATATCAGGGACAATTAGCAAGCATGTGAGAATGTGAGAAATGCTAGGGTAGCCACAGTGACATATCATAAATAAGTATACTTTATGCTTCATACGCCTGCGAATGGAAGTATATCAATAAGTATAGCATTAAGGAATTTCCTCTAAGGCTCAAATATGGGCATTCTTGAGCCACTCTCACCAGGGGTCCCATAATTGTTGAAACTTATCATGGGAGAGAGCTGCCCAACTGGAAAGCTCTTCCATCCGATAAATCTCTTGGACCCTATGTCTCCATTCCTCCAAGGACGGTAGGACCTCGTCAAGCCAATGTAACGGGACAAGAAGTTTCGCTGCCATAAGTAACAAGGAAGGTAGGTGGCCTTTTTTAATTGGAAACAAAGGGGTGGGAAGATTGAGCAACACCAATGATGGAGAGAGGGTGATCTGTGAGGAGCAAATGGCGTTAATAGTCCGCTCGATGTCCTTCCAGTAACTAGCTATTATGGGGCATGTCTACCATATGTGTCCTAATGTGCCTATGGCCTTATGGCACCTCCAGCAATCTACCTCCCATCCTTGTCAATAAGAAACCTGCCTCATAGTTTATATGTTACGTGTTTTTTTTCCCATTTGTGGATTTGAAATTCATGCAGTAGGAAAATTAAAAAATGTATGTTATTTATTGGCATGGAAACCACTGAAGGAAAGTGACATGTGGATTACCACCACTGAATCGGGCTCACTCCGCATGTGAATCAGCATGTACAATTTCAAAGGTGTGGATGAAATCCAAGGGTCAGCCAGGGCGGCCAAGGATTTTACTAATGGAAAAATCCTGTACCGTTCAGTTCAATGTGTAAGAGCATTCCGGAGGTTCACATGTTCCCCCTAGTGGGGACTACAGGCAGGCAGCATATTATCTTACCCTTACTCTTTGAAGCTCTGTGTTAAAAAAAATGGAGCTCAAACAACTATATAAACTAGTTAAAAAATATCAGCACATCATTTTATCATTTTGAACCAGTTTCTCCATTCAAAGCCAAAGTTGCTTTCAAAATGATGCTTGTTGACAGACAAAATACACTGAGAAAATTGGAAGGTGCAGCCTGAGAGCTAAGAAACAGGAAGCAAGAAGAATCTGACAAGTGCTCCGGACGTGACTAGATAAAGTAACTAAGTTTCAGTAGATCGAAAATGTGAAGCGTTAGCATTATTATATATGATAAATCTAAAAAATTAAAAATATCCACAGTCATTCTTCAAAAGTAAACTCTATTGTAAGTGTATATTCACACAATCTATTGTGACTAAACATCAATTCCATTCACCTTTAAGATGTGGTTTCTGCACTATGTATATGGAACTGGATTGAAATTTCTGCAACAAATGCTGCTGAATGCAATTTCACCATGATTGTTTCTCTAACCGTATTCTAACTTTGACATGGGAACCAACAGAAAAAAGTTTGGTATATATATATATATATATATATATATATACATACGTGTATATAGCTTTAAGCAGCAAAGCAATAACTTTTATTGCCAGTCAGCGATCATCATATGCTGTCAGGCACTGAAGGCTCCTCCATCTCTATGTACTCTGTACATTTATAGCTGCCGAATATAATGTGAAGAGCTGTTTGCTCCAATAAATAGCTAATAGTTAACATCAATTAAACGTGAACTTCATTGTCTATAATAACATTATAGCTCTTTTATCAGCAAGTGAACTAAGGCAATATAGCAACTTATAACTCAGTACAAGAAGCTAAACTAAAAATTAAAGTTAAAGGGTTTCTCTGCGTCCTATTGATTTGAATAGGAGGGAGCTGTCCCATTTAAGTGAATGAGAAGGCTCAGATGTAATTTTACCTATTCACCAATGCAGTTGCGATGTCAGGCAGGTAAACAGTGAAGGGAAGGCAGCATTTGTACAAGCAGTGCTTTCTCTTCAAACAGCTGATCAACGATTTGATATTGATGACCTATCCTGAGGATAAGTAATCAAGATAAAAAGTAGAAAACCCCTTTGAAAGTCTATTTCCATCTCAGCCATGTGAATCATGGGAACTGTAATCTTTCACATAGGCAATTTCAACCACAGCAAGCCCTAGCAGAATCAAAACAAAGGTGCAGTACAGAGCTGGGATGGCAAGATAATGAAACACTTTGGATCCATGGTAACATCCTCTGGTGAGCATTCAGAGACATGTAGATACTTTTTCTGTATCTATGAGAATCTCTAAAAACTCATTTAATTCCAGAGAAGTTTCACTAGTGAAGTTTTTTTACATTTTCTTCTTCTCTATTTCTTTCACACTGTATAGTTTTGTTTTCATTAAGGCCTAGCTCACACTTCAGTGTTTGGTCAGTGATTTCCATCAATGATTGTGACCCAGGAGTAGAGACTACACAGAGATAAGATATAATGGAAAGATGTGCACCTGGTGTGTGTTTTGACCTGCACTCGGTTTTGGCTTTTGGAAATTGGTTTTGGAAATCACTGACCAAATCACTGAAGTGTGAGCTAGGTCTTAAGAAAAACAAAACTATACAGTGTGAAAGAAATAAAGAAGAAGAAAAGTGTAAGAAAAGTGAACTAGGCTTAAGCGAGACACATTCCCAGATAACCTCTTCAGTGTAATCCGAATGTCTAGCACCTCATATTAACTATTTTATTATTTTAGTAATTATGTAAGTGATAGAGTCAATGCTTTAGAAATATACACACAGATAAAACTCTGCTTCCCAGCTCGTCCACTTCAGTTAATAATGGCACATCCACAAGATGTACTTCTACGTGCAAACCTAGGGGGTGGTGACACATATAGATGGTGGCTACATGAAGAGATGGCCATGTACACCATAGTCATCTGAGCTTGGTTGCCAGGGACATGCCACTTGACCAACTCCTTAAATCCTTAAAGAAACTGTGGTTATTATGCAGTACATCCCCTGGAATAAGTCGGCCTCGTTTGAGACTGGACTGGATTGGTATTATGCTTCCAGCAGCCATAGTTTGATATTACTTATCTAAAGCTGGGGATGCCAATTCTAGTTTTTTAACATTAAATTTAGGTAAAGAAAATCTAATCACTGGATGCATAAAATATGACAGTCCTCATTATAAGCATGTGTTCACATATAGCATATTTGTTGCAGAAATTTCTGTGACTGAAAATCAGTCCCATACATGTAAATGGCATTGTTTCTGATACTTACAGTGCCTTGCGAAAGTATTCGTCCCCCTGGAACTTTTCAACCTTTTGCCACATTTCAGGCTTCAAACAAAAAGATATAACATTTTAAATTTTTGGTGAAGAATCAACAACAAGTGGGTCACAATTGTGAAGTGGAACGAAATTTATTGGATCATTTAAACTTTTTTTGTAATAATAAAACTGAAAAGTGGGGAGTGCAAAATTATTTGGCCCCCTTGCATTAATACTTTGTTGCGCCACCTTTTGCTGCGATTACAGCTGCAAGTCGCTTGGGGTATGTCTCTATCAGTTCTGCACATCTAGAGACTGAAATTCTTGCCCATTCTTCCTTGCAAAACAGCTCGAGCTCTTTGAGGTTGGATGGAGAGCGTTTGTGAACAGCAGTTTTCAGCTCTTTCCACATATTCTCAGATGGATTCAGGTCTGGACTTTGACTTGGCCATTCTAAGACCTGGATACGTTTATTTTTGAACCATTCCATTGTAGATTTTGCTTTATGTTTGGGATCATTGTCTTGTTTGAAGATAAATCTCCGTCCTAGTCTCAGGTCTTTTGCAGACTCCAATAGGTTTTCATCCAGAATGGTCCTGTATTTGGCTCCATCCATCTTCCCATCAATTTTAACCATCTTCCCTATCCCTGCTGATGAAAAGCAGGCCCAAACCATGATGCTGCCACCACCATGTTTGACAGTGGGGATGGTCTGTTCAGGGTGATGAGCTGTGCTGCTTTTACGCCAAACATATCGTTTTGCATTGTTTCCAAAAAGTTCAATTTTGGTTTCATCTGACCAGAGCACCTTCTTCCACATGTTTGGTGTGTCTCCCAGGTGGCTTTTGGCAAACTGTAAACAGGACTTTTTATGGATATCTTTGAGAAATGGCTTTCTTCTTGCCACTCTTCCATAAAGGCCAGATTTGTGAAGTGTTTGACTGATTGTTGTCCTATGGACAGACTCTCCCACCTCAGCTGTAGATCTCTGCAGTTCATCCAGAGTAATTATGAGCCTCTTGGCTGCATCTCTGATCAGTCTCCTTCTTGTTTGAGATGAAAGTTTAGAAGGACAGCTGGGTCTTGGTAGATTTGCAGTGGTCTGATACTCCTTTCATTTCAATATGATCGCTTGCACAGTGCTCCTTGGGATGTTTAAAGCTTGGGAAATCTTTTAGTATCCAAATCCGGCTTTAAACTTCTCCACAAAATTATCACGGACCTGCCTGGTGTGTTCCTTGGTCTTCATGATGCTCTCTGTGCTTTAAACAGAACCCTGAGACTATCACAGAGCAGGTGCATTTATACGGAGACTTGATTACACAGGTGGATTCTATTTATTTTCATCAGACGTTTAGGACAACATTGGATCATTCAGACATCCTCAATGAACTTCTGGAGTGAGTTTTCTGAACTAAAAGTAAATGGGCCGAATAATTTTGCACGCCCAACTTTTCAGTTTTATTATTACAAAAAAAGTTTAAATGATCCAATAAATTTCGTTCCACTTCACAATTGTGACCCACTTGTTGTTGATTCTTCGCCAAAAATTTAAAATGTTACATCTTTTTGTTTGAAGCCTGAAATGTGGCAAAAGGTTGAAAAGTTCCAGGGGGCCGAATACTTTCGCAAGGCACTGTATGCAAGACTCAATTCAAATCACTAGGTCATGGAAATTTCTGCACCAAATTTGCCATGTGTGAACATGTCCAGGTTCGTCTCACAAAAAACAAGCCCTTATACATCTTTGTAGATCGAAACATCAAAGTTATAGCTGTCAGAAAATGTCGAGTCATAGAAAATTTTGATTTTTTTCAAAGGTTTTCATTTTAAGTAATAAAACAAAATAAAAGTTATACAAGTTTGGTATAGCTGTTAGATATGAGGTAAGTTTTGATAAAATTGATTCAGCATTTTTGCCAAAGTTCAACAAGAAATTTGATTTGTTCCAAATTAATTAATCACGAATCACGATAAATCAGTTATACCCAGGCCAACAGTAGAATACCTCTAATAGAGGCAGACAATGGGGCCCCATGGGGAAAAGGGGTCTCTATTGGAGGATGGGTCCAAACCCCTAATTACACTCATTTTGTCCAGTGCCAGTATAGTATCCCTACCATCAATGGAGAAAGCTAAAGCACCTGTCATGATGTCATCACAGGTCCTGTACATCTAGTAAAGGAATTTCACAAAAAATGGTGTCATTCCTAGGTTAGATAGGAGTATCTGCCAGGACCTGTGATGACATCATCTTCAGCATCACAGATCCAGTAAACCTAGTAAGTGAAATGCTCAGAGCATGGTGTAGTCCCCTGGTTAGAAAGAAGCCTCTGCCAGGACCTGTGATGACATCATCATCACAGGTCCATTATATCTAATAAAAGAACTGCACAGCAGAGCATCATCACAGGTCCCTCAAGGCCGAACAGCATGGAAGATGATCTCTCCACTGAGACTAGAATGGAGCGGTAAGAGGAGTTTCTCCTCCTTCTCTTCATTTGCCCCCATTCCCTATTTTTACTTATATCTCATATATATATATTGTTCTGTTGCCCATCCCAGCCTTGCGTAGGTATACAATTGTGTTCTTCGTGAGGATGGGTGATGGTGCTCAGGCAGCAACCAACCGACTACACAGCATGTCTCTATAGTAGTCCATTTTTGCACCCCTCTCAGAAGTTCTAAAAATTTCTTCTATTTTTGACCGGTAACGAGGGTCTAACAATGTGGATAGCAAGTAGTCATCCCTCTGCTGAATCATGAAAATGAGTCTGTCACAACACAGTCCCTGGCATTTTGTGCAAGGGACCCAGAGGGCCTCCCTGCCTACATCTCCACTGCATACTGCCACAGTCTGTCGGGGTCATCTGCGTTGTCTTCATCATCGCCTCCACCTCCTCCTGCTCCTTTCCTGTCACTTGAGCAGACAAACCACCTAGTTATGTATAGAATTCCTGAGAGTTTATGTCCTGCTCCTCTCTCTCATCCTACTCTTCCTTTGCCAGTTCATCCTCCTCAGGGCTAAGGTGGCTGTGAGATGTAGGTGCCACATCTTTTCACCTTTCATCAATCAGATTTATCTGCATCCCCTCCAGGATGTGTAGGAGTGGAATGACATTATTCATCCTAAAAAGGGCCTGAGCAAACAGCACGTGTCAGGCATGAGCTTCCACTGGCTAACGTGGAAGTTACACCCGGTAGATATGGAGTGTGGAGTTCCAATGGGTGGAAATGTCGCATATTGTATTGATGCACACAGTGATATATCAAACCTGCCTTTAATACTGAGGCACACTAACTGTATGACTAAAATTATGGATTAACTGTGAATCGTGATGCACACTGCGATATATTATACTTGCTTTTAATACTGAGGCACACTAACTGCATCACTAAGATGATAGATTAACCTTGAATGTTGGTGCAGTGCACACGTGCATATATTACACCTGCCTTTAATACGGCTTTAAATGCTTTGCTCAACACTAATCGCATAATTGTATTGACCCACAGAATAAGGATGTAATGTCACTTTTAGCGCACAGTGAACATTCTAATATCAAAACATTAAAAAACCTTGGCAAAATTGTGGATTGTTTTTTTTCAATTTTGCCTCACAAAGATTTTTTTCCTGTTTTCCAATACATCGCAGCTGCCATTAAAAAATGCATCTTGTCCCACAAAAAAATAAGCTCTCATATGGTTGTATGAAAGGAAAATTTAAAACTTTATGGCTATTGGAATGCGGGGAGGAAAAATAAAAAAATGCAAAAACGAAAATAGACCCAGTCCTTAAGGGGTTAATAATATGTAGCATTTTTTATGATGGGAAAAAAAAACTTTACTCAGCCACTTGTCCAGAGCGTTAGTGTGAGTGTACCAAGTGTTATTTTAACCCCTGAAAGGCCATTTTTCACTATTGTACCCATTTGATGGGTGCACCCAAAATTGTCCTCTTTTAACTGGTGTTTTTACCACTAATAACTTTAAAAATAGTTAAAAAATAGTCCCTTTTCTTAATGGCTATCACACCTCCATTTTGAGAACAATGGTAGTCTATGTGGTTATACCCACAGCCGTTTTTTTGACAGCCAGTGAATAACAGACAAAGAAAAATTGAGAAAGTTCTATTCTGTCCATTTTCTTGGACCGAAACCAACCATACAGTTGAAAGGACTGTTTTTAACTTCTGTTTCTCAGAAAGGTATCAGTGAAAAAAAAAGGTTTGTTCAAAACGGATCATTTTGCGATTTTTAAGACTTTTTTTCACCGTCTTGTGAATGCAGCCTTAAGAATTTAACATTTCCTAGTGCACGTCTTCATTTTACCACAAGATCTCTGGTTTTGGACTACAGTATTTTAAAGATGGATATAATTAGACTACCCAAATATGTTTTTTTATTGTTTTTGAGCAAATGACAAAAATGGCAGAAATAGGAAAACATATTTTTCCTCATTTCCCTATTCCAATTCATCTCGCAAGTGAAATTTACCCCCCAACAAATCCTCTTACTCAGCTGTGATTTGTAGTTTACATTGGGCCTATTGGGTCTTCTTATGCTTTGCCCTGTATAGAGATAACACATAAGAGTTCTTGACACCATTGTCAGTAATACACAAATTGGAGACAGAGTGGGGAGAAAAAACCCCTGTGACACTGGGAAATAGCTATATTATTACAATATTGTGGATTTCCCCAATTGGGATAACAAGTGCATTGACATTTGGTGGCACAGGGCTTAGATGAAGACGTATTTAGTGGTATTTATGAAACTGGAGTAATCCTGAAGTAATCACTTTCAGTTCCCTATTGTAGTAATATGGCCAAGCTGTTACTGTGATCAGTGTAATAGCAGAATGCTATATGGTGCAAACTGCCTTTCCACACACAATGGGACTGATTTACTAATCCCTTGCACGGAAAAATTACCAGGAACAAATGTTCATATGAATGCTTGTTCCCGATAACTACCCTGTGTAAAGTCAATCACCCAACTAATGAGCAAGTGTTCTTTAAATCATTTGTCAGGTGATAACCTCTTTAATGCGGCACCAAAAATCGTCATTTGTAGGTAGCACATATTCCTATGTAAATAGACATGTGCTGCCAACAAACAGTGAACCTGTACTTGAATGAACAATAGCAGCAGCAATCGATCCATCTCAGTGCAGACAGGTCAAAATGATTGCTGCACGTAAATGCAGCTGAGTGAGCTGACAAGGATCAGAAATGAACAGTTGTGTAAAGCAGAACTGGCTTAGTAGCCCATTGTTATGCCTTCTCAGCAATATATCTAATTAGTTTAGCCAACAGCTCCACCTGTTGACCTCATTTATTCTGCCTCATGTTTCTATGCAGACTATCATTTTCCTTTTTAGGCTTCCGTAGCTTCCCATTATGCCTTGTTTAGTCCGGCCCCCTTCCTCTTCAGCAGCCATCTTTCCACATGCAAGGCTGACTCACTATGTCTCTCCATTAGACAGTTAGTTTTTCTGTTGTTTTCCTCATCATAGCACAGTCGGTGAGTTACTATAATTCCCTGTATTCTCACTAATAGCTTCCTAGTTCTTATGTCTTTAGAGCTATCTCTTCTGTCTTGCAGCTTTCTCTTCCATTCACTATGCTATATAATCCATGTATCTACATAATGTGATGTACTGAAATATGCTGTCTACTTTGTACTGAATACTGTTATTTTCTTGTAGTTTTACACTGATCCTATTAATAAAAGTTGAAAAGGACCCCCCATGTCCAGCTCAATGAATCGATAGGAGAGTTTAGCTGTCTGACAACTAGTTCACACAGATGGATTGAGGGTGTCAGAACACCCCTAGCAACCAATCAAATTCCACCTTTCATTTTTGACAGCTCCTTTGGAAAATGAAAGGTGGAATCTGATTGCTATGGGCAACTAAGCCAAGTTTTACTTTACACACGTTTGATAAATTACCCAATTAGTTCTGAATCATTGCCCTAGACAGTCTTCAAAGGTGCCACGCTTATTTGGTGGACTGCTGTTTCCTCCAACTCCCTTATATATGCTTATATATGCTGGGCTTGGACCAAGCATGCATGTGTTTTCAATGGCCAGAGAGGAGAAAGTCATTGCCCAATACCTGTGGCAGCAGCTTATCAGCAGAACAAAAGGATTGGACACTGAAATTGAAGGTATCAAATCTTTCTCTTCTCTGACATCATCTGTCAAAGGAGAGTTAGGAGGCCCCCATACACATTAGATTGTTGCCCGCTCCAAACAAAATTGACAGGTTCAGCCAAGACTAATGTGTCTGGCGGTCATAAAAATGCATCAGATCTATCAGAATTTCTGATGCCAGATGAAAAATCTAGTCATCTTTACACTGTTTAATCTAAGCTTATACCACGTAATAGTTGGCTGAAATTGCAGCAGATTCTTGGGCCAAAATTTAGCAAATTGTCACATTATAAACCATGCCCATTTCCAAATCACACCTCCTTTCCTACTAAGGCCTTTTTTCACACATCCGTGCAGGGGCAGACTGGGAATTTAAAGTGGCCATGGAAAAAATACTAAAAGTGGCCCCATTTTATAGTTGGGTCCAAATTGATGGAAGGCAGGGCCAACACAAGTAGGCAGGACCAGAAATACCATATTGTGGCACATTATACAACCCCAACAGAGCCACATACCACAGTCCATCACAAAATACATCCCCAAAAATTTCCACTGGCCGGCTGTGAGGAGGGATCAGTCAGCCCCCTAGGAATCATCCCACTGGGAAATTTCCCTGTAAGATGTATGGCTAATCCACCTCTGCATCCATGAATCATGGCCGTGTACTGTTCATGTTCTCCACGGACCACTCTCATACCTATTGACCTTAATGTGTGTATTCAGACATCAGTGGTTTTCCATGGACCGTGGGTCGGTGATGACACCACAGAATCATGCCAAATTTTGGTCCGCGATTACAGATCCCTCACATACATTATAGTCTATGGGTCCATGAAAACTCTGGACACAACATGAGTGCCTATGGTTTTCACGGATCATTCTTAGGAGATGCTCTGGGAATTAATTTTCAGCCAACCAGTGTTAGTGGAATACGGATGACACACGGAGGGCAAAAAAGAATTACTTTGTCACGAAGCGCATTTCTTCTGCAATCAAGATGGCCATGATGACCTCTTTGCTCGCAAATGGATGAGGTGACTATGTTTACTTTTTACTGCCATTTCAGGGAAAATTGATTAATTACTACGAAGCGTGAGGAAATTCGGCTTTGCAGCAAATGAGATTTTTCCTGAAATTCGGATTGAATCGGATCAGATCGACTTTGATTTGCTCAACATTACTCATAACTAGGGATGAGCGAATTGACTTCGGATGAAACATCCGAAGTCAATTTGCATAATTCTTTGTTTGGATACTGTACAGAGCAAGTGCTCTGTACAGTATTCGAATGTATTGGCTCCTGTGAGCCTGAGTTATTACTTCGCAAAGTTCCCAAACTTGGGTTCAGTTCCAAGTGGTACCTTTGAGAAATGTTTTTTTACAGTACAAATTGATTTATGAAGTTATTATGTGAAGTCTTGGAGACTTCAAAAAGTAATAACTTTGGCTCATAGGAGGCAATACATTCTAATACTGTACGGAGCGCTTGCTCCATACAGTATCCAAACGAAGTATTATGCAAATCGACTTCAGATGTTTCATCCGAAGTCGATTCGCTCATCCCTAGTCATAACCTCTGGAAACGAGCAGTGTGTAATGTAATGAAAAAATGAGTCTAGCCAGCAAAGGAGACAATATTGACAATCACAATACATTAGTAAGTGCCTTTATTATTAGCTTTCTCTACATGATAAATATCACTTACTGAAGTGAGACAACTTCTTTAACTCTTATCCAAATGAACAAACGTGCAAGTCCAAAAGAGTTAAAACCAGACCCGGCTGCTACATCTGTAAATCTAGATACGGTATATACATGGCCCATAAATAAAAAAAATAGATTTTTATCCATCGTAGCTCATTGCCAAGCACCAATAATTATTGCCGAGTTCTCACGAGTTCAGATATTGGATCATCTATAAAAGATTTTTATTGGGCTGATAGGTAAACACCAGGGCTGTTGAAGTAGATTGGTATAATGTAGTCACAACAGCAAAAGGGGAGGACCCAGGCTTCAGTCTGTCGGAGTCCTGTGGCTGGACTGCTGCGCTGAGTTTTCCTTCTTGTGATCATGAAAGGGTTGGCAAAAACCTCAGCACAGAGGATGACACAGTGCCTTACAGCATCATGCTAGAACAGGTAACCTACTCTACCTTTCTCTCATGTATATATATATATATATATATATATATATAATTGCTAGCTGATGTTAGAAATGTCAGGAAAGCTATCCATGGTTATTTCATGACTTTTTGCTGCTCGGATTTTTCTACTAGTTAATTAGATTCTAAATCGTTATTACAAACATCGGCATAATACATCTGTTTTCTGTTTATTGAGAAAAGCACTATTTAACCCGTGAATTTAAGTCATAGACTCCGAACAAGATGCAAATGTGAACAATTTCAATTAACTGTGTGCCACCTAGTGGTGGAATCTAGAAAATATAAATGGGTCAAAATGCACTAAAAATAAGAAGAGAAGAAAACGAGGTGCAGGAATAATTATAGCAAGTTTTGGATGAGAGGGACAAACAGGCATCTTCATTTCCATGCTGTGATAAAATATGTATTGTGTATAGTAGCAAGCTGAATGTCACAAGGATCACTAATTATAATCATCCAGCTAAACCTACAGCACAGTAAACTGGTTAAACCTGAAAGCCCATTTCCGGATTTAAAAGCCAGGTACGTAGGGTGCTGTTAATCTGCAAATCCGCAATTAAAATCAGCTTGGACTGTCCCCAAAATGAACAATCTAGACTAACACATCACTAACAGCTGCCCATTGGGGTTTAGGGCAAAGTATAATAAAAGTAGCATGCAGCATACTAAAAATAATGCATCATGTATGCCAAATGCCTCTTAAAGGGTCATGCCATGATTGATGTAAAAAATTAAAATCAGAGATCATACAGTACATGACAATCTCTTTCTAACAAAGCTAGAACCAGCCCTGTACTTATACATTTATTGCATCAGTTGCTGTGCTAGATTTATTTCAAGTTGGCAGCTCAGGGGTCATGTCCTTTCCCCAGTAACTGCCACAACAGAAGATATGGCTAGTGATAATTGAAGATTTAAACCGAGCATGTGCGACCACCAAAGTGAGGTGGACAAGAAAAAAGGAATAGAGCAATGAGCAGGTGGCGCTATACAGATACATTTTATTGAATGGCTCAGTGGCCATACTAAATGTTTAATTGCATACAATTACAAAAGTATTCAGATCCAAGTTCTGGAGTGAAAAATGTAGATTATTATTTGTAGTACAACCCCTTTAAGGTTTAGACATCAGAACCTGAACGTGGGCAGACATGTGTGACAGTGTTTTACCAAGATAATAAGCAGTCTGTCCCCACATCCTGAAAATTACTGTGATAAACCAAGACGGAAGTTAGCATGTGGTATTTTGTCTCGACTGGTATACTGTAGGTATTCATGCAACTGGTTACAGTCACAAGGGTTAATGGATGCATAATATCAAGCATAGCAACCATCTTAGGCTGAAAGGAAAATGTGTCTGGCTGTGTCATAGAATTCAATGGAGAGTGACCATTCAAAGTTGAGCCTACACCAGAATGAGAGAACAGCAGCTAAAATCGTGATCAGTTTGGGAAAATCAAATGTTTATTGTGGGGAAATCCCCTTTAATTCAATTAAATTTACCGAATTTCATTAAACGATTTGGCTCTTCTCAGACATTGATTGCATATCCGTAGGCTATGCCATCAGTGTCAGATAGGTGCAGATCTCACCGCTAGGACCCGCTCCTAACTCCAGAACAGAGCCCCAAATGTGTATCGTGTGCTCTCCATTCATCTCTATGGGAGTTTTGAAAAGAGAGAGCCCACTTGGCTATTTTTCGAAGCCCCACAGAGGTGAATTGACGCATGGCCACTTCTCGATTCACTGCAATGGGACTGCGAGAAGTTAAGTCAGCGCTTGGTAATTTTTGGAACTCCCATAGCAGTGAACAGAGGATGGCTGTGTATTCGCTGATGCTTTTTGTTCAGTCTGGGGGTCTATTTCTGGAAATAGTAGCGGGTCTCAAAGGTGGGACCTACACCTATATCCTAGCAATATGCCATCAATGTCTGATAACAGCCAAGGCTTGTAAAATGTCAATCTGTCCTTTAGTCCATAGGTGCAGAAAGTCCCCAATATTGTGCCTCTGAAGTATATAAGGGAATCTGTGATTAGTAACTTTCGTAGGTACAGACATAGCAGAGGCACCTGGGCCCTGGAAGCGAAGGGGGCCCAAAAATTGTCTCTGCTCCATTTAAGACCTGTACTATATGCTGTGATACGATACACATAAGGGGGGGGGGGGGTGCTATTACAAATTCTGCATTGGGGTCTAAGTGTTACAAGTTCCATCACTGGCTGCTGTGTAATATTCAGCCAATAATGAAAGCTGGATTACCATAATATGTGAGTTCTTAGAAAACATTGGGTTACTCTTTCAGATGATTTTAAGTGTTTTCAAAACATTTTTTTTTAAATAAAAAAATATGCCCAGCTTCTTGCAGGATTTTGCATATACAGTGCTATTTGCTAATAAAACACTTATTGGAATTATTCAGTTAAAATGAGATAATTCAAATTCTCCAATAATATCCCTCACAGTGTGTCAGGAGGACACTGCCATTAGCAGAGCAGTATATTCTGGAAGTTGGTACTGTATATCTCCCAAGAAATAACTAGGATACATCAAGTGGTTTTCCTGTAATATTGCTGACTAGCCTGGCCTGATAAATTAATGATTATGGAATTTTCAAATAAAAAAGTGCGCTGTAGTTTAAGGCTACTTTCACACTAGCGGAATGGTCCTCCAGCAGGAAGTCTCAGCGGATGAACAGCCTGCCGGATCCGTGCTGCCGCTAGTGCAAACGTGCGGCCGAAACTACGCTCCGGCCCCATTCACTATAATGGGGGGCGGGTCGGAGTTCCAACCGCAGCACTGCAAATATGCCCGAGAGGTATCCAGACTAAAACTACAACATTATTATTATTATTTAATTATTAAATAAAAAATCCTTTTTCCATTAAGAATACGCTTGAAAAAAATTGCAAAAATAAAATCTTACCCATATGTTTGGTATTCCCATGTCCGTGACAACCCACACTACACAAATATCATGTATCACGTAAAAGAAAATACAGAATTGGTAATTTATTCTAGTTGCCACTTAATAACAAGCAATCAAAAAGCGTAATTTACCCCAAAATGATACCAATGAAAACTACAAGTCGTCCTGCCATAATCAAGTCCAGCTCCATAGAAAGGAAAATAAAGAGTTATGGGTCAAGGGAAGCAGCAATGCAAAAAGATTTTCTTCCTTTTAAAAAAAGGGGGTTTTATTGAACAAAAGTAGTAAAACATAAAAAACTATCTGTACTTGGTATCGCTGTAATCGTATTGACCCAGAGAATAAAGATATTATGTTATTTATACACCATAAAATTTAAAACGTGGCAGTATTGCCATTTGTCCCATCTTCCTCACAGAAAGAGTTAATAAAAGTTAATAGGAAAGTTATGTGTACCCTAAAATAACACCATTAAAAACTATAACTTGTCCCATAAAAAAAAGCCCTCATATAGCTACATAGACAGAAAAATAAAAAAAAAAGTTATAGCACTTGGAAGGCGACGATGAAAAAAGGAAGAAAAACACATGGTCAGTAAGCACAAAACAGGCTGGTCATTAAGGGGTTAATATATATATCTATGGAAGCTAAGGGAGCTGCAAGTAATTAGTACTGGTCTTAACCTAAAGGGGTGACATATTATTATTATTATTATTATTATCATGCTGCAATATTGGAACAGTCTAGATATTTCAGGTCCACTGAATCCTTGAGGCATTGGTCAATACTGAGAAATCAGTTACAGATAATAAGCTTTATTGTGGCTCATTATGTTAAAGGGTATCTGTCAGCAGATTTGTCCTTATGACACTGGCTGACCTGTTACATGTGCACTTGGCAGCTGAAGGCATCTGTGTTGGTCCCATGTTCATATGTGTCCACATTGCTGAGAATAATGAAGTTTTAATATATGCAAATGATCCTCTAGGAACAATGGGGGCTTTGCCATTACACCTAGAGGCTCTGCTCTCTCTGCAACTGCCGAACCCTCTGAACTATGATTGACAGGACCAGGCAGTGAGAACATCATCACATCTGGCTCGGACAATCAAATTGCAGAGGGTGTGGCAGTTGCAGAGCAAGTGGAGCCTCTAGGTGCAATGGCAACACCCCCATTGCTCCTAGAGGCTCATTTGCATATATTAAAACATCATTTTTCTCAGCAATGTGGGCACATATGAACATGGGACCAACACAGATGTCTTCAGCTGCCAAGTGCATATGTAACAGGTCAGTTAGTTTCATAGGTAGAAATCTGCTGACAGATGTCCTTTAAATTTGTCCATTGTTAAACCTTCCTATCTAATCTTATAAAGGTCTCTTATCATGGAAACGTATATTAGTATCTAAATCTGTTATACTGCTTAGACTTTAGACTATATTGATATATCTAATTTGTTAGTGGCTGCCATTAATACATGTACCAGACATATGTCAGGAGGGACATTTAATGGCGTTTACAGATATTTCTTCTGAATTCTCCAGGGAATTTGTATAAATACCTGCATTTTATTCAAACTCATGCCCCATGTTCTCACACTAAGTCTACCTCTGATCTGGCTTTTTCTTATTTAAACAAGACAGCTTATAGGTATTTCCAGGGTCTCTTTAGCTATTTGCAATAATCTTCTAATGGGAAGGATGTCATGTCTTCAACACTGGGAGAGAGATTTGGGAATTGTAATTGATCCCCATTACTTATATTGGAATAAAATAGAAGCCCTTCTTAGAGAAATTTTAGAGTGAAATACATATTTGGCCTTACTATATTTAGAAATAGCAAATGTTCCCAGTGATAGAATGATAATAGCTTCAGCACGACCACAGCTGCTGGACTGGGTGGTCGTAACCATGGAAATGGGCAGTGTATAATGTGATGGAAAAATGAATAAAGCCAGCAAAGGAGACAATATGGACAATCACAGTACATTAGTAAGTACCTTGTATTTACTTTCTCAACATGATAAATGCCATTTTCTAAGGTGAGACAACCATTGAAAAGTACCACTGCCCTATCTATAGTGGAGCTTGTTCAATATATCAACAAGAATGGTACTATGGACAGAACCATAGCTTTGATCCAGGGACGCTACCATTCTTCTGTATTTGTAATTGAATTAGCATGAGGCCCCATCTTCAAAATGCCTCAGCATGGCCTAGGATTATGTATTTTTAGGTTCTTTTTTGTGAAAAGCGGTAGAGGCTTCATTCCAATGCATTAATGATTAACAAAAAGCTTCAGCTCCCGTTCAAAAATTAAGCTCTGCAAAAAGTCTTAAAACAGAAGGGACTTTTTTAATACTGTTTTCGATTAGGTTTCCACAATTTGTAGAAGTAAGACTAATGCTTGTCCGAAACCAAGATCAGCCATCAGGGACATTCACAGAAACCATGACAATTCATTTCAATGACTAACCATAATGGATAGACTATGAATTAGGTTGAATTATTTTAAACAGTGCCTGAAATGGCTCATATTGGATTCTTGGCCTTTATGAAGTATTGTTGTATTCATATGAAAAGGGAGACATCATTACCAAATTTAGTAAGTAAAAGCCTTTTCCAACAAACACTGGGCTCAAAATACCATTAAACATGATGACCCTAATCAAACAATTTCCTTTGAAAACAAATACAAGCCGACAAACACAACTCAGCTGCTGAAGGCAGATGACACCATCTCGATGCTGTTGCCAGATGTATTCTCAACAATTCCTGGAGTGAAAGGGAAACCTAAATTGTACTTTTTTGGAAAATGAACAGATTTCAGAAAGAATTTTGACTTAATGCCCCATAAATTCCGAAGCTTTGCATTACAAATGAAAAGCTATTAATTTCCTTATGGCATCTGGAGATTATGTTTATTACATGGAGTGATGGTTTCCATCCCTCGAATGTAGTACAAATATTGTATGGTAATGTAAACTAAGGGATTTTCACATTTGTAAATCTATGGACTACGTGTAAGATCTGAAATATAACTATATATGACAATAGAAGGAGTTCTGTGCACAATATATTCTAGGCTTTAAACCTATGGTACAGAACATTTAACCCAGTGGATACGTCATGTCTTTAGAGGGTGTCTGTACTTTTAATGTGCACCAACCCTAAAAAACACTTGCATATAAGCCCAAACATATTCACCAACAGAACCCTTTCATTTTATTGTTTAGCTACCTTTACCTTTTCTGACACCGATAAACAGAAAAAAAAAAACGCTAATGCCAACATGAAAACAATTGTTAACCAGTAATGCATGCAGCTTTATGGGCATCTCTGAATACTACCAGCTATTTGGTGATTAAATATTTCTTCTAGTAGACTGGTTTTCCACATTCAAGTTGTTTTTGAGGTCAGAAGTGGTTTCTAAAAGAGTGGCCTCTGTCAATAATACATTCCTGGCTTTAGTTTCAAAAATTGCTCAAAAAACCTGAAAGTGGAATGCAAGCCTTAGAAAGGCCTAGTGCACATTTCAGTTATTTCATCAGTTTTTTTCCATTAGTTATAGTGAGCCAAAACCAGTAGAGAAGCCTATTCAGAGATAAGGTATAATGGAAAGATTTGTACCTGTTCTGTGTTTTTGACCCACACCTGGAATTGGCTCACAATAACTGATGGAAATAACTGATCAAATAACTGAAGTGTGAACTAGGCTTAAGTCGTTAACCATGTAACTATTGTGGGGCAGTGATTTTATTCATTTTTGTAACATACGGTACTTTATTAGGGAACTATGTATATTTTTTTAATTAGAGAACAGCATATAAAGTAACACTAACTGGGTGCTGCTAGGGAGAACCCATCTTCACTGTATCCTGTACACTGAAGATAGATGTGCATAAAATACAGAGGTTTCTCAGCCTGCCTCTTATCTCTCTACCCAGCCTGTGCCTCTCTACATGCACCATATCTGACCTCACTAGGTGCCATGCTCATTTCTATCTTCCCTGTACTCCTTAGTTACTGAGTACAGGGAAGAGAAAGTAGGTATACAGGACGATATTTCACTAACCGCCAGTACTGATTGATGCAGACCCACTCCTCTCCCTATCTTCCCAGTGTTAAAAAGTGGCGAATGGCATTTCAGCAATCAGCGCTGATAGTAAGTATACTGTGTCCATATGTCCTTACTGTCAGCATTAATTACTGCAGTTCCGCTCCTCTCTATCTTTCCTGTGTGTCTCTGTTTAGTGCTGGGAAGATAACTTTTAACTATGGATGTCCCCTTAAGAATTATTTTAAATGTATTTAAGTATAGATAAGTCCAACACTTGTCTTGTCCTCTGTACTAAGTGCTATTTGTTTGTGTTTTGGTTAGCAGCTGGAAATTGTACAAAAATGCTTTTGCTAGCAAACCTTCCGTTCATGGATTTACATTGCTATGTATGGGCAACACATGAGATCTCTTTTAAAGAATTTGATTTAAGAGTTTATAAATTAAATACTGCATAGTCATAGGCTCATCATGCATTTCCAAGAATTAGTAAATTTAATAAATAGGGAAGTATGTGTAAATTTTTATTCTTACAATGACTTACCAGGAAGGAAGGAAGCTCTTTTGCTTTCAGGGTATCTTAGGCACACATGTGAGTCTATGTTACACATATATATTTCTATATTCCATAATTATGAAATCAAAAATTCTAAAATATTATGTTGTAATTTATAGGAGTTGTGTAAGAGGGTTTATATTGATGACCTATCCTCAGGATAGGTAATCAAAATGTGATCTGTGGGGTTCTGATACCCGACACCCCCATCGATCAGCTTTTTGAAGAGGAGGCAGTGCGCCATGCAAACGCTGCTTCCTCTTCCTTTCACTGCCAGTCGTCTCCCTTAAGGCGGCGGTGTAGTGTAATTACAAGTACTCACTCCATTCAAGTGAATGGAACCAGTACTTGTAATTACACTTGATTCCGAGATGACGGGCAGTGTAATGAAGAGGAAGTAGTGACCACATTGAGTGCTGCCTCCTCTTCAAACAGATGATCGTGGGGGTGCCAAGTGTTCTCCACAGATCAAATATGGATGACCTATGATGCATAACCCCTTTATGTCTGTTTCTCTCTTTGTTTTGGCACATTCAATGTCAAACGGTTTGTTGACAGTCTATATGAAATTATGAAAAGATTCTGAAAATGATTTGGATAAATTGTTCAAATATGACAAGAGATACATTTTTTGATAATTTTTACACTGCCTACTGCAGTGAGAATGTGCAAAAATTCTATAAAATTGTAAAAGTCGCTATTAGTAAACCAGTTTAAATTCTGTCCATGCAGCAAGACATGCCCACTTTTCACTCTACTTTGACAAATCAATGTGCAAATGGTGAATCATTGTGTACTACAGCAGATATGAAACATTTTTGGTCCTATTAGGCTGGGTTTGTTATCAGTGGCAAAACTTTCTAAATGCAGCATTCTAAAACTGTATAGTTTTTCTCCACTTCAATAGGCTTTTTAATGTAACTTCACAATCAAACACTTGTGCAAAAAACTTTATTGAGAAAAAACACCACAAGAAAAGTGTGTAAAAAGGCCATAAAGTGCACTATAAAATTTATTTTTCATTTTTTGAGAGAGACTTTTGTAATTACGGAACTAGAAGCAGTATCATGTGGTAGCTTATCTTAAGCATTATTGCCTGTCAGTATAACACTGACAAGCTATCTATTAGCCTATACCTAATAAAACTTGCCTACAGCAGACCTAGGGTTCAATACTTAAAAGGCTATGTACACCTTCAATGATTGCATTTTACTCATTTTGGGTTAAAAATCATTTTTTGAATTGGTCTTTAATTCAATAAAAATAAAATATTGAGCCCTTCTGTCACACAGGGTTAACTGATTTTCAAGCTGTGTAACTTGTACTTTTTGCTTTTACTTTGTGCCGGTCATGTAATAAACCTATGGGGTCATTTATCAAACTGGTGTAAAGTATAATTGGCTTAGTTGCCCATAGCAACCAACCAGATTCCACCTTTCATTTTTGACAGCTCCTTTGATAAATTACCCCAATTATTTCAAAATTACTAAAAGGTCAAAAACACGTGTTTAAGCTACATTATTACCAGTAAGATAAGAATTGAACTATAATGAGTATTTATAAAATCAGAGATCAAAGATAAGGAGCCCATCAGCTGAGCTGCCTGAAGTGAAAATTCAGATCCTGCTACTAGATAAACTCAAGGCTGCACAAAGACAGTGTTTTTCAGCTCAAAATGAGGACAATGCAATAATAAAAGAAAATTGCTCCCAAAGTTGTACATGGCCTATAAACTTTATGCGCAACCACAATACACCTGTATGTCATTGGTGGGCTTTGAATGCATGGAACATGCTCACAAGCTGAAGCCATTCCATATGTGGTAGGTACTAGTTGTGTAATACAGTTGACACCCGAGCACAATGACAGTGACGGGAAATAACTCCGATCCTGGTCATTTATCCCTTCAGGTGCCACAATCAATAGTGACTGCGGCATGTGAGAAGCTGGACAGAGGTAATGGGCATCCTCTGTCATCTGATCATATCCTTCCAGTAAAATCAGGGCCTCCAATCTGCTGCTATAGCAACCTAGGTCCTTGTGATGGTTTTCAGTCATGCCATAGCAAACTGCCTGTTAAGCCTTGCCTGCAACCAGTAAAAATTCCATAGACCATAATAGTATTGCATACGTATTATGGTATATCAAACAGAGGGTTGCATATTTAAACTCCCTAAGGGAACTAAAAATTACCGTTAAATAAAAAAAAAAGTTTAAAAATAACACAAAAATATTAGAATTTAAATTACTCCCTTTCCCAATTTTACTTATAAAAATGAATCCGCAATTTAAAAATAAAATACTTGATTTTGCTGGGTCCGAAAATGTCAGAACTGATAGAACATAATATCCATCATGCATAGTGAATGCCGTAAGAGAAAAAAAGGATCAAAAATCATATATACCCCAAAATCTTCCCCCTAAAAAAACCCTCACACAGCTCTAAAGATGGAAATATAAAAAAGTTATGAGTGTCAGAATATGGTGATGCAAAGAATCGCACCTGCAGAATAATGCCATCATGTCATTTTTAGCAAACAATGAGTGCTGTACAAATGAAACCCAAAAAACTATGGCGGAATTGCTTTTTTTTACAATTTCACCAGTCACAGAATTTCTTTTCCTGTCTTCCCATATAAGACATGGCAAATCAAATAGTGCCATTAAAAATACAGAGGTCCCTCAAGTTACAATATCAATTGGTTCCAGGAGGACCATTGTATGTTGAAACCATTATACGTTGAGTAATTGGTTTCAAAGCCCCAAAATGTCATTCAACATAAGAGAAAATGAAGATTCAAGAAAAATAAGCAGATAACTAAGACAGATAAAACAAGTCCTTACATATAACAGTCAGGAATAGCTGATAACTAGAGATGAGCGAACATACTCGTCCGAGCTTGCTACTCGGACGAGCATATCGCGATCCTCGAGGAAATGGCATCTTCCTCTTCCTGCATGTTAGGCGCCTTTTCTCAGCCAATCAACACGCAGGAGAGTCTTTGGTACCTCCTAGCATCACGTGGGGCCCCTACAAGTCGATAGCAGGGATTGGCTGGCCAGATCAGATGACCTGGGAATATAAGAATCTGGTCCTGCGATGCTCGCGTCAGACGCCGCCTGCATGAAATTAGGGATAGAGCTGCTGTCTGTCAAGGAGAGTGTTAGGTCCTCAATTTAGATGTTGGTTAGGCAGGAATCACCCACAAAGAACCCAACAGCCCTTCTAAGGGCTACAAGCACCTTTTTTTTTTGGTCTCCTCCTGGCTACTGGCTGGGACTTGTAGTGCAGCTACGGCCATCTTGGCTGCACGCTGTGCACTGGTGGTAGAAGGGACAGCATGTGGTCCACACAGACCCAAAAGAAATTGCCCAAAGTCCCCTCAGTACTCATTTTTGCTGCTGCTGCTGTACCTTGGCTTGCTGGGATCTGTAGTGCAGTCTAGGGAATACGTTTTTTCCTATCATTTCTATACACTACAGTCCAGTGAACAATTATGTAGTGTACTGTACAGTAGCGTCAGTCTAGGGAGTACGTTTTTTCTCGGTTATATGTACTCCAGTCCAGTGAAAAATGGAGTGGTTTGCGGCAAAATAGCCGCCATTTAAAGACTACGTTTTTTCTCAGTTATATGTACTACAGCCCAGTGAAAAATGGAGTGGTTTGCGGTAAAATAGCCGCAGTCTAAAGACTACGTTTTTTTCTCATATATATGTACTACAGTCCAGTGAACAATTCTCTAGTGTGCTGTACATCAGCGTCAGTCTATAAAATACGTATTTTCTCTCAGTTATATGTATTACAGTCCATTAAAAAATGTAGTGGTTTGCGCTAAAATAGCCGCCATTTAAAGACTACGTTTTTTTCTCAGTTACAGGTACTACAGTCCAGTGAACAATTCTCTAGTGTGCTGTACAGCAGCGTCAGTCTATAAAATACGTATTTTCTCTCAGTTATATGTATTACAGTCCAGTGAAAAATGGAGTGTTTTGCGGTAAAATAGCCGCCATTTAAAGACTACGTTTTTTTCTCAGTTATATGTACTACAGTCCAGTGAACAATTCTCTAGTGTGCTGTACAGCAGCGTCAGTCTATAAAATACGTATTTTCTCTCAGTTATATGTATTACAGTCCAATGAAAAATGGAGTGTTTTGCGGTAAAACAGCCGCCATTTAAAGACTAGTTTTTTTTTCTCAGTTACATGTACTACTGTCCAGTGAACAATTCTCTAGTGTGCTGTACAGCAGCGTCAGTCTATAAAATACGTATTTTCTCTCAGTTATATGTATTACAGTCCAGTGAAAAATGGAGTGCTTTGCGGTAGTGTTGACACCAACAATTGACCAAGTTAATTGAGGTAGCAGGTGAAGCACATAAGATTTTACACTGACACAGCATGGCGGTGACAACAGAGTGACCAAGTTACACTCTGGTAGTAGGTGAAGCACATAAAATTTTACACTGACACAGCATGGCGGTGACTACAGAGTGACCAAGTTACACTGGGGTAGTAGGTGAAGCACATAAAATTTTACACTGACACAACATGGTGGTGACACCACCAATGCCTTGGTCAGACTGAGATTGCAGTCAAATGGCTGTAGGTGAGTCTCCCAAGAAATTGTTTTGGAGTGTCTGAAGTTGACACTCCTAAAAAATTGTTTTGGAGTGTCTGTAGTTGACCCTCCTGTAAAATTGTTTTTGGAGTGTCTGTAGTTGACCTTCCTGTAAAATTGTTTTTGAGTGTCTATAGTTGACGCTACTAAAAATTTTATTGGAGAGAGGGCCTGTAGGTGGCCCTCCGTAAACATTGTTTGTATAGAGCGCCAGTTGGCCCTCAGAAACATTGCCTGTTGGTTCATCGTTTGTGTGCGAAGAGAACGAGGAGAGGATACATAAAGAATCTTCATGTTGAGCTGCTTTCCCCCGGTGGAGATTTGCATTCCGGTGAAATCCAGGCTTTATTCATTTCAATAATCGTCAGCCTGTCAGCGCTGTCAGTTGACAGGCATGTACGTTTATCAGTGATAATGCCACCAGCTGCACTGAAGACCCACTCTGACAACACACTAGCGGCAGGGCAGGCCAGCACCTCCAAGTCGTACAGCGCCAGTTCGGGCAACGTGTCCAGCTTTGTAACCCAGTAGTTGTATGGAGCAGAGTGATCACGCAGGATGTTGGTATGGTGACCTAGGTACTCCCTCACCATCTTTTTGAACAGCTCCCACTTACTGGGGGACGGGTGACATATTCTTGCTGGGGTGCCATAAAACTTGCAAAGGCCTTGGAGAGTGTTCCCCTGCCAGTGCTTGACAAGCTGCCTGCTCGCCTCCTCTCCTCCTCTAGTTGGCCCACAGAACTACGTCCTCTGCTGCTAGCGGTGTCAGATGGGAAGGATAGTTTCAGCTTGTGCACTAGGGACTGTTGATATTGATTCACTCTCATACTCCTTTCTTCTACAGGAATGAGAGTGAAAAAGTTCTGCTTGTACCTGGGGTCCAGGAGGGTGAACACCCAGTAATCGGTGTTGTCAAAATTGCTTCTAACGCGAGGGTCACGGGAAAGGCAGCCTAACATGAAGTCAGCCATGTGCGCCAGAGTCCCAACACACAATAATCTCCTCAATAGGCTGACTCTCCATTTCCTCCTCGTCCTCCAACTCCTCCTCTTTAGCCCATACACGCTCAACAGATAAGAAGGAATGAGCATAGGTACCCTCTTCAGTCTCGCCAACAGTCTCCTTTTCTTCCTCCTCTTCCTCCTCATCCTCCTCGAATTCGCACTGAGAAACAGACCTGAAGGTGGTCTGGCTATCAAGAAACGTATCTTCTTCCCCCATCTCCTGTGACAAGCGCAAAGCCTCTGACTTCATGCTGAGCAGTGACTTTTTCAGCAGACAAAGCATCGGGATGGTGACGATGATAATGGCGGCATCACGGCTGACCATCTGTGTTGACTCCTCAAAGTTCCATAACACCTGACAGATATCAGACATCCACGTCCACTCCTCATTGTACACTTGAAGAAGCTGACTAACCTGACTACCAGTTCTTGTGGAAGTTGTCATCTGGCAGTCTACAATTGCTCTGCGCTGCTGGTAAACCCTGGGTAACATGTGTAATGTGGAATTCCATTGTGTGGGCACGTCGCACAACAGTTGGTGAGCAGTCAGTTGTAAGCGCCGTTGCACTGCCCTGAGAGTGGCAGCATCTGTGGTTGACTTGCGGAGATGCGCCCAGATGCGTCGCACCTTGGTGAGCAAATCAGACAAATTGGAGTAGGTCTTGAGGAACCGCTGAACCACAAGATTGAACACGTGGGCCAGGCACGTTTTATATGCAGTGTTTATATGGGTTGTTGTTACTTTGGGAAATAGTATTGGTGTATAATGGCACATGTGTGAGCCTGCCGAGTTGCAGAGCCGCCACCAGGTTACGCTCGTTGTCACACACAACCATGCCTGGTTTGAGTTTCAGCGGCACCAGCCAAAGATCGGTCTGTGCCGTGATGCCCTGTAACAGCTCTTGGGCGGTGTGCCTCTTGTCACCTAAGCTCAGCAGTTTCAGAGCTGCTTGTTGGCGCTTACCCACAGCAGTGCTGCTGCGCCTAGAGCTACCGACTGAAGGCGCTGTGCTCACAGATTGTATTTGAGAGTAGGAGGAGGAGGAGGATTGGTTGGAGGAAGAGGCATAATAAGTCTGAGAAACCGTGACCGAGGTAGGCCCCGCAATCCTCGGTGTGGGCAGTACATGAGCGGCCCCAGGGTCAGACTCGGTCCCAGCCTCCACCAAGTTAACCCAATGTGCTGTCAGGGAGATATAGTGTCCCTGCCCGCCAGCACTTGTCCACGTGTCCGTGGTTAGGTGGACCTTCTCAGTAACCGCGTTGGTCAGGGCACGGATGATGTTCTCTGACACGTGCTGGTGTAGGGCTGCGACGGCACATTGTGAAAAATAGTGGGGGACCAAGTACCAAGGGACAGCCACCGCCATCAGGTTGCGGAAAGCCTCAGTCTCTACCAGTCTGTATCGCAGCATCTCCAGGCTCAGCAGTTTGAAAATGTGGACGTTTAGGGCTTGTGCATGTGGGTGGGTGGAACTGTATTTGCGTTTGCGCTTGCGCTCCAATGTCTGATGCAAAGACAGCTGAAGGCTGAGCTGGGACACATTGGTGTAGGGTGTGGAGGATCGCGGAGGTGAAGTGGTGGTTGTAGGGTGGGAGGCACTCGTGCCGGGGTCCTGGGTGGGGGGTTGACTCGCCGAGCCAGCATGTGACACAGGGGAAGGAGCAGTGGTGTGATCCGCAGGAGGTGAACGGCCTTGGTTCCATTGAGTCGTGTGTTTAGCACTCATATGCCTGCGCATTCTGGTAGTGGTTAGGCTGGTTGTGGTGGCTTCCCTGCTGATCCTGGTGTGGCACAGGTTGCACACCACAGTCCGTCGGTCATCCTCACTTTCTTTAAAGAACCTCCAGACTTGCGAACATCTAGGCCTCGACACGGGAGCTTCACTCCGTGAAACAGTTGCTGATCTACTTGCTCTGGCCCTGCTTCTCCCTCTGGCCACCCCACTGCCTCTTCCAACCTGTTCTGGTGCTGCACTTGCCTCCCCCTCAGAAGCACTGTCTTGACTAGGCTTACCAACCCAGCTCGGGTCAGTCACCTCATCATCCACCTGCTCTTCCTCCGATTCCTCACTCTGCTGCCCCCTGGGACTTACTGCCCTGACAACAACGTCAATGTCTGACAACCGTGTCTCATCATCATCCGACACCTCTTGACGCACTACTTGCACTAAGTCCACACTCTCATCACCCACAGACTGCGAAAGTTCTAAATTTTGGGCATCGGGACAGAGCAACTGCTCAGGTTGCTGTTGAGCAGTGGATTGTGTCTCTGGGTAGGGTCCTGAAAAGACTTCCTGTGAGTATGCCGGATCTGAATCCATATTTTCCATGGGGGGGCAGGCTGGGGGGAAGGAGGTTGAGCTGGAGGAGCCAGAGGTCTACTCCCTTGGCTAAAGTGGGTGGACTGTGTGGAAGACTGGGTGGTAGATAAATTACTGGACACATTATCCGCTATCCACATCATCACCTGTTCACACTGTTGTGGTTTCAATAGTGGTGTACCACGTGACCTTCTAAGTTGCGAGATGAAGCTAGGGAACGAAACTCTGCGGCATTCCACTGCTCCCTCATCAGTAGGTACTGTGTCACCCTGCCCAGGACCACGGCCTCTGCCCCCCTACATCACTTGGACGCCCACGTCCTCGACCCTTAGCCCTTGGGTTCAACATATTGTGTAATCACTAAACTGTCGAATTAATATCTGAGGCCAAAAACGTATTCTCTAGACTGCGGATAGTGTACCACACACCACAGAATTTTTCACTAGGCTGTATTAAATGTATCTGAGAGAAAAAGCTTCTCAAATTCTCTAGACAGCCGCTAAGGTAACGCACACTACACAATTTTTCACTGCACTGTAGGATATATAACTGAGAGAAAAACGTATACCCTAGACTGATGCTACTGTACAGCACACAACATAATTGTTCACTGGACTGTAATATATATAACTAAGAGAAAAAACGTATTCCCTAGACTGCACTACAGATCTCAGCAAGCCAAGGTACAGCAGCAGCAAAAATTAGTACTCAGAGGACTTTGGGCAATTTCTTTTGGGTCTGTGTGGACCACGTGCTGTCCCTTCTGCCACCAGTCGCTGTGCACAGCGTGCAGCCAAGATGGCGGTAGCTGCACTACAAGTCCCAGCCAGCAGCCGAGAGGAGGCCAAAAAGAAAGGTCGTTGTAGCCCTTAGAAGGGCTGTTGGGTTCTTTGTGGATGATTCCTGCCTAACCACATTCTAATTTCACGCCCTAACAGTGTGCAGCCAAGATGGCGGTAGCTGCACTACAAGTCCCAGCCAGCAGCCAGGAGGAGACCAAAAAAAAAAGGTGCTTGTAGCCCTTAGAAGGGCTGTTGGGTTCTTTGTGGGTGATTCCTGCCTAACCAACATCTAAACTGAGGCCCTAACACTCTCCCTGACAGACAGCAGCTCTATCACTAATCTCATGCAGCAGCCAGGAGGAGACCAAAAAAAAAAAAGGTACTTGTAGCCCTTAGAAGGGCTGTTGGGTTCTTTGTGGGTGATTCCTGCCTAACCAACATCTAAATTGAGGCCCTAACACTCTCCCTGACAGACAGCAGCTCTATTCCTAATCTCATGCAGGCGGCGTGTCAGGGTAAAATTTTAAGTGCTTCACCTGCTACCTCAGTCTCACTTGGTCACTCTGGGTTCACCGCCATGCTGTGTCAGGGTAAATTTTTGGGTGGTTCGCCTGCTATCTCAATCTAACTTGGTCGCCAAGCTGTCACCACGCTGTGTCAGGCTTATGCCTGCGTCGTGGGGCGTGGGATAGGACAGCAGTGCCACCATGGGCAGTGGTGTCACCCGCAGGTGGTGATGGACCTTCATTGCACCTAGTTGGGCGCTTTACTACATGTGGTGGGCATGTGCCTTGCCCATCTTGGTCTGGGTCAGCACAATTGTCTTGAGGGTCACCACCAGGCTGTTGCCCAGAATTTTTGTATAATGGTACGATTAGGCAGCCTCAGAGGCATCCATGCATGCTGCCCCTGCTGTTTTCTGTCCATTTCCGTGGTGTTTCCATCATTTTCTGAGGTTTCCAGGTTTTCACGCAACCTTCCCTATGCAGAGCTCCGGTCCCCTGCAATAAATGCTCGAGTCTCCCATTGACTTCAATGGGGTTCGTTATTGGAAACGAGCACCCGAGCATCGGGAAAAATTAGACTCGAATAACGAGCACCCGAGCATTTTAGTGCTCGCTCATCTCTACTGATAACTATTAACTAATACAGTTATTTTACCACAGAAGTGGCATTGATCAGTTGGATCTGGGTCTGAGGCATTGTATGTTGAGTCTGGTTTCAACTTACGATGGGTCAGAAAAGACCATTGTATGTTGAAAATATTGTATCCTGAGGCCATTATATCTTGAGGGATCACTGTACAACTTGTCCCACAGAATACAAGCCCAAAAAATTGAGAGGAGGAAAAAATAAATAAATTTAAAAAAATAGCCTATGTCCTGAAAGGGTCAATGACCACACTGTTAGGTTGGATCTTCTAGACCTTGAATCTGGTTGCGCTTTTGTTATGGTCTGGGAAAAGACATTGTAAATTGAAAATATTGTGTCTTGAGACCATTGTAATGTGATGGTACAGTATATGAAAAATAGTGCACCAGATAGATTATACTACATACTGCATACACTGTATAGTTTTGGATCTCATGGTGAAGGTTTTTGTGATGACTTTTTCCCAATGACATCATTAGCAAAATATGGAAACATTTCTGGAAGGTAACAGTTTTCATATGTTTTCATTCACTTTCTTTTTTAAGAACACTCCACTATTCCACCAAAAACCATATGCATTTTTTTTTGTTTGAACCCGGACTTTAAAGGATACATTTTTCAGAATTTCAAAGATATACTTTTCTTTATTAGCCAATAAGGAAAAACAAGAGTAGTTTATGAGTAAAGTTGATTCTCATGACACTAAAAAGCTTATGAGCTTTGCTCAAATCACAGTCTCTTGGCCCCTATAAAAAACATATCAATGCATTCAGACTGAATGGAAAAGAACAAAATCCAGTAACATCAACATGTAACTACAACTAATTGAATAAAATGTACTGTAATTTTAAGCACATTAGAATAAAATGTCATGAAAAATTATGCTCTTAATAATAGTAAGAGAGGAAACCAGTGGCGCATTTTTAGCCTGGTGGCTCAGTAGTTAGCAATATTAGGGCCCATTCACACGACCGTATTACTTTACTGCGGGTCCGCAAAAATACTACGGGTGCCGCCCGGTGTGTGTTCCGCAGCCCTGCAGAACACAGGGCCAGGCGCCCCATTGAAAATGCCTATACTTGTCCGCTGTTGCGGACAAGTATAGGACATGTTTTATTTTTTTTTTACGCGGAGCCCGCTCTCATAGAAGTGAGAATTGCGGAATAGATGCGGACCCATTCACACAGTCGTGTGAATGGGCCCTTATTTGCAGCGCTGGGCTCCTGGAATTGTAGGTTCTCCCCATCCTTGCACAGAGTTTGTGTCTTCTCCTCATCCTTGTTTGGAGCTTCAAGTCATTGGGGGGATTTATCATGAAATTAATATTTGAAGTCACTTTTTCTTGAGTCTCTGTTGTTCTACTTTGCACTAAATTCATCAAATTTTGCTCGTTGTTTGCTGACTTTTGCTGCATCATTTAACCTAATACTTTTGTTTAGAAATACTACTCCAGTTTTCAACACCAGCATCTACTGGTCTTATTTTGTGAATTTTTTTTAAAAAAGTTCCAGTGATAAACTGATGTGAAACTAACATAGCAAACTACACCCACTTTCCCAATCCCTTTTCAATAGTCGGTATAAAATTTGCTAAAAGTTACAATTGTTTTCACAAAAAAGCCCAAAACAAAAAGTTGCAAAACACTTATATGCATCTTTTGAAATACAGAATTCTAGAGTGCAGGGAGTAATAAATCCCCCATGATTTTTATCTGGATGAAATTGAGTCAGCTGTGTCCCTATCACCCATATTTGATCCAAGGCTTTTTGCTGTTTGTTATAGGCAATATGACAGCACACAGAGTCCCTTAGTCTGTATTACACAGCTGCATCAGCTCCATATGGCTGCTATATTACCACTCAGTCTGTATGAGAATATATTCAGTTTTTTTGTTAAGCTTCACTTTAAGACTAGCATAAAGCTACTCTTGTGAACTACTAAGTTAACTACCTACTTACAAAACAGTGAGTGATCATAAGTTATCAAGACTGGCGTTTTCTATGCCAGTCTTGATTCCCTTTGTGCTGGAATGAGAGGCGCCAAATTTATTAAGAGTCACATGGCTCTCAATCAATTAGGAGCATCTCTGGCCATCCATAAGCCAGAAAGTCAAATTTTTGGCAGCTGGGAGATAAACTATAATTTCCACCAGGTATAGGCATACATTCTAGTAAATTTGCCAGGCCATGGGAGACTGTGCCTCCCTCGGTAAGCCTCACACACTTTAGAAAAGTGGTGTAATCAGCATAAAATAGACAAAAGTGGGATTTATATTCACAAATGAGATGTGCACCAAAATTTGTGATTTTATTAGGCCAGTTATCTTCCGTAAACCCTATAATAAATCTCCCCGATGACTTTTTGTATACTAGAACTGGTGGAAAAGGGATGATTAGATTAAGTGGGAATAAAACTTCTACAGAAAAGAGAACTTTTCTATGAATGACCATGTAGTCTTGTGAATGTCAGGGCATGAAGAGAGGTAACCACATCAGTACATGGTAGAAACACATGAGTACGCAAAATAAAGAAGCTGCATGAAGGCAAAAAATCCTGTGGGTTATTTTAGTGGAGACACAGCAATGCTACCACTTCCTCAGTCTACAGCCACAGTCTACTGACAAATGCATCTGTTTATGGAGCTTTAAAGGTTTCATCGGGAATCTCGACAATAAAGTGATTCGTACAGATTTGAAAGAAAAAGAAAATGTCACAACAAACATTTCACTTTTCACATTCACTGGAATGTGGTGAAAAAAAATTTAAAACTTCATTCTACTGAAACAAACGCAGGATCCTACACCTGTCACCCTCACATATAGGCGTTTTTCACACATCAGTGAATCACGTACTTGTGCTATTTATGGTGTCCATGGGCGGCACACATACCCGTTGACTTTCATTCGCACATCAGTGGTTTTCCACGGACTGTGGTGAAAACACAGCAGCATGCCCTTTTTTGTCTGTGATACCAGATCCCTCATGCACATTATAGTCTATTTGGTCCTTGAAAACCACAAACACAGATTCCATCCATGTTTTGTCTGTGGTCTTCATGGATTATCGCTAGGAGGTTCTCTGGAAATTCATTTTCAGCCTAGCAGTGTCAATGGAATACAGATGACATACGGAGAGCAAAAAAACTGACACATTGTCACACAGACGTGTGAAAGAGTCCTTATTTTGATTGGGGTCTAGATTGTAGAGTAATGGGAATTGGTTTGTCAAAGGGCCGACACTGAAGAGCTATTCACTGGTGATTTTCCTTTATTATATAGTAGTTCTGCAGGTTCTAAAAATATATTTCATTAGTCATGGAAAAACAATATCCTGACTTTGTGCCAATTATCCTATGAGACTGGTAATCTTTTGGGACCACTAGATTCTAGGATTTTAACAATGAGATATCAGCAGCAGTCCAATCTCATTTATGAGGAAAGTATGTGTATAATGTTTTAAAGGGGTTGTCTCATCATAGACAACCAGGGTACCAGTGCTGTGCCCATGTTGCCAGAATAAAATACCAGCATTCCTTAGAAATTGAATGACCACCAGCAAAATTACTAGCTGAGTTGACAAGAGCTCAAGTAGCATGGCATTTTCCTAGGGTTACATTACTTCGACTCTTGAGAAGTCCGAGGGATCAGACCCCACCAAAATTTTTAAAACGCTACAGGATCATAGACATCTGTCAATGTCAACAGATGGTGACAACAATTATTCAGATGTTACCTAGAAAGTCTGAAACCTTCTTAAAGGACATTTGTCAATGCTAAACTATTGACAACACTAGGAAGGAGCTTTGGAGAGGAGGGACAACATGCATTTTGTGGTATTTTTATTACCCAGAGTAACAGGTATCTGAACTTTTATTGTGCCAAGTTCTGCTCCTCAAGTGTACAGGAAGCAGAGCTTTACAGTAGGGTGCTCTCTGCATTCACAGAGACAGCTGTAGTGGTCTCCTGGTCGTGCAGAGCATAGGGGAGGGTCATCTCAATGCAGAGAGCACTTCACAGTCAGAGGCATAGCTATAGCGGTTGCAGAGGTAGCAGTCGCTACCAGGTCCAGGAGCCTGAGAGGGCCCAAAGACCCTTATTCCGCATAAGTAGACACTGGTATTATAGAAAGTGCATGCTGGTCAAGTTACACCTTTGGCTGGAGGGAAGGGGTTAGGTCAAGAATTTGGCATGGGGCAGGTTCAATTTTTGCCTCAGGCAGCAGGAAGGCTATGTGCTTCACTGCCCCTGGAAAGCTGAATTCTTGCATCAGGGCCCATGAACCTTTAGCTACGCCCCTGTTCACAGTAAAGCCCCACCCTGTGCACTTGCAGGAGCAGAATCTGCCAGAATAAAAGGTCATACTACTTCTGATGATAAAAGCTTCACAACATATATGTTTATACAGCCCCTATCTAGTGTCTTTAACCCCGCTGACAGATTCCTCTGGTTTAAAAGCAAGAATGGCTGGAATAGATACAGTACAGCATTTTCACTACTGGAAAAAACTAGTATGCACGGATGAACAATGAACTATAGTAATTTGGATGTTAAACGAGGAGATACACTGACAAGGGCCCATTGTAAGATTAGCATGAATGCTGTTACATAAATCACCAGCAATACTAAAATTGGATATTACATTAATGCACAAGGGAGATGCAGTGATGCAGATTTACTAATAATGTCTAAAAGTAAGGCTGTGTAAACTTATATGGTCTTAAACTGCACACAGGAGCAGATGCTGGATGATAAATCTGTCACATCATTAGACTGTCTAGTCTAGGTTTACCTATAAGTTGGCTTAATTTTACTCCAAAAATATATCAAAATTTTGGTGCACAGAGGTGTATGTAACCCCTTAACCCATAGCACCGTATATATGTGGCATTATGCGTCTGCACGTGTATGCAGAGGCCCACTCCATACACGGTGGGTGCTGGCTGTATCATACAGCCAGCACCCACCCACACTGACAGGAAGAAGCAATCGCACTGTCCCTGTCATTTAACCCCTCAGGTGCCGCAATCAATGCTGATCGCGTCACCTGTGAGTGAAGGCAGAGGGATGCGGCTCCCTGTGCCCTCCGATCGGACCCCCCGCAGTGAAATCGCGGGGCTCCGTTTGGTTGCCATGGCAGCCTAGACGCTGCTGAAGTGATTCAGGCCTGCCATTGCATTCTCCATACTGAGCTATACAACAGGCATGGCTCAGAATGGATGGACAGTGAGAAAATCCTATTCACCCTAATAGATCTCTATTAGGGTGAATAGAAGAGGGGATCAAAAGATCCCATGTACTAGGACCCTATGGGAGTTTATAAACTTACCTTTATGGTAAGTTTAAAAAAAAGTTAAAAAACAAAAAACACCAATATGTTAAAAGTTTAAATCACCCGCCCTTTCCCACTTTTACATATAAAAATATATAAACAATATAAAAAATAAACATATAATACGTATTGCCACCTCCAAAAATTTCTGAACTATTAAAATATTTTAAAAAATCCCTGTATGGTGAACGCCGTAATGGAAAAAAACTATGAAAAACACATGATTTACCATATTTTGTCATCTTGTCCCCCCCCAAAAAAAATATGTCCCCTTTCCCACCATGCTACACTGCCATTTTGTAAGCCACACCTTTTTGTCAGATAAAGCATAAACGGATTAAAAAAGTGTTTGAAACACTTGATAAATGCAGGGCAGAGCTGTATGCCGTCACTGTGCCCCAGTGATCACACATAGCATTGTTCTCAGTCAGTATTAGCTGCCCCCACACAGCAGTACAATAAAGCAAGACACCCCCAACATGGTGACCAGTGATCACATATGAAGACATACACCAATAAGAAGAAATGATCCATTGTCATTACTTAGGTTTAGGGTGCATTCACACAACTGTATAAACGGGTCTGCATCCATTCCGCAATTTTGCTTAACTGGTGCGGGACCATTCATTTCAACAGTAGGCATTCTCTACATAGTGCCAGCCATGTGCGGTCCCCAAAATGCGGAATACACACGGCTGGTATCCGTGTTTTGTGGATCTGCAATTTGCAGACTGCAAAACAATTACGTTGTGTGACCGCACCCTTCGGCTATTTTCACACCAGCGTTTTTGCAGGATCCGTCATGGCTCTGTAAAAACGTTTCCAAGACTGATCAGTTTTGTCCTAATTAGAGATGAGCGAACGTGCTCATAACGAGCACTGTAGTGCTCGGCTCCCCTGCGCTCGCATGGGCGCAGGCATCCGCTTCCGTCCTCCTCACCCGACGGAAGCGGATGCCTGCGCCCATGTGAGTCCTAATGCATTCTGAATGGAAAAAGATCCGTTCAGAATGCATCAGTTTTGCTTCAGTTCAGTCAGCATTCCGTTTTGGAGGCGGACACTAAAACGCTGCTTGCTATGTTTTGGTGTCCGCATGACGAACCTGAGCCGAACGGATCCGTCATGACTCACAATGTAAGTCAATGGGGACAGATCTGTTTTTCTCAGACACAACAGAACTTTCAATGGAGTTCATGACGGATCCGTCTTGGCTATTTAAAATATAATACAACCGGATCCGTTCAGAATGGATGCAGACGGTTGTATTATGACGGAAGCGTTTTTGCTGATTCATGAAGGATCCAGCAAAAACGCTGGTGTGAAAGTAGCCTTAGCTGTAACTGCAGAGTGAATGAAATATGGGCAAGCATACACCAGGCTTGTTTGCCCATCTAAGGAATCTATTTGGTTAATCTGGCATTGCAACAAGCAAATACTTCCCATGACAAAATCAGAACCATCAGTGAACGAAGCAAAGCAATCAGGTCTGCCAAGCGTGAAGCCTGCTTTCATTTTACTGAAAGGCTATCACTTCCTATCTTCTATGTGAACAAGAAATGCATTGCACACTGGTGTTAAAGGGGTTGTCCCATGAATGTCAAACTTTTTTTTTAGCTCATTCTCCTGCTTATCTGGGGGACTTTCTTTACTTTCTGTGGGAGGGCAGTAGCTCACATGAGTCAATCAGGCATCTGCCAGGATGCGGAACAATTAGACTTTGTTAACCCCTTCCTCCCTTGCCTTTAAAATACACTCTCACATATTGCCCCAGAGATAGATATGATATCTAATGCCCGCACAATTTTCCTCCACTGTCTAGAAACTGAAATAGCTATGTATTTCTATGAATTTAGAATTAGAAGGTTGGATGAATGAATGAATGAATGAATGAATGAATGAATGAATGAATGAATGAATGAATGAAAGCTGTTTGTACCACTTCACTTGCTTCTCTATGAGATCGCTACACCAGAACTGAGGAGGCATGTTAGTCCACCTCTGAGATGGAAGCACATGCTCAGTTCTATCCTTCAACTACCCCCAGCTGCAGCAGAAAGGGCACACACCCCTGAGAAGACTCGGACTGGCCCACAGGGGTACAGGTGAATGACCGAGTGGGCCCTAGTCTCCCACCCCCTGCACAAGTGGCACATAACACAGTAGACTTACTGCACTACATACATATATTTAATGTACAGCACCTCAACCAGCCTATGTTCATGAAAAAAACCTGATAGATTATTAAAGAAACTGCCCAGTTTATTATTATAGACACGATCAGAGGTGAGATGTCTTCTAGGTATGGAGGAAAGCCACCAGTGTCCTCTTCTCCCCAGGACCTACCTTCTCAAAGTTGCTGCATGGACCCCCATATTCAATAATTTGGTAGAGTCTTGCTGCTGTGTGAACAGGTAATGTATCTGAATGTATCTGTACAGGGGGCCCCCAAAATAATTTTACTGGTGAGCCCTAGGCACCCCAGTCTGACACTGCCCCTGAGAAAAGACATGCCCCCTGATCTGCCAGCTTGGAAGAGCACTTGCAGCAATGAATGGGGAGATCTCTGGATACAGGTGAGGTACAGGGCTGGTTCTACTTTGTTATATAGAGACTATACTATATGATTTTCATTTTTTTTACATTATTCATGAGATAAACCCTTTAATTTCAAATGCCCTATTCATTTCATAGTAATACTTTCATGGGATAGCCCCCCTTCATACAGTGTTGTCAGATGCTTTAATAGCTGGGAAGTGAAGGAGCACTCCTATGTGTTCTCTGGTTAGCTCGGACGTTAATTCAACAGAAGTGTAGAGGTCAAGAGCAGACATGGGAAAGATATTCTTCTTTCAGCTTTTTAGAGACTTGTGGGCTGAACCCATGGTCATTTCCTTATTTTAAACCCAAATCACTACCCACTCCCTTGTATCTAACTCCTTCTGCACATCTGTAGTAGTTAACATTTTAGCAGCTAGTTGGCAGACATTTCAAAAACACTCTACTTCTTAATTGCGCAGATAAATAACTGTTAAAGTATCTTGAAGACATTCTCCTGAATGTTGCTACGTACTGAGACGGAAGACGGAGCTTCATGGATCTCTGAGACTTGTTCAGCTGGCTCGCTGCATTCAGGTTAGTAGCAATGTAGTAACTTTATTACTGCAGTAGTTATGCAGGTGACTGTGCGTTCTGTATGGTAGCGTCCACCTCTCTGTTTTATACTTATTTTTAACATATTATTATATCATGCCAGCTATTTTGTGTACAGTAAATTCATATTTCCAAAATAAGAGGCAAAGAAAGCAAAGAATTCAAGCTCAGGCATTACTGCTCTTACAGGTGAAGGGCTGCTGGGTTTTGGTATCCAGAATGTACATTGCTGCAGTATATATTAATGGTTGTGATTTGGGATTGACAATGTTTCTTGATAACTTTACGAGTTAAGATTATGCAATAAACTGGCATACAGTCCTATGCAAAGTGATGTCCTGTCATGGTATTCCAATGCCAGTTATACTCATAGGTAGGATAGGTCCGGTGGAGTTTGCTTCATTTGTACATTTGTTTTACAACATTCACTATTTGACCACATTTTCCTACTATTTAAGTTTCTAACTATTTTTTTAAGATGGAGAAGCTATGGATGTAGCAGAGTTAACACACATACTTGGTGAGTTATCACAACTAGTTAACACATTGTGACTTTGTTAACTCTGCTACATCTGCAATTTTAGGCAAGCTTTACACATGGCCACATCCTACTGTTATATACTAGGGGCTCTATAAACAGTCCTTTAAGACCAATGTCACAGATGTCTAGAATGGATGAGATCTTTCTGTGAAGCTCCTCTGGGTTATTTTACACATTTTTAAAAAGACCTTAAGAAAAGACTTTACTGTGGAATATTTCCCAATTTACCCTATAACAAACCCCTCCTTCTAAGGATAAGTGGTGCATGAATTATTAAACAGTATTTGTCAGTATAATATGCAGCCCCAGAGGTATTTTAGGTTTAGCAAATTAAAGGGGCGTTTGCAGTTATCCCCTAACACTGAGACTCCCACCAATCATGAGAACGGGGTCCCCGTAACCCCTGCAGCCCCCCTGAAAAGAACGTAGCACATGGTCACACCTGCACACACATGCATACAGCCAGTCCATTCATGTCTTTGGGAGTTCCGGAGATAGCTGAGTAAAGCACTTGGCATGTTTCCTGAACTCCCATAGAAATGAATGGAGCAGCCATGCACATGTGTGACCAGCCACTCCATTCTTTTCAAGGGGGCTGCAAGAGGTATGGATTCCCATTCTCGCAGTTGGTGTGGGTCTTATAGTTATCCCCTGTCCTGTGGGGAGGGGATAACTTGTAACAACCAGAATACCCTTTAACCACCTAACTGTTTTGCCCAAGTCCAGCTCGGACAGTAGGAAAAATACCTTACTGGAGGGGGAGGGTTGCTTTACATGCTGCAATCTCCTGAATGGTAGCAGCTAGAAACAACTGGTCTGGTTTGAATGCTGACATTCCAGACTTTCATACAAAACCAAAATGACAGCTAAAGTCCAAGTAACAGAGGAGAAATCACTGTTAGAAATTGAGTCGGGAATAATCACGGGTAAAACCTGCTTTTACTTTCACTTTCAGCTGCATTCACAACATCCTAATTTCTATCAGTGATATCTTTCCCTATATGTCATTCTGGTATTGTCTGGAATGTCAGCTTTTTAATAAGACCAGTTGCATGTTTCCAAGTTGTGCCAAGTTTGAAAGTAACAAGCTACAGATAAAATTATCAGCGGGGATCTAGCTTTGATCCCCACTTATTGACCCGCACTTATCAGAGAATTGGGGTCCAGTTCCCATACCCTGATGGAGCAGCACGTCAAGCATGTATCCTGTTGCTGATATTATTCTCTATAGGACTGCTGAAGAGCCACTATGGATAGGGGATCACTTTTAACTGTAGCACAACCCCTTTAAGTTTTGGTTTTAGAAAATTGCATTTTCTAATGCACATTCTGCATCACTTCTTCATGGTTTTAAAGAGGACCTTTCACCGCTCCTGATATGCCTGTTTTAATAGCTTCATGCATTCCCCATGTAATAACAATTCTGGAACATCTATTCTTATGGCTCTATGTTGTACCATTCCTTTATTATTTGCACTAGAAGTTATGAATGCATTGCTATTTGCCTTCAGTAAGGGTACAGAGGGGAGGTGACCAGTTGGGGGTGTGTACCTGCACAGTCTGACTCTATCCAATCAGTGCTGCCATGTTCAGACTGTGCCGATACACACACCCAACTTGTTACCTCCCCTCTGTACCCTTACTGCAGACAAATAGCAATTCATTCATAACTTCTAGTGTAAATAATAAAGGAATGGCACAACATACAGACATAAGAATAGATGTTCCCGAATTGTCATTACATGGGGAATGCATGAAGCTATTAAAACAGGCATGTCAGGAGTTTTGAAAGGTCCTCTTTAATGACTTTGCTTCTAGACCAGTGGCTGCCACAGCAAATTTTTGAATATCCACCACCCCCCACCCACAAAGCTTCTTTGAAACCCCCTCTTCCCGTGCAACCCCCACTCCTGTGGCTAGTTAAGATCAGTCGCTCTGTCCATTTCCTACATTGTCACTGTATATAATGTCATTGTATAATAATGTTGAGAGGCCGCTGACAGTAAAATCTTTTAATCCTCATCCTGGGTGGGCCTCTTCATATTCGGGCCCCAAGGCAGCTGCTTCCCTGCTTACCCTATAGTTATGCTGTTATAGACATTGGAGGGGATTTTGTACTCGATTTACAAAGGTTTCCTGGTTTATAAAAGTCACATATTTTGGTTCATGTTTTACTTCTATCCACTTTTTCAGTTGACAGATTTACCATAATTTACTCTCCAGATATTGGCACAAATCTTTACCTGCATATAGCTATTCAATTTCTGGCACTTGAACAAGAACAGTTGCACCACATTGACCAGGACAGAAAAGAATGAAGCTTCCCATTCATTGAAATGGGAATTCACATTGTAGTTCCTAGCATGCTTATTCTTGGTGCAATTTCCATTCACTAAACCAAGGCAGTTGTCTACATGCAGATAAGCCCCACTGAATGAGGCTAAATCTGCCAGTCGATCAGCAGCATGCAAACTGCAAAACCTGGAGGAAGTCCAGGGGTCAACCCCAGATTGCTGCTGTACATTCCAACTCAAATACACATTGGACTTATCTGATGCTTATATAGGATGTGAATATACGAGAGCCTTGGTTTTACATTAAAAAAAATGAACAAATGAAATAGAATATCTTAATTTAGGGGGTATTTCCTCACTGGATTTATCTACAACGATCACCAGCTTCTCAGTCTACCCTATGAACCATGTGCTACGGTAGTCTCAGACACTTCACTCTGATGATTACCATGGTCATAGGACCTGCAAAGAAAGAAATAGACATGATGGACACAATGGTGACATCCTGAGTACCTGTCCATATAACAGTAGGGGGAATGTCTCAGACTACTGCAGCACACTGAGCACAGAGTAGGCTGAGAATCCACCAGCTTTATGTAACTGCAACTACTTACTAAATGGAAGAAATAACATATGCAGGTTATACTGATGACAGGGGCGTAGCTATAGGGGAAGCGGCTACTTTTGGGCCAAACTCAGAAGGGACCCACCTAGAATGAGGACTAAAAGATTTTATCGGTAGAGACCCCTCAACAGTATTACAATAATAGATTTTACACAGTGACACTTTAGAGAACCGACTGAGCGACTGCTGGACCTCGTCTGAGAGCATGATCTTAACTAGCCTCAGGAGTAGGCGGGGTGGGATTCAAATTTTTAACAACAGGTTCCCTACTCAACTGCGGACACTCGGCTTCAAGACACATATTTACGTATACATACACCATATATATGCAACACACATACACATAAATACACCATATACATGGTAAACATACATAAATACACCATATATACACTACACATACATACCACCCAAGTTTTAAAAAGCCTAAGGAGCTAAAATATGGAATGGAAGCGCTCATCTCCAGCTGCCGCAGCAGCCAGAGCGCTGGATTGACGTTCAGCTGATAACACGGTTCTCTGATTCGGCTGTAATTTTAACAACTGGATCTGGAGAACCTGAGGGAAAATCTCATGCCTGGGAGTAGGGGTTCCACAAAAGGAAGGTGCTGAAAGGAATTTGCTGGGGGGGAAAAGGTCCTTCAAAAATTTGCTCTGTGGCCCAGTCATTTCTAGTTAAGCCACTGACTGATGACTTGTAGTATTTGCTTTCTGGTGCCTTATTTTAAATATAGTAATTATTCAAAGAAAATAAGGTGAAAAAAAAAGAAAACAAACAAAAATAAACTTCACAATATCTATCGTAGCAGACTAGCAGTATAAGCCAAAGAAAATGGTTCCTTATTGCTGAAATATTTTGTGGTATTTTATATTTAAAAGAATTTATGGCATTGAAACTGGACATTAAAATTTCATTAACAATGTTCCTCTGAGAATTTGTAAAGAACATGTTATGAAACACACTGCAACCATTTCAACGAAGAAGAGACATATTGTGATGAGAAATTTCATGGTTCTGAAAAAAGTAGTAGTCAGTGCTTATGAGTTGGGCTACTGGTTTAGGTTAAGTATAATTTTTAAACATATGTTTAACGTGGCTACTTTTGTATTGCTCAGAGATTTCTGAGAAATTTAGTGCATATTTCTCAATATGATCAGCTACATTAAAAGATAAGGAAATGCATGGGCTATAAAGAAATGGAAAGAGGGTGAACATATAATGGAACTGCCAGGTGCTTAAACTCAAGACTAGCAGAGGCCCCACTGTCAGATACTCATCAATGCAACATTTAAGATGGTATGAAATTGTTAAGCTGGGAACCCCTTTATACCCGTATGCACTATAATGGCATCCATGGGATATATGTTGTACAATACAGTGTTACTATTGTACTGTAAATATTCTGTAGCATTAGTGCTATTTGCAGAATGGATGGAGCAAAAATAGAGCTAATTCAATGTTTACATCCGGTAATTCTCAAAGTCCAGTTCTTGCGATCTGATCCTCATCCTTGTATTTCACATATCTGCTTCAGTGCTATTTAGAACTAGTATTTATCTTTCCTCTAAATAGAGAAGAACACATGTTGCTGTTTATTCTGTACAAAAAAAGATAGTAAACTAACAGAGAACAGAAGCACAATTATTCAAAAAATACACAGCAAAATCCACTAGTCTAATATATAATGAAAAAAAGTAATTGAAGAATCACTGATAAATCACTGTCTACACAAAAACAGGAGGCCAAATGAGTCACTACATAAAGTAGAGGTTGTATATAGCCTTAATTTGGCCATGTGCATAAGGTCAAACTGGAAATGTGACACTACATTGTAAGCAAGTGCCATTCACTACAGGAATCTCCAAAGGAGCACTTAGGTGCGCTGATGGAGCAGGCAATTATCAGGAAGGAACTGCTCCTTCACAATATCTGCCTGCTCATTAGTGGAGGTGAAGAGCAGCATTTACATGCAAAGATCCCCTCCACTGTATGGGGACGAGCAATGGCAGTAGCCTCATATAGAATCACATTTTCTAGGCAGCAGCAACCACTGTTCACAGAACACAATTTGCAGTCCAGAAACAAATATTTAATGTGTTGCATGAAAGTTCATTTGACCCCAAGAGCAAGTACAGTAGTTTGCTCATTCATCGGGTGGCCAGCAGCACATTTACAGGGGCAGATTAGTAGGAATATAGCAGCATTGGCAGTTGAGATGAGCGAATCATCCAAAATTCGCTTCTAAATGTTTGACGAATTTCTGACAAGATTCGCTCTTAATACGAATTTATTTGGTCGAATCTACGTTCAAAAAACAATCGTTGTTTTGCGAACATCCCTGCACAAATTACGAAAGTACAGTCAGCGTAGTTAAAAGTACGCAATACGTAAGCATTAGCGTACAAAAGTGCGTACGAATCCTTAGCATACTATTTACTCGCGAATGCGTCATACGCACGAGGCTAGGCCGCGGCGTACAGTCTTTAGAGGCAGTCAATATGAGGTAGAAAAGTAAGGTGCTCACTGCTAGCTGTCCAGCTAAGTGCATAATTTACTAAAAACACTGTACAATAAGTGCATAATAGGACACATTGCAGTACCAGAAAAAGAATACACACAATTGGCTAAAGTGATTAAACGTTGCTGAACCTGTAAAAACAGTGTAGCTAAAATACAGCAAAGACATAAGTATGCAAACATTTTAGTCCAATCCATTTCACATTTGCAAGCATAAAAGACTCAGATATATGTTTGAGTCTCTCCTCATGGCTCCTTGGCATGATAAAACATTGTCTGGAACACAGTCCAAAATTCAATTGTAATCCACGTGAGGTAATATTGTAATCCAAACAGATAATGTGTAATCCACATGGATAATAGAAAATAGCAGCAAATAGAGAACCCTTTTTGCAAAGGGGGCTCCCAAATAACCTGAGAAGGGGGAAAAAGGAAAATAGGCGCGCTTAGGCGCAACTGGGAATTTTCTGCAGAATGGGGTAGTCCTGACAGCCATGCACATCTGGTTGAGAGACAAACGGAGGCAATACAAACTAAACAAACAAACACAAAAAGTGCCAACTAGCTCTCACCAGTCAGGTGCAGTCCATGGTGTGGCTCCATAGGTCCTCTTGAAGTGTCCTTGAGACAGCCAGTAGTTGGGTCCCTTAGATGAGGGACCTGAAGTCCTCCTTGCTTGAGCTGCTACTAAACGACATCAGAGGACGCTCCTGCCTCCTGTAGGCCAAGCTCGCTGCCATGGTGGAACTCCACTGCCCTCTTCTTCCGGAAGTTGGACTTGACCGGGTCCGGGTGGTGGTCACGCTGGTGAGCGCTGCAGCCACTTGCGCTTTTCTGACAGGGACAGAAGGGGTAAGGACTTCTGGCTGCAGCATTTCCAGCAAGGTTGCATCCAGGGAAGAAGCCCCAGCTTCCCTGGCTGCTGCTGACTTCATCTTCCACGGCAGCTGGTATTGGTGGATCACCGTGGATTGGAACTTAAATGATGACGTTGTCAGCTGACCCAGCTGAAAGGACTGTGGTAGTCCAGTCCAGGGATCAGAGGCTCCGGCTGTGGCTGTGGCTTTTCCCTGAACTGGAGCACACCATCTGGGGACTCCTGAAGGCAGCGCAAGCGTCCTGGACCTGGTGGTTCATCCGGCCACACTTCTGGTTCTGATGTAGGTACCAGGGGCTTAGAAAGGAGGTAACCCCAGTGGCAAAGGGGCCTTTCAGGGACGCCATGGAGGTGTACTCCACCTGATCCCCCACGTACAGGCTGTAACGAGGTTGTGGCAGGATCCAGTACCTGGATCACCCAGTCCTCCACGGCATTTTTGTAGTCCCAGAGGGTCTGCACATGGGCCGTCACCGATGCTGGCACAATCGGGTTCTGCCTTATGGAAGGTGTTGTTCATCTCCTCCTGGGCGGTGAAGTGGGCGCTCCAGCCGCCTCCGCCGCACCAGCCACAGCAGCCGCCTCACGACGAGCCGCCTCATTACGGACTGCCTCACAATGCGCAGCAAGCTCAGCAGGCGGTAAGAAAACCAAGGGCACTGATGCTGGGGTTCTCTTGATTTCAGAGTGTGACACCCTGATGTCTGGAGCGGGCGGTGGTTCAGGGAACTCATCCCCAAAGACCATCTGGTACCAGTTGGGATGCAGCTCTTTAGCCATGCTTGCTACTTGATTAGTGTTCAGCGGTTGTCTAAACTGGTTCAGAGGAGGGTGGAGTACTGAGGGAGGAGTCTTCACTCCCTATACGTGCAAATAGTTAGATCCCAGTGGGCCGGGCTGGTTTTTTCCAGTTCTGAGGGGGGTGTATCTTCACTTTCCCGCTCTTGCGGGGGCTTATTGTCATTTTCCCACCTCACGAAGAATGCGTACGTTTCGTACATTTCGTACGTATCGTTCAACATTTTTGTGAAAATTTACGAATAATACGAAACGAATCCGAAGAAATACGGATTCACTTCGGAGGAGAAAATTTGCAAGATTCTATACGAATCTACGAAGCGGCGAATAGATTCGCTCATCTCTAATTGGCAGTATAGTTTGCTCCCGATAATCTGCTCATCAATTGTGGGATATAAATCCACTTTAAACAGATTGTCCCATGAAAAATATTCTACAATTTTTAAACCAGCACCTGGTTCTGAACACTCTTGTAATTACATGTAATTAAAAATGTAGTATAACCACTGAGTTATTCAATAAAATGCATCTGTATAGTGCCACCTGCTGTTGTTTTTTCTTACGTCTTTGACCTGCTCACTGAGATGGCCGTTCATGCTCAGTTTCATCCTTCAACTGCCTCCTGAGCTGTGATAGGGAGAGCTGAGACACGCCCCTTAACTGCAGCAGAAAAGACACTCCCCTTCAGCTTTCAGCTTAATAGAAATCTACCAGAGCAACGAATGTGGATATCTCTGGATCCATGTGAGGTACAGGGCTGGTTCTAGCTTTGTTAGAAAGAGATTGTCATGTATTATATGATGTCTGATATTCATTTTTTACATTAATCATGGGATATCCCATGTAAGTACAACCAAATGGTTTAGACATTCACTTACATGCACACCAGTGTAATATCATAATAATAATATCAAAATATACCATATATGATGGCTAATGGTTATTCTAATGATACTAATGACACTGATATTCTCATGATAAAGTTGACAAAAGAACAATGCTTAATAATAAAGTGCATATCACATAAAATAACTATATCATCCGAAATTCTATCTGCAGCTGACATTCCTGGAAACATAGAGGAGCTACATGTGGACGAGGAAGACACACCTTTTACAACAACACCTTCATCTACAATGGTTGACAAAAAAGCTATCTAAGCAATTTCAAACACAAGGAAGAAGCTATCTCATCCATTGAGAGATGGTTATGGATAACTGCCACAAAAACAAAGAAAATGAATTTCCTGAGGAGTCTCACCCTGAAGAACCAAAACAAGGCATTTGCTAAATTACAGTGGCTTTGCTTTTGCGTTTGCCTGCTAGCTGTATCTTTTTAAGTGGAAGCCCACAAATTAGGTTGCAATCCATTTACAGGAAACATTGCCATCCCTAATCTTATCTCATACCTTGTAATTGCTGTAATAAAATAGACAATTATAAAACACACTCATCCTGAAAATTAAAAATGAGTAACCTCACTGAAGAGCTGAAGGAAAATCATTCTGAATGTGTTCCTAACGCAGAGGTAGTGACCAAAGTTCTGCCCACCATGTACACGATGGTCTTCATTGTGGGGCTACTGCTTAATGGACTCAACCTATGGATATTCTGCTACATTCCTAGCAACAGGAGCTTCATTGTCTACCTGAAAAACATTGTGATCGCCGATCTTTTAATGATCCTCACATTTCCAGTTAAAATAATCAGTGATGCAGGATTTGGGAACGAGCAGTTGCGGGTGTTCGTCTGTCGCTTCTCCGCAGTTGTTTTTTATCTCAACATGTACATTGGAATCATATTCTTGGGCATTTTGGGATTTGACAGATATTTCAAAATTGTGAGACCATTCAACACCTCCTCCTCTCTTCAGAGTGTTTTCTATAGCAAGTTCATATCTGCACTCGTGTGGACATTTATGGCGTTTATTACAGTCCCCAATATGATCCTAACCAACCAAGAGTATGACATGACAAAAAAGGTCACGTGTGCCAAGCTCAAGAGCGAGCTCGGCATAAAATGGCACAAGGCTTCAAATTACATCTGCATTGGTATATTCGTGCTGGTGTTTTCGCTGCTGCTTATAGTTTATGTTTCAATCTCAAGGAAGATATACCAATCCCATCAGAAGTTTAGAAGAGGTTCTAATGCTGGTAGAAAGTCCACACGCAATATATATAGCATCTTGGTCGTCTTCTTTGTCTGCTTTGTTCCGTATCACCTATGTCGAATTCCATATACAATAAGCCAGACTGAAAATAGTTATTCTTGTCAAGCCAAAAAAAACTTGTATTACGTCAAAGAGGTGACTTTGCTTCTGTCCTCTGCAAATGTCTGTCTTGACCCTGTCATTTATTTCTTCATGTGTCAACCCTTCCGACAGATGCTATTTAAGAAGATGGGTATTGAAAACAGACTTCAGGAGACAGAAAAAGCATCATGTAAAGTTTCCTCCTCACAACCAGCATTAATATAATGTGCAATAGACGTGTTCCAACCCAATGGAAGATGAAGACATTCATAAGCGAGTTTTGAATCATTTCATATTTATTATTTACTATACAGGGCGTTCGTAGTGTGCGTTGCAGTCTGCTGAAGGTTTTGCTAGCATGTTACGATAATGCACTGAGAAATTGGAGCCCTTAGCAACATTTGTGGAAAGCTAAGGTTGGACACATCTGTATGAAATCAGAGGTTCGCAAAGCCCATAAATTTCTGTGGGTGCCTTATTACGGATCTGCAGCCATGTGTATCATTTTTTAGAGCAGTGAGCTCCATCCTATGGCTCTCCAGCTGTTGCAAATCTAGAACTCCCATCAGTCCAAGGCACGATGAAAGTTGTAGCTTTGCAACATTTCAGCCAAAATTTGGGGAACATTATCTTGGACGGAACCAGGAAGTAATTCACTTTTAGGGATAAACTGGCCACACCAGATGCCATATCTCAGCCGTGTCCCTCAAAAGTGGTGCAAGTCTGTGATGTAACAGAAATGTTTAAAGCTACAAATATAATTTTATAGGGCTATTGGTGTTATAGTAGTGCTGCTTCATGCTGTTTGCTGTAACCTCATGTACTAGTGTGCACAATGTTATGCCCCTAAATTGTGTCCTTGTTGTTTTCATCCACCAAGCAATCCCATGGATAAATGTTTTTTAATTACTTCAAAGGGTTGTCCAAAAATGTAAATTTATCCACTGTCCCAGGATAGCAGATAAGTGTCTGATCCATGGGGGTCTGGCCTCTACAACCACTACCAATGATGGGGATGGTGGTCTTATGTCTCTTGCATGAATCAAGCAGCTGTTCAGCATGTGCACTCAGCTCCATTACTCCCTATGGGACTGCAGAAAACAGCTGAGTACAGCATTCAGCTATCTCCGGAAGACCCAGAGAATTGAATGGATCAGCAGCATGCATGCTCAACAGCTGCTTGAGTCATACCAAGCTACACAGGACACCCATCCTCGTGACTGGTGGAGGTCATGGCAGTAAGACTCCCTCATGGCTCACAAATTTATCTACTATCCTGCGAAGAGGGGAGAAGTTCAAATCTAGGTATATTTACACCAAACTATCCTATTTCAGAAGATTCTTTTTCTACATGTTTCCTTCATAGGCTGGACCTTTTAGTAAATCACCTATAAAATGGTCACTAGGGGACTAAGCTCTTTTACGTCGCAATGTCTGGACATGATATACTTAACTGGAGAATTGGTTAAAATATTGATGAATTAAAACAGCCAGGAGCACAAAAATATAGAGACATTGTGCATAGTATTGAGTGGACTGCAGCACTTGGGTCTTCCTGTCACCTGGTTTGTGGCCATTGTGAAGCCAGGAATTAGGGGTTTAACGTCCCAAAACCTGCTCATAGCAAACACATACATCCTATCAAAAGAAAGTAAATGAGGTTCAAACTGGGCAAATAGCACAGGACTCTTCTCCAGTGGTATCAGGTGCATGGACACTGCATCAATGAAGCTGAGGATGATGTACCTCACTGTAACGCATGTTCAGTGAAGCAAGGTGTAGCATTTTTAGGATCTAAAACCTCAGCTGCATAAAGGGATGCTGATGGTTTAGCATTTGGTTTGGTTGACAAGGTGACAAGTTCCCTTTAAGAAGACAACTGGGTGAATTTAAGCATGTGTATCAGGCTATCTTTCTCCCATTATGCTACTACGAAAAACTGGTGGCAATCAATGGTTAGAAAAGGCTGTTATTTAGTATCCAAGGGTCATAGGTTTTATGGCTTTCAGAAACCAGTCATGTGAAGGAAAATTGCATTTACAGCAGAGGTTGTTGATACGTAAACATTGAGGACTCTGTTATTAGAGAAGTGATAGCAAAGTCTTAATACCAAAATGAACTACACGTTTTCTACAGTTCCAGCATTCTAGTTCTCTACTTTAGAAAATGAAGATATGAAGCATGAAGTGAGTCGAAGGAATCACGGAGTCAATATTCCATTGTTTGCAGTGTAAATGAGCAGAGCAATTTAAGGGTAAACACCCGCTCAACAGAAAGGCTTCTCTAGTAGCAGTTAGGAGTGCTTTGTTTTGCAGGGCTCTTGTGCTTCTTTGGTCTTTAGCGTCATATAAAAGGAAACAGGTCCAGAACAAACACAGCTGTGGAAGACACAAAGCTGGCGGCTCCGCTCATTGTAGGGAGAGGATTGCTAGAAGTTACGGTTTTCTACTTTTGATTGAATTTTGAGACCTCCGGTAACAAAGAGATTTTGATTAAATAGTAAAGGCAGCAAGATAAGCATTAATGGTTAATCTCTGGCTGACAATGCTGTGGAACGCACATACAACAATGACAATAGTTACCTATTTCTTACACCGGACGGCAAGAAGCTCATGACTTAAAAAGGGACCACGAGATGTTATGCAATCTGCAGGTAGCAGGTTTTAGGCATTACAATTTGCGTTATGTGTGTTTTTCAGCACAGATTTTCATGAGGAAAAACTGCAGCGTAATACAGTACCATGTGCACTTTGCTTTTTTCTTAGGTGTGCAAGTTGACGTGCCATGCGGATTTTAAAATCTGCAGCATGTCAATTGTTTAAACATTTTTCTTGAGCAAATTTCACCTTTCTCAATAGAAGGGTGAGATCTGCAATAAAACCACATAAAATCTGAACCAATAATGCTACAAAAGTGCAATAAATAGGGCGGATTTATGTTCATTTTTTGTGAGGGTTTGGTGCAGTTTTATTTCAGATTTTCTGCACACAAATCTGCACTATGTACAGATACCGATAGAGCATGAGGAGCTGAGCAGATTGATCTATATTTTTGTTGAAAAAGATTCTGAAAAACTAATTTACATAACTCTCTGCTCTTTGTAAGCTCACTTGTACGAGGGAGCCATCTTATCAGTGATTGATAGTATATCCTGTGTACGTTTATATACATAGCTGTCAGTCACTGATGATATACATAGCTGTCAGTCACTGTTATAGACAGGGTTGGTCTTAAGTTCAGAAAGAGCAGAGATGTAAATATACTGAATTTTCTAAATTATACTGAATTTTCCCACAAAATGATATATCAATCTGCTCATCTCCTCCTGCTCCATAACCTGCTGCTTTTTGTGGTGACAGGCTCTGTTTAGACTAGGGCTACACGTCAACATGACATTTACTGTAACAATAGTCTATGGTGTCGCACTGCAACATGCAACATACTGCATCTGCGACAACGCAGGTGCACAAAATCGATCCAAGTTGGATTTTTTGCGACTGCCGATTAACAGTCACAGTGCAACACCATAGACTATCATTACCATAAAATTGTGTGACATTGGTGTGACATGAATGCTGCGTGACAAGTTGCAATGTAGTTGTACTCTTTTTGTTGCCGTGTACAGTAGCTCTAGCCTTAAAGCAGTTGTCCAGATGATATATTTATATTTTTTCAAACAAATATTGTCAAAATTCAGTGACAAAATAAAAAGGTAACTCACCAGTCCCCTACTACTATTGTTCAGATGCTGGTCTCTGCTTCCTGGTCCCTCTAAACACACAGGAAATGCTTGCTCAGCCAATCACAGTGATTGGCTGGGTGGGCACTTCCTGTATATCAAGAGGCAACAGGAAATAGGCACCGTGGAGGACCTGGTAAATGGTATATTTTTTTCTCATTTTGTTATGTCATTGTGACCCTTAAAAACAGCCCCTTGAAGGCGTTGTTAGAAAAGAGTTGCCTAGATAGACTGATTCTTGTAACATTGCCTGCTATTACAGCTTTGGGTTAAAACAGTAGTAAGATCCACATAATTATTAGTTGTCAGCTAGAAAATATAATCAGTAGAAGACCACCAACAGCCCCTGTCCAGATGTTTTTCATCCTCCAACCACACAAGAAGGGATATTAAATATGTAATCATTATGAACTGCAGAATTCCAGATGAATAGCCGGGTGTGTCTTGGATTGGGAGAAAGGGGATTTGGGGGGATGGGTAACTAGCCAATGAAATATACATGCATGGACAAACTGGATATTAATTCTACTGTCTGCCCTCAGAGACGGCCAAAGAGCCTACATATTTATTTTCTTTAGCGTAACCTGTGCAGTATTCAGCATGGGATACCATAGAGAATTGCTCAAATAACAATTCTGTAATTTAACGTTAGTAACATATTCACCTTTTCAACTGAAGATGTTTTATGATAATAACAGGCAGGGCTGCAAGGAATGTAAAAATCCCCATGGCTCCACTGAAGATCTGATGAAGCAACATAACCTTTCTTTTGATAATCCGAACACGTGTAACCGAGGCCATTCCCTAATATATGCTCCAAAGTATTTCAAGAATAAAGTCCCACTTCATATTTCTGTGAGCCCTTACTCAGATTCACTTGTCTCAGTATGTGTTGCACTTAGCTGACAATGTTAATATTGGAATTGTTAAAAAAGTCAATTTACACAATGCATTTTCCTTTTGCCTTTCCTGTAAACAGCTATAGAGCAGTTCTGTAGTTTAGCATGAGCACTGACAGCCATATCCCCCTAATGTTGTACGTAATCATTGTCCTTATAGGGGCTGTCCAACTTATTTAAAAAACCCTCCAAAGCCCCAAAAAAGTGTTAAAATAAGAAAATATTATATACTGAGTACTTGACTCCCTGCCGTCTCCAGCACTGCTGCTCCGGTCTGTATTAACGCATTGCATCAGCTGAGCAGCTGCATATGGCTGCAGAATAAGTAGTGTTTTATAGGCGCCCATAGCTATCACTGCCTTCACTGTCTAACATGCACATTAATAATGGGAGCTGAATTCTTAGGCTGCATGCACACAGTGAAAAAAAAAAAAAACTAACTGTCAGTTTTTGATGGCCATTTTTAACCATTTGTGCATCCATCTTCTGGCCATTTTGCATCCGTTTTTCATGGCCGTTAAAAATAGCCATGAAAAACAGATGAATTTAATTGGCATTTTGTATTTAATTTATTTATAAAAATACCTGCAGAGCGCTCAGTATGCATAATGTCCCCCATAATAGCCCCCAGCTGTAAGAATGCCCCCCATGGTGGCCGATATTGTTCTCCAAAGTGGCTTCATCAGTAATAATGTCCACCATAATGGCCCATATTGTCTCCCATAGTGGCCCCAGCAGTAATAATGCCCCCTCCATAGTGGCCCATAATGTCCCCCATAGTGGCCCCCCCATTGTAATCTATCTTCTTAGCAGAAAAAAAAATCACTCACCTCATCCACTTGCTTGCACAGAGGCAGTGGCTCCTGTCTTGATTGAAAAGGACCTCCCACCATGATTTTGTGGTGACATCATCCCTCGCTGAGCGCAGGTCCTTCGGCAGGTCCTTTTCAATCAAAAGAGGAGCGACTGTCTCTGCGCGACCAAGTGGATGAAGTGAGTGATTTTTTTTAACCCCTAAAAGGCCATATTGCATTAGTATACCCATTTTTACAGGCCGATAGACGGACGCACGCTTGTCTAATCAGCCGTTGAAAACGGTCCCATTGATTTCAATTAGATCCGTCTGACCGCGAAAATAGCCAAAATTAGGACATGTCCTATTTTTTGATAGCCACTATTCACTGGCCGTTAAAACAAAAAACGGCCACGTGAATTACACCTTAGACTAATTGGTGCTAAAAATGGCCGTGTGATGACCGTTACTTAAACCATCCATTTTTAACATTTGCGTGCATGTAGTCTTATTGGTTGCTACGAGTTGCACATCCAGCTTTTGACTACATGGTTTTTATGCATGTGACCCCATGTCTTTACATTTAACCCCCTTCCACATTGTGTTATAATAGTATGGCACATGTAGCAGGCATGTCCCAAACCACCGTGTACTATTACAGTGTAGGGATCATATTGGCTTAGGAGCTGTGCCCATGTCATTAGCAGCTGTAACATACAGCTGACACCTTGTTGCAAGGGCTTCGAGAAGCTCCAGACCCTGTACAGGGAACCTATCACCTGTATTATGCTGTGCTCACTGGGTACAGCATTGTATAGTGACAGACCTGCCTATTTCAGTCTGTCACTCTTGTCATGACAGTCTGTACTTTTAGAAAACTGATGCGCTGAACCCTGCAGTACGTGTCAGCGGTACGAGGGAGATTAGTCTAATGAAGCCCACAGCAGGCCTCATCAGACTCATTTCCCTCGTACTGATGGTGTGTGCTGAAGGGTTCGGCTTGCCGGTGCTCTTAAAGTACAGACTGCAAGAAAAACTGGGGGTCAGTCAGCACATCCAAGTATGCAGGTGCACGTCACATGGCTGCAAATAGAAAAGTAAAATATTAAAAAATGCAACAGCACTCAGCGAACACAGAAAATAAAATGAGTACATATAATACTGCCATACTCCCTATCTACACGATACTAACCCTACATTGTAAATGTGAGATTCTTGGCAAATAATTTTGTACAAAAATTATCTGTGCCCGTCTGCCCTACATCAAGGCGATCTCTTTAAGACGGGAACCTAACACTAAACGCCATAGTCACTAAGTGCCATTGCAGCCTCCATTAACTACAGAGGATGCAGGCCTTGATGTAGGGCAGACGGGCACAGATAATTTTTGTACAAAATTATTTGCCAAGAATCTCACATTTACAATGTAGCGTTAGTATCGTGTAGATAGTGAGTATGCCAGTATTATATGTACTCATTTTATTGTCTGTGTTCGCAGAGTGCTGTTGCATTTTTTTATGTTTTACTTTTCTAAAAGTACAGCCTGCCATGACAGAAATGACAGACTGCTGAAATAAGCAGGCCTGTCACTACACTATGCTGCCCATCTGTGAGGGAGACATAACATAATACAGGTGACAAGTCCATCCGTGCCTTGTACAACTATTGGTGGGCTATCCAGCTCTGACATGTATGTAAGCCTTTTTACAAGACCTAAGCTACACTGATACAGTAGATACAATAGACTATGACAGATCTGATCAAAATATCTCATGTTGAGAAAGGCTCTAGTTCAGAGCCGAAACGTCGCAGTCCCACACTATGGGTAAATAAAAGGACTTTGTGATTTATTTTAAGTGAGAGTGCTGCCTATTTTTTTTTTTTTACCTACTGGTCATTGTCAGACCTAGGGCTTGCACCTCCACTGTATAGTTTTTGGTTTAGTGCTGCCAATTCTCTCTTGTTGTCATGTTCAAGTCCTATAGAAGGACTGATAAACATCAATGATGTGTACACAAAAAGTCCAATGAGAAAAATATCCTTCTTAAAAAATTATTCAAGTCATGTACCCCAAAAGTGATTCTATAAAAATACACTTTTGTTATTTGGGGTATGAAATATCATTTGCTCCATTCATATGTATAGGTATTTTCAAAAGTGTTCTTTTTTTGTTCCATTTTTAACACAGCTGTGACTGCCAAACTGAATAACTGTGAATCCAAATGTCCCTCACTGACATAATAAGGTCTGTAAGATTTCCAGTAATTGACTGCAGATTGTGCTATTCTTGTAAAAAGGACAGCTTGAGGAACATCCATATAGGGGTTGTCCGGTAGTAGAAAATAGGTTGAGTGTGGTATTACGCCTCAGGTACATTCACATTAATGGGTCCATCCCATGGTCTGGTGAGGTGTATTTTCAGGATGAAAGCAACCGTGTTTTTCTAATCCTAAACAACCTCTTTAACATGAGTTAATTTATTTATAACATTACTCAACTTTTCATGTCAATTTAAAGGGGAATGTGTCATCAGAAAATGACCTATTGTTTAACCCATTAGTGACTGTGAATACACCTCTTTATGGTGGTCACTAATGGGCTTTAGGCTAAGCAGATGCCTTTTTAGAGTGGCCTAATCTAGGTGCTGCACGGGTCTCCCAGGGCTCCTGCTCCAATGGCCCTTATTGGCAGAAGCGCCTGTCTGGGATGTATAACCCCTTAGATGCCACAGTCAACAGCGATTGCATTATCTAAGTGGTTAAAAGGGAGGGGGCATCCCATGAATAAGATTGTGGGATGTTGATGTCTTCACATGGCAGCCTGGGGCGTAAGCCATACAGTATATTATAGAAGAGTGTATTATAGAAGATATCAAAAGATCCCTTTAGGTGACTAGCATATTGTTAAAAATAATTTATTAAATAAAAAAAAATCTCCAAGTTAAAAAAATATACCTTTATATATTGCAAAATAAAAGCCCCACCACATATTTGGTATTGCTTCGTACATAACATACCATGGTACACAATTATTAGACAATGTATCCCATGATGTGAATTGCTGAAAAGAATTTATGTTTTTTGCTTATTCGCCACAAAAAATCACATAAAAAGCTAACAAGAACTGCACCCTGCAAGTTGTCCTGCAAAAATCAAGCCCACATATTGCTCTGTAGGATGAAAAAGTTATGGGCCTTGGGGTCTGACTAGGTAAAAATATATTTTTTTATTATTTTTTTTTAAACGGGGTTTATTCTGCAAAAGTAGTAAAACTATATGTATTTGGTATCGCTATAATCGTACTGACCCAGAGAATAAAGTTATGTTATTAATACCAAAAAAATGAATGCTACAAAATTTATAACATAAAAACTCAGTATTGCTGTTTTTTCCCATCTTCACCAGAAAGAGTTAGGCCTCATGCACACGAATGTGTGCCGGCCGTGGCCGTGCTGCGGGCTGCATACGGCGGGTCCTTAATAAACGGGCACCGGCCGTGTGCAGCCCGTATCACGGATCGCAGACCCATTCACTTAAATGGGTCCGCAGTCCGGGAGATGCGGAGCGGAGGCACGGATCGGAACACCACGGAAGCACTATGGTGTGCTTCCGTGGTGTTTCTGGCCGTGCCTCCGCACCGCAAAAAAGTAGCGCAAGCACTACTTTTTAGCGGTGCAGACCCTCGGATGCGGATCGCGGACCCCATTCAAGTGAATGGGTCCGCGATCCGCATGCGGTGGCCTCACGGTCAGTGCCCGTGCATTGCGGACCGCAGTTTGCGGCCCGCAGCACGGGCACGGCCGGCACACATTCGTGTGCATGAGGCCTTAATGAAAGTTCATCGTATATATGTACCCCAAATGCTGCCAATAAAAAATAGAAGTTATCCAGCAAAAAGTTATCATACGACTACATCAACGGAAAAATAAAAAGGTATAGCTCTTGGAATGTAACGATAAAAAATGGGGAAAAAAATGCTTGGTCCATAAGGCCCAAAACAGGCCTAAGGGGTTAAATCAAGTTACATATTTTTTTGAGTGCATGATTTTAGATATTTTTTTTTTTTAATATAGATAGAGACATGGAAAATTGAAACAAAATCACCAAACATTCTAAAAAAAAAATCTTTAACATAAAAACATGATTTAAACAACAGATCGTTTTGGGATGACACGTTCCTTTCAAAGTAACCGTGGTATCATGCTGTGAGTCTGATCTTTGTCGCTGCATTACAGTAATGATGGTTTATGAAATATGTTTCATCTTTATCATTGATATAACTGATGTATCACTGATGCTGACTGTATATATTGTATGTTATATTGTACACAGAGACTCATGCTAACTTATTAATACAATGTAGAGATGTTATTAACGTCATCTAAAAGCTGAGCTTAATATTTTTATAATAACATATTTAAAGAGGTTATATAGACATGTTAATATACAGATATATAAATGTTCAAATGTCATGTAAAAATGTCTGTATAAAGTTACATTTCTGACTTGATGGTCTTGTTGCATCAATTTCTGCTGACATATACTTGCCTGCCTTTTTAAGATTACTAATTACAAAGCAACTAAAAGCTATGGACACCTGTGGAGCCATGTTTTATTCATTTACTTGCATTTCAAGCTAAAAATAATTTAGTCATAGGTTTGTTTTTTTAAAATGTTGTTTGTCGTTTGTAGCTTCTATGCTCTGCAAGCTGCATAATGCCTTCTGTGATAAATCTATCAGAGAGCTTGCCTGATGGCTCGGCCTCCAATCAAACTTTGATATGGTCATAAATCAGACCAGAAGTTCATTCAGAAGAGGAGAGAGAAGGGTGGATGGATTTTTCACCGAAGGCAATGCAAACTTTTACAAAAACAATTTTAGTCCAGAATACATCTAAACAAATAATAAAATATTTAGCTCCAAAGGTGTCCATAGCCTTTATTAGCGGGGTTCCAACACCCTGCACCCCTGCTTTTCAGATGTTTGGAACTAGCTCTGGCTCAAGCACCAGAACTACATAGAGGACATAACTGTTACTGCAATGCTGGTCCAATTGAATATAATTGGAGAAGCACTGCAGTGACCAGCTCCATCCACCACACAGGCAGACACATGCTTGTGCAGACACTGTTAATGATATGCAGGACCGGTTAAGAGTGATCTCTCAGAACGTTTAGGAGTGATCAGCGCATTAATCTGAAAACTGTTAAATGAGTGAGGACACTGACCTTAACTTAGCCATCCCAGGATATTAATGGGGTTTTCCGATTACACAAATAATAAATAACACCAGCATTCAACCTTACTGCATTAAATGTCAGATAATGAAGTTCTGAGCACATTTTGAGTCCCCCAGCATAAGGGCTCATGCACACAGCCGTTGATCGGCCATTCCATGCATTGGGGACCGCAATTTGCAATCCCAAATACATTGGCAACATACATGCGGATTCCGCAGATGGATCCAGAACCCATTCAACTTGAATGGGTCCGTGGTCCGTCCGCAAAGCAGTGGTGCATGCACTACTTTTTTGCGGTGTGGAGTCACAGACAGAAACCCCACGGAAGCACTACTTCCGTGCCCCCGTTCCACAGCGGACCTTCCGGATTGCGGACCCATTCAAGTAAATCCGTGTTGTGAGATGCACACGGCCGGTGCTGTTTGCGGGCCACAATACGGGCTCGGCTGGGCAACACATGAGCCCTAAGGGCTCATGCACACAAACGTGTGCCGGCCATGCCCATGCTGCGGGCCGCAAACTGCGGTCCGCAATGCACGGGCACTGACCCTGAGGCCACCGCATGCGGATCGTGGACCCATTCACTTGAATGGGGTCCGCAATCCGCATCCGAGGGTCCGCACCGCAAAAAAGTAGTGCTTGCGTTACTTTTTTGCGGTGCGGAGGCACGGCCAGAAACACCACGGAAGCACACTGTAGTGCTTCCGTGGTGTTCCGATCCGTGCCTCCGTTCCGCATCTCCCGGATCGCGGACCCATTGAAGTGATCCGTGATGCGAGCTGCACATGGCCGCTGCTCGTTTATTGCGGACCCGCCGTATGCGGCCCGCAGCACGGGCACGGCCGGCACACGTTCGTGTGCATGAGCCCTAACTGTGATCTGTGATCCTTACCCTGTGTTTACATTCCAGCACAAGACTCAATGGGATGTATGAGTAGCATCAAGTATTTGCTAAAAAAAAAGCATATTACTGCTGATTATGATTACAGGCAGATATGAGGGAATCGAATCCAACAAAGTGGAATTTGATCCAAATTTCAGGATAAATTGGATCTGCTGCGAAGTCGAATTTCCTTGTGCTTTGTGGTAGCAAATTGATTTAACCTGAAATAGTGTAAAAAACAAAAATAAATAAACTTACCTCCTCCATTTGCTGGCGACGGGCCAGGTGCCATCATCTTGTTTGAAGATCTCGTCCAAAATCCTGTGCATGGTAATGTATGACGTCACCACACCGGCCAGCGTGACAACGTCATCTCGGGCCGCGTGAGATTTTGGTAAGATTTTCAAGCAAGATGGCGGCAGCTGGCTATTTTTTCTGTTAATTTTACACTGTATTATTATTTTTAGATGCCATGATCATGTATGAACGCAGCATCTGAGGGGTACAATGATGGGGACTATTGCAGTTCCCTGTCATTGCCCCCGCGACTTACAAAAATATACGCTTCGTGACAAAGTCATTTTTTTTTTAAATTCGGAGAAACAGCTGAACCGAATTTTCCAAAACTTTGCTTATCTCTAATTACAGGGATGCTAAGTACTGTTTTGTGATATATTTCATACTACTCATGTTACAAAAACTTTAATGGTTTTTGCTTTGTTATATTTTAGTAACAATAACAGAAAACTGTAACTTTTACCAAAAAAGTTGGTTGGTAAAAATTCTACCTTTTCTGCTATAACTTTTACTATAAAGATTATGTTACAAGTTTTGCTCTAAAGATGAGATTTTTTTGAGTATCACAAAAACAGTATTTGCCATCCCTGTAATCATAATAACCTGTTCAGTATAATGAACATATTATTTATTGTGAAAGGCGAATAGTATAAATAAAAACTGTTTACCTTTATGGAGCCCTGAAATTCCTGATGGCAGCCTTGGAAAAACCCCACCCCAAGGCCTTATTCACACAGTCAGTATTTGATCAGTGATTTCCATCAGTGATTGTGAGCCAAATCCAGATGCGGGGGTCAAAACAAAGAACAGGTAAATATTTTTCCATTATAACTTATACAGTGTAGGTTCCACTCCTTGTTTTGGCTCACAATCATTCATATGAAACACTGACCAAACAATGACCATGTGAATAAGGCCTAAGACACAGCACTATTGCTGATATCACGTCTACAGGGCAGGGTCACTACAGGGCAGAGCCTTATAAGCCTTGCCACGATACAGATGCAGACATGATGTCATCGGGTGACCAAGATGGAGTGCAGAAAACCGGGGTATTACAAATAAACAATCACTAGTATGTGATAGTATGTGTTGTTTCTTGTCAATTGATGTCAAAAATTTGATCCATAAGATAAAAACTATTTCATACGGCAACACAATATATTTTTAGATAAGCAAAGTTTTGAAAAATTTGATTCGGCAACTTTGCTGAACTTAGCCAAGAAATTTGATTTGTCACAAATTCATTTGTCACAAATCACTAAAAGTCAGGTATACCCAAACCACTCTGCCTTAGGGTACAGCCAGACGGAGCGGCCATGCTGCAGACAGGTTGTCACCATGCTGTAGTAAAGAACTATGCGGCCAATTATCCCACAGCTGCCTTTCATTTAATAATGAAGATGCACTGTATAGTCCTTCTTCATTGTGCCATGCGGCACCTTTAATGCTCCTTTAAACAGGGGCTATTGCTGGCACAGGGTTCAGCTGGTTAGGTGGGGGCACAATATGCATATTATTGCTGTTCTGGCCTGCAATCTCCTGCAGGTTATTTGACAGTACACACAGAATATTAATCAGCTCTGGGATGCCCACTTCTCCAACCCCAGCGCTTTCCTGCCCTACAAGAGAGAGCCCTCTTTCTGCCATCTGCTTTTCCTCCTTTTCCACATCATCTAATATCAATGAGAATATGTAATCAGGAACATCCAACTGCTAAAGCTAGTAAAGCCAGAAAATATGAGGATGGTCATCACTAAGACCTGGCCCCCCTAAGGGGTGCAGACTGCTGCCATCTTATCGGTATTGAATTACATATCTTAGTTTATAGCTGATTTATAAATAAGTAAATGTAGGAATAATTGGCTGACTGCATGTCATTATGGGTGCTCCCTCGTCCCTGGGCTTCTTAGGCCCCATTCACACGACCGTATGTACATTTCCGCATCTCATCCGCATATTTGCAGATAAGATGTGGAACCATACGGACTCATTCATTTTTCGATAGGAGAAAAAAATGCGGAATGCACACCGTCTACATTCCGTATCCCGTACCTCATGGAAGTTCCCCTGCAAAAAAAAATAAAACATGTCCTATACTTGGCCGCAAAATCACATCCGTAGCCCCATTAAAGTCAATGGGTCCGCAAAATTGCGGAACACTACGGAAGACTTTCCGTATGTCTTCCGTTCCCTTTTTATACAGATCACGGAATACATACGGTCATGTGAATGGGGCCTTGGCCTTACTGTCACTTTGTAACACATGCAACCAGCATTTTAAAACTGATTCGTTACCACGTTTTCCTAAACTTCGGACTGAATTCTGCTTTGAATGCTTTGCTTGGCTCAACACTAATTGTATTATACAGCTATTTATTACTCAAAGCATTGATTCTCCAGTACAATATAGTGATATAGTATGAATGCATGATACAATGGCACACAAAGTGCTTACAGCTCTGCTATAAATGGTACAAGACTGTTTTTATTGACCATAAGGGCTCATGCACACGAACATATTTTATTTCCTTGTCCATTCCGTTTTTACGCGGACCATATGTGAAACCATTCGTTTCAATAAGTCCACAAAAAAACGGAAATTACTCCATGTGCATACTGTTGCTGTATGTGCGTATTTACGTTCCGCAAAAAAAATAGAAGGTGTCCTATTATTGTCTGCATTACAATGATAGTACTGTTCTATTCAGGGCCAGCTGTTCTAGAGTTATAAAAACAGCCAAACTGTACATCTATTTGTAAAGATGTACTGTACACAAACTGGTATAAATAAATACCTACAAATGTCCACTAGATGGTGCACAAAAACATTTACAGCATTTCTGGGAACATGAGGTACCTAAAATTTTCAAATAAAATACATACGAATACTGTCTTTGTGTTATAAGCTGTTACCTTTTAATTACTTGCTAATGTTTCTATTTTTCTCTCAATGGATCCAATAACATGTTGATCTGGAAATTAATTGATCTAACCCCCATTCATTGTATGCACTTCTCTTTTTGATGCTAAAAAATACAGTATATAAATTAATTTATTGCGGCAGAGAAATTGAAATACAGTAACCAGAACACAACTGCTGAATTGTGCTTGCAATATGGTTGACCGGAGTCTATTAGCAGATTAGTTGTGCAATGCATTTGAATCAGAATTAGTGAGGAAGTTACTATCTGGAACAGTTTGGTCACACACTTTTGCATAGCATTTTTTCATAATTTTTTTCTACAAATAAGTCTATGGTAAATTTCTAAAATGGATGCAATTCGATACCCAGGGTATGCTGCATCTTAAAGTTAGAAAATCAATCAGAAACAATTAAGGAGCTGACCAGCCGAATGGACCAACAGCATGATTATAGCATTGTACTATTCTGACGATTATCTCCTTAAAGGGGTTTTCCAGTTTGCATCAAGATCTTTTAAAACAATTATTTATGAAGGTAGCTGTAATTTTGTAATGTATTTCTTTTACCGTTATTGCTCCTATCTTCCATTCTGGGCTGTGGTCACATGACCATGTCAATGGACATGTCAAAGTAGCAACAGGGGCAGTGACAGGGGAATGTCTATGTAATTAGCCAGGTGGAGGAGCTATCAATTAGTGCTGGAGCTTCGGCAGAGGAAGAAGTGTATCATGGGTTTGGTTGGGAAAAAAACAGGAAGTGCTACATACAGGATATAACAAACCAGAGTGATTTGTTTACATTTTAAAATGGGTGAGGAGAGTCCAAATTGAAAAAAAAAAATGCATAAATGCATGAGGAAGATGAACACTGCATTAGAGATGAGCAAATCAGTTCGTAACAAGCCAGGGTACACCATGCATAGATGTGGTAGTAGTGGCACCTATAGCCACAGTATTGGCTTTGGGGGAAGTGACAGTGGCACTCAGGGTAAATACAGAGCAGGGAATTGGGAGGGATACCAAGGAGCCCACTATGATATATCACAGTCTGATAAAAGTGGCAGGGCGGGTGAGGACTCTGATAATGATTGCATGTTGGACTGGATCTGGGAGCCAGATCGGGGTGCTGAGGAGAAGGTAACACTAGAGGAGGAGGGTGGTGGCAGCGGCAGCAACAAACAGCAGAGGCGACGTACGGACAGAACCTCCCAAAGAACTGCCAGGACCAGAAAGCTTCAGAAACTGGTGATGCTGCTAACACTGTGGGTGCATTAGGCCCAAAACATGCCAGAACTAAGCCGAGCGCTGTTCAGGTATCAGCAGTTTGGCAGTTTTTCTAAGCACTGACAGAAGACAGAAGAATTGCCCTGTGCAAGCTCTTCAGGAGTAAGATAAGTCATGGGCAGTCAAACACAGCTCTATTGAATCACATGCAGCAACATCACCCCATCCCATGGGTAAACAGTTTTGGCCACCAGCTACCGCAACAAGAGTGTCTTCCTTCTCCCAATCTCCCTTGTAGCAGCCAGACCGCATGAATGGGCAGTATGGTGTCATTTACATCATTGTCATCAATTTTTGCTTCGCTAGCTCAGACTCATCCTCAGCTTCGTCGTCAGTCATCAATAACAGAATGTGTAGCCAGGAAACAACTTTACATGCCCATCAATCAGATGGTGCACAATCGTGCAAGTTGCCAATGGTGCAGTCACTGCCATACTATTTAGTAGTGTCTGCTGCTTTTAGGGAGCTGATGGCATGCGCTCACACACAGGTGAGCAGTTGATAGTACATCAAGCAGCAAACATCTCTCCAGCTGTCACCACAACTCCAAATGGGCAAGGTGGTTAGCGACAATGGGCGCAACATATCGGCCACGCTGAACCTGTGGGAAATAACACATGCTCCCTGCAAGGTGCAAGTGATAAACCTAGTTGTGCAGCACTTTTTTTAAAAAAAGCACACAGACTTCCAAGTGGTGTTGTCATTGTCCATGAGACTGTTCTCGCATTTCAGACATTTTTATGTGGCGAGGAATATTCCCCTGGACTTGCGGCGACAAAACGGTCTGCTATTACTCCGCTAAATCCACAACATTCCAACTTGCTGGAGTTCAACTTTGCACATGCTAGAGCATCTGTACGACCAGCAGAAAGCCATGAATGATTTTGTCATGCACCAGACCACCTGAACAGGAAGCATGTGTTGTTAGATCAGGTAGTGGCAGCTCATTTCAGATGCCTGTTGGGTGCTGAAGCCCTTCGAAGAGGCCACAAAATTCATTCCCTCATATTTATATTGCAACAGACGCTATTGTTCATGCAGCAGGAGACACTGGTGGAAGTATAACAGCTAATGCATCTTGTTGCCCCATAGCTGTTGGGGACCCACAAGAAGAAACTCCCATGGAAGAGAATGAGGAGCTGCCACTGGAGGAGGAGGTGGAGAATGATGACAACAGTGCCACCGACTATTATACCCAATTCTCTTAGTGGGGGCGGAACTGGAAAGAACTGGCTTCTCGGGCATTCTGGCCAGAATGTCAAACTCTATGCTTGCTTGCTTATGCACTGACAGGAGTATCATTCACATCAAGCAGTCTAAAGATAGTGTACTGGATAACCATGCTTTTGCCGCAGCTTACGGCGAGCAGATGCCTGACAACAACTGGTCTGAAAGGGAGGCCCACTCTGCCCTCTGCAGAGTCACCCACCACCTGCAGCTACAAACAGCAGAAGCCGCAGCAGCCAGTTCAGTCTCCTCAACACGATGGAGCAGTTTGCTAACGTTACGCGCCAGGCTAACACAAATCAGCAAGCCAAGATCTCCCGCCTTAATGCCCAAGTTCAGACCTACCTAAACTGACTTGGGGACTTCTGAGCAGGAAGACTGGAAAAGTAGCCTGAAATGGCACAGTATGCTCTCTGTCTTATTTCTTGTCCAACCTCCAGTGTAATCTCTGAGAAAGTTTTCAGCACCACAAGGGAGCGTGGTGACACCCAAACAGACCAAGTTGTCCTCCACCAGTCAACATGAACCATATGGCTGCTGCTGTTGCTGCCAATGCAACGGCTGCTACTCCTCGTTGTTAATCCCCTACTGCCACCACTATTAATGCTACACATCCGCTACTACTACTGAAACTACTACTACTACCCATAGAGAGCTGTTCTGCTATCTTGTATGTTCCATGCTATGCTGCTTCTGCTGCTGCTACTATTGAGGCCATGTGCCTCTATTACCCTACTTTTTCCACATCCACATTGTCCTGCAGCTGCTCCTAATTAAAAGGGATAATTTTTCTAGGCTTGTTCAGAATGAGACATATTTTCATCTGACAAGTAACACTTATGCGTTCATTCTGCTCCCGTTAAGGAAGAATTTTTGTCGGCTTGGTCCCAATAAGCCACTTTTTCGTCTGACAAGTAGTACTTGTGATTGTCATATGGGCAGGCAATATGACCCTATCAAGTAAAAATTTTTGGATGCTTGGTCCCCTAACAATCCACAGGGTTTTGTTTTTGTTTTTTTTCTTAACACTGTCCATGTTTAACCCTTTCAGTACCGGAGGTTTTTTCGGTCATGCATTTTCGTTATGCGCTCCCTGCCTTCAAACAGCCATAACTCTTTTATTTTTCTGTTCACATAGCTGTATGAGGGCTTGTTTTTTGCAGGACAAGTTGTACTTTCCAACGCCACCATTTAATATTGCATACGGTGTAGTGGGAAGCAGGAAAAAAATTCCAAATCAGGTGAAATTGCAAAAAAAAACGCTATTCCGCTACAGTTCTACGGGTTTCTTATTTACAGCGTTCGATGTGCATTAAAACTGACCCGTTATTTTCATTCTACTGGTCAGTACGAATCCGGCAATACCTAATATGTATAGTTTTTCCTGCGTTTTGATAGTGAAAAAAATTAGAAAGTTGCCCTTTTTTTTTTTTTTTTTTTCCTTGTCATATCTTGACCCCTATAACTTTTTGGTACTTATGTGTACAGAGCTGTATGGGGGCTCATTTTTTGCGGGACAATCTGAAGATTTTATTAATACCATTCTGGGGTGTGTATGACTTTTTGATCACTTTTTATTTAATTTTTTTTAGAAAAAAAAGCGACAAAAAACGGTAAATCGCCATTTGGACGCTTTTTTCCGCCACACAATTCGCCGTATTGGATTTTTTTTTTATATTTTAAAAGTACGGGCGTTTTCGGTCACGGTGATACCCATGATGTCTATATTTAGTGTTATTTAGGTATTTATTTTTTACTTATACGGAAAGGGGGGTGATTTGAACTTTTATATCTTTTTATTTTTTATATATTTTTTAACATTTTTTTTTAATTTTTTTTACTATTTGAATGCTCAAATATGAGCTTATATATTGTGGCTTTTTAATTTTCTTTATGAGCAATTATGGATTTACTAGAGGCAGTTAAATCCATCAATTGCTCATTTCTTATCCTGGCCTGCCATCTAGTGGCCAGAATAAGAATTGCACTTTGAAAACTGTAATCCTCACCAGCGAGGATTACAGTTTTCATATGGTGTACAGACACCCCGATTGGCCACACGGGGTGTCTGTACACCACCCGGAAGCGAACGCTTCCGGGTTTAGACGCAACTAGATGCCGTGATCACGTGTGATCACGGCATCTAGTCACCCCGGAAGACGCCGCCGATACAGTAGGTAGCGGCAAGTCTCTGCTGTTAGAAACAGCAGAGACTTGCCGGCCATGACGCCCGCCGCACCCGCGAGCGGGCGCCATGTGCCCGCATCGTACCAGCGCCGTACATGTACGGCGCCGGTACTGTAAGGGTTAAACACCATCTATTTGTTAACACCATCAAACGTGTTTAACCTTATGTTATGTTAACCTATGTATGTTAGTGTCACTCTGACTTCATTTATTTTTGTCATTTTGTTCTAGAGCTGGAGGGGCCAAAAATTAAAAAAAAAATTAAAGATAACAGATAACATGTTTTCATAGGACACTAGAGGGTGTTATATGATCATTTTCCGGGAAACCGGAGCCACTTTGGTTAGGGTAGAATCGATTCGAGCCCAAAGTCAGAAAGGAACCAAATTTCAAAAGGTTCGCTCATCTCTAAATTATAAGGATGAAGGCTCATTTTTAAATTCTCAGGTATCACTTCATGTAGTTATAACTTTGAAATGCTTTTACTAGAGATGAGCGAATCGAATCTCACGAAGTGGAATTCGATCCGAATTTTAGGATAAATTTGATTTGCCTCGAAGCCGAATTTCCTTGTGCTTCGTGTCGGCAAATCAATTTATCCTGAAATAGTGTAAAAAACCAAAAAATCCAAACTTACCTCCTCCATTTGCTCGTGACGGGCTGCCAGCCGCCATCTTGATTGAATATCCCGGGCGAAATCCCGCGCGTAGTGACGTATGACGTCACCACGCCGGCCGGCGTGATGACATAATCTCGCACCGCGCGAGATTTCGCTCCAGATCGTCAAGCAAGATGGCTGCGGCCGGCCCGTCGCGAGCAAATGGAGGAGGTAAGTTTAATTTAATGTATTTTTTAATGTCTATTTTACACTGTTTTTACACTCAGATGCCGCGATCATGTATAAACGCGGCATCTGAGGGGTACAATGACGGGGGCGGCGCTATCGCAGCTCCCTGTCATTGCACCCACTACGTACAAAAAAATGCTCTTTGTGGTGAAGTAATTCGTAACGAAGCGAATTTTTTTGTAAAATTCGCCGAATCAGCCGAATCGAATTTCCAAGAAATTCGCTCATCTCTAGCTTTTACCTAATTATTATTTATTATTAAAGCGCCATTAATTCCATGCACTGTACATATGAAAAGGAGTGCACATATATAATGTAAAACAAGTACAATAAGCATTAAAAAGATGGTACAGAAGGAGAGAGGACCCTGCCTGAGAGGGCTTACAATTAGAGGAGAGCGAGCACTAAAATGTTATTCGAGACGAACTTTTCCCGATGCTCGGGTGCTCGTTTCGAGTAACGAACCCCATTGAAGTCAATGGGAGACTCGAGCATTTTTTGCAGGGGACCAATGCTCTGCCCAGGGAAGGCTGGGTGAAAACCTGGAAACATCAGAAAATGATGGAAACCCCACGGAAATGGACAGGAAACAGCAGGGGCAGCATGCATGGATGCCTCTGAGGCTGCCTAATCCCACCATTACTCCAAATTCTCCTGCAACAGCCTGGTGGTTACCCTCATGGCAACTGTGCTCACCCAGACCAAGAAAGGCGAGGCACATGCCCATCACATGTTAGGGAAGCACCCAACTAGGTGCAACGAAGGTCCATCACCCATGCCCATTCTGGCACTGCTCTCCTATCCCCAGCCACACGATGCAGGCATAAGCCTGACACAGCATGGCAGTGACACCAACAAGTGACCAAGTTAGATGAGGTAGCAGGTGAGCCACCCAAAAATTTAGCCTCACGCAGCATGGCGGTGACAACAGAGTGACCGAGTTAGACTGCGGTAGCAGGAGGTGAAGCACGGATGGTAATTCGAAGGAGGAGGAGGGGTTGGAGGAAGAGGCATAGTAAGTCTGAGAAACCGTGACCGAGGTAGGCCCCGCAATCCTCCAAGTGGGCAGTACATGAGCGGCCCCAGGGTCAGACTCAGTCAGAGTGACCGAGCTACACGACGGTAGCAGGTAGAGCACATAAAAAATTTAGCGTCGCCCTGTATGGCTGTGACTACACATTGACCGAGCTACACGACGGTAGCAGGTAGAGCACAGGAAAAATTTAGCGTGGCCCTGTATGGCTGTGGCTGTCAATTTAGGTACGGTTGTCAACTATGAAATTCATCAAGTGGGGCATGTGTTGTATGTATTCTTCTCAGTTTAATACCGTATACGTCACCTATCCGGAAAAATAGTTTGGAGAGATAGAAAGAGAGGAAAAAAGATGTATTTTTAAAAGTGATTTTTAGTATAGATCAGTTAAAGAGAAAGAAAGGATTTTATGAAATGGATTTGTATCACTGAGAGCAAAAAAACATTTTTTTACGTGACGTGCAGTATAGATCAATTACACAGAAACAACGGATTGTGGTCTGTGCAGACTGAGGTGCTGGACTGTAACTCACAGAATTGTTCCACTGAGCTGTATGAAATGGATTTGTATCACAGAGCAAAAGAACGTATTTTCTAATGTGACGTGTAGTATCGATCACTTGGAGAGAAAAAGTGGAATGTGCAGACTTGGGCTGCTATAGTGCAAACCACTATGGTGGTGACAACAGAGTGAGCGAGTGACACTGCGGGAGCAGGCGAACCACAAACATTTTTCGTGGCCGTGTATGGCGGCGGTGACAACAGAGTGACTGAGTTAGTATGCGGTAGCTGGTGAAGCACCCAAAAATTTAGCCTGACACAGCATGGCGGTTATACCACCAATGACTTTGTCCAACTGAGAATGCAGTGAAATGGCTTTTGTTGAGCCTCCAAAAATTTTTTTCTTTTCTGAGTACATAAAGTCGACCCTCAGCAAAAAAAAATTTTTTTAAATGTCGGTACTTGCGCCTCCTGAAAAATTGTTTTGGTCTGTTTGACGCTCCTGAAACATTGTTTAACAGTGTCTGTAGTTGACACTGCGGAAAAATTGTTTGGAGAGAGGGCCTGTATGTGGCCCTCCGGAAAAATTGTTTAGAGAGAGGGCCTGTAGGTTTTCCCTCCGGAAAAATTGTTTGGAGAGAGGGCCTGTAAGGGGCCCTCCGGAAAAATTGTCGTAAAAGAGTGCCAGTTGGCCCTCTAAAAAATAGCGTTTTGGGTTAGCGTTAGGCAAAGACGACAAGGAGGAGGAGGAGTAGGAGGAGTAGAGGAGAGGAATCGGATACATAAGTAATGTTAATCTTTAGCTGCTTTCCCTGGGAGGAGATTTGAATTCCGGTGAAATCCAGGCTTTGTTCATTTTAATAAGCGTCAGCCTGTCAGCGCTGTCAGTTGACAGGCGTGTACGCTTATCGGTGATGACGCCACCAGCTGCACTGAATACCCGCTCTGACAACACGCTAGCGGCAGGGCAGGCCAGCACTTCCAAGGCGTACAGCGCCAGTTCAGGCCACGTGTCCAGCTTTGAAACCCAGTAGTTGTATGGAGCAGAGTGATCGGTCCGGACATTGGTATGGTCAGCTAGGTACTCCCTCGCCATCTTTCTGTAAAGCTCACCCCTACTCTGCCGAGACTGGGGACAGGTGACAGTGTCTTGCTGGGGTGACATAAAACTGGCAAAGGCCTTGGAGAGCGTTCCCCTGCCAGTGCTGGTCAAGCTGCCTGCTCGCCTACTCTCCCCCGCTACTTGGCCCACAGAAGCATGCCCTCTGCCGCTAGCGGTGTCAGATGGGAAGGATTGTTTCAGCTTGTGCACCAGGGCCTGTTGATATTGATTCACTCTCATACTCCTTTCCTCTACAGGGATGAGAGTGGAAAGGTTCTGCTTGTACCGTGGGTCCAGGAGAGTGAACACCCAGTAATCGGTGTTTGAAAAAATGCTTCTAACGCGAGGGTCACGGGATAGGCAGCCTAACATGAAGTCTGCCATGTGCGCCAGAGTCTCAACATGCAAGAATTCCCTCTCCTCACTGGCCTGACTCTCCATTTCCTCCTCCTCCAAGTCCTCCTCTTCAGCCCATACACGCTCAACAGTTAATAAGGACTGAGCACTGGTACCCTCTTCTGTCTCGCCGACTTTCTCCTCCTCTTCCTCCTCATCCCCCTCCTCCGATACGCACTGAGAAACAGACCGGAGGGTGCTCTGGCTATCAAGCGACGTATCTTCCTCCACCGTCTCTTGTGACAAGCGCAAAGCTTCCGACTTCATGATGAGCACTGAATTTTTCAACAGGCAAAGCAGCGGGATGGTGAGGCTGATAACAGTGGCATCGCCGCTGACCATCTGTGTTGACTCCTCAAAGTTGGTCAACACCTGGCAGATATCAGACATCCACGTCCACTCCTCATTATAGACTTGAGGAAGCTGACTGACCTGACTACCAGTTCTGGTGGAAGTTGACATCTGGCAGTCTACAATCGCTCTGCGCTGCTGTTAAACTCTGGATAACATGTTTAATGTCGAATTCCATCTTGTGGGCACGTCGCACAACAGTGGGTGAGCGGGAAGTTGTAGGCGGCGCTGCGCTGCCCTGAGAGTGGCAGCATCTGTGGTCGACTTGCGGAAATGCGCACAGATGCGGCACACCTTGGTAAACAAATCAGACAGATTGGGGTATGTCTTGAGGAACCGCTGAACTATGAGATTGAACACGTGGGCCAGGCATGGCACATGTGTCAGTCTGCCGAGTTGCAGAGCCGCCACCAGGTTACGGCCGTTGTAACACACAACCATGCCTGGCTTGAGGTTCAGCGGTGCACAGATCGGTCTGCGCCATGATGCCCTGTAATAGTTCTTGGGCGGTGTGCCTTTTGTCACCTAAGCTCAGCAGTTTGAGCACCGCCTGTTGGCGCTTAGCCACGGCACTGCTGCTGCGCCTAGAGCTACCGACTGAAGGCGCCGTGCCCACGGATGGTAATTCGGAGGAGGAGGAGGGTTTTTTTTTTTTTTACGTGACGTGCAGAATATATCAGAGAGCAAAATCAGCCCCTGCTGACTGTGGCTATTTTCACTGCAACCCAGACAAATGTCGCACAGAGATTTTTCTAATGTAGCTGTATCAGTGAGAGCAAAAGACAGTATTTTATTACGTGACGTACAGTATGGGTCACCTGGACAGAAAATACGGATTGTGGTTTGTGGTGACTGGACAGCTGAACTGTGACACACAGAATGGTTCCACACAGCTGTATGAAATGGATTTGTATCACTGAGAGCAAACAAAAGGATTTTGTACTGTGACTTCCACTGTCTATCAGTTAGACAGAAAAAAATCTTCTGCAGACTGTGCCTATTTCAATGAAACACAAAAAAATTGTCCCACTTAGCTGTTTGAAATGGATGTGTGTCACTGAGAGCCAAAAAATCTACTTTTTCCAGTCTCCCTGCAAAGTGCTGCAAATATGGCGGTAGCTGCACTACTAGTGCCAGCAAGCCCAGCCATAAGCAGATAAAAAAAAGGGTCTTGTAGCCCTAACAAGGGCTGTTGGGTTCTTTTAGAATCACTCCTGTCTAACACAAATCTAGTAGAACACCCTAACACTCTCCCTGAAACGCAGCAGCTCTGTCCCTAACGGCATCCAGGCAGCGACTGAGCCGAGCACCGCGGGCAGTCACTAGTATATTCCAGGGTCACCTGATCAGGCCAGCCAACCCCAGCTATCGACATGTAAGGGCCCCACGTGATGCTGCGTGTACCGCAGAGTCTCCTGGCTTGTGATTGGCTGAGTTTATAGCCGCCAAAAATTCAAAAGGCAGGAGATGCCATTTCCTCGAGCATGGCGAGATACTTGTCCGAGTAGTGAGCACTTACGAGTACCCTAATACTCGAACGAGTATCAAGCTCGGACGAGTATGCTCGCTCATCTCTACTTACAATGTATAAGGGATGGGGAAAGATACAGTAGGTGAGGGTAGAAGCTGGTCATACAGCGGAATAGCAGCAGCAGTGTTACTGTAGGTTGCAAACATATCTAAAGAGTTGGGTTTTCAGGTTTCTTTTGAAGGTTTCCACTGTAGGAGAATGATATGGTGGGGAAGAGAGTTCCAGAGTATGGGGGATGCATGGGAGAAATCTTGGAGGAAAAAGAGATAAGAAAAGGGTAGAGAAGGATGTCTTGTGAGGATCAGAGATTGTGTGTTGAAAGGTTTCGAAAGATCAGGTCACAGATGTATGGAGGGGACAGGTTGCGGACAGCTTGGTATGTCACAGTTAGTGTTTTGTACTGGATTCTCTGGGCAATGGGGAGCCAGTGAATGGATTGGCATAGAGAAGAGAGAAGAGTAACTGAAGAGAGAGGTGGATTAGTCTGGCAGCAGAGTTCATAGATTGGAGGGGTGCAAGAGTGATAGATGGGAGGCTACGTAGGAGGATGTTAAAGCAGTCTAAGTTTGAGATGATGAGGGCATGTACTAGCATGCTTGCAGACTATGGGTTGAGGAATGAAATATTGGATTCAGCAGGAGGTGGAAAGGGCTTGGTTGTGCAGTTTGAATTACAGAATGGCAGTTTCAAAGGTTACCCCAAGGCAGAAGACTTTGGTTGATGGCTGAGAGTGTGCAGCTCTTGACTGTGATAGATAGGTCTGATGGGGAAGGGGTGAAGGACTTAGTCAGATGGGGAGAAGATGATAAATTATGTTTTCTCCACGTTAAGTTACCTATCTAAACGAGCATGAGATTGCTTAGTGGTGACACACTGTACTTTAAGTTAGTAGTAACTTTGGTGTTAAAAAGTGGTAAATAGTGGTACTTTGTTTATATTCATTTAAAAAAATTCAAAATGCAAAGAAAATAATACAACATTTGCAACTTTCCAAGTCTGACTTTCTCTGATCTTAGACAAATAGTTGTTACTCACAAAATAGTTATTCATTAATGTGTTCACATTATACTGGCATCATTTTTCCAACATACTATATTTTGGAGAACTTTAGAAGCAGGTTTTTTTAAGAATTTTCCAAAACGTATTTCTTTAGGTAATTAGGTATTCAGATCTGAAGTGTATTCAGGAGCTTATATATCATAGAAAAAAACCCTCCCCCAGAAATCACCCAATTTTTTTAAAAAAAATGCACCCCTCAAAAATGGCATTTGGTAAGTTTCTTAACCGTTTATTTGTTTTACTTAAAATAGAGGTGAATTTTAAAAATTGATCATTTTATTAGCAGATTTTCCTCTTTATGAAACACAGGGGATAAAAGAGAAAGGAGTGTAGTATTCATTACTAGAGATGAGCGAGCATACTTGTCTGAGCTTGGTGCTCGTTCGAGTATTAGGGTACTCGTAAGTGCTCGCTGCTCGGACGAGTATCTCGCCATGCTCGAGGAAATGGCATCTCCCGCATTTAGAATTTTTGGCGCCTATAAACTCAGCCAATCACAAGCCAGGAGACTCTGCGGTACACCCAGCATCACGTGGGGCCCTTACATGTCGATAGCAGGGGTTGGCTGGACTGATCAGGTGACCCTGGAATATACTAGTGACTGCCTGCGGTGCTCGGCTCAGTCGCTGCCTGGATGTCTTTAGGGACAGATCTGCTGCGTTTCAGGGAGAGTGTTAGGGCCTGGATTTAGTGCTCTGTTAGGCAGGAGTGATCTCAAAAGAACCCAACAGCCCTTCTAAGGGCTACAAGACATTTTTTTTGTCTCCTGGCTGGGCTGGCTGGCACTAGTAGTGCAGCTATCGCCATATATAACACTTTTTTTTTTTTTATTGTTTTATCTCAGTGATACTAATCCATTTCATACAGCTGTGTGGAACCATTCTGTGTGTCACAGTTCAGCTGTCCACCCACCACAAACCACAATCCATATTTTCTTTCCAGGTGACCTATACTGTACGTCACGTAATTAAAAAAGGTCTTTTGCTTTCACTGATACAGCTACATTAGAAAAATCTGAGTGCGACATTTTTCTGGGTTGCAGTCAAAATAGCCACAGTCAGCAGGGGCTGAGTTTGCTCTCTGATATTTTCTGCACGTCACGTTAAAAAAAAAAAATATATATATATATATATATATATATATATATATATATAAAAAAAATATTACAAAAATTTAAAAAAATTGTTAAAAAAATAGTTTTTTGTTGTTTTATCTCAGTGATACAAATCCATTTCATACAGCTGTGTGGAACCATTCTGTGTGTCACAGTTCAGCTGTCCACTCACCACAAACCACAATCCGTATTTTCTGTCCAGGTGACACATTCTGTACGTCACGCAATTAAAAAAGGTCTTTTGCTGTCACTGATACAGCTACATTACAAAAATCTCTGTGCAACATTTGTCTGGGTTGCAATTAAGCAGACCAAGTCTGCCTAATATAATAGTTTCCGTGTAATTGCTCCATACTGCACGGTACGTAATAACATAGGTAATTTAGCTCTAACTTATCCACCTATATACAAAGCACAATCCGTATTTTCTGTCCAGGTGACACATTCTGTACGTCACGTAATTAAAAAAGGTCTTTTGCTCTCACTGATACAGCTACATTACAAAAATCTCTGTGCAACATTTGTCTGGGTTGCAATTAAGCAGACCAAGTCTGCCTAATCTAATAGTTTCAGTGTAATTGCTCCATACTGCACGGTACGTAAAAACATACGTAATTTTGCTCTAACCCCACCTATATATTAACTTGTTCAGATTGAACAAGTTTGTGGGTTTCAGTACAGCAGGCCCATTTTTTTTTGTACATATAATACACTTATATACAGAAAATGTTGAACCCCAGGGCTAAGGGTCGAGGACGAGGGCGTGGGCATTCAATTACTGCAGGGGGCAGAGGCCATGGTCCTGGGCAGGGTGAGACAGTACCTGCTGAGCTACACTCCCTAGCTTCATGTCTCAACTTACAGGGACACGTGGTAGAGGACTGTGGAAACCACAACAGTGCGAACAGGTGATGTCGTGGATTGCGGACAATGCTTCAAGTAATTTGTCCACCAGTCAGTCTTCCACGCAGTCCACCCATGTTAGCCAAGGGAGCACTCCTCTGGCTCCTCCACCTCAACCTCCTTCCCCCCAGTCTTCCCCCTCCCAGGAAAATTTGGAATGCAATCCGGCATACTCTGAGGAACTGTTTTCTGGACCCTTCCCAGAGTCACAAACCACTTCTCAGGTTGCTGCTGACCTCTTTCCCGATGCCCAAGTTTTCCAACTGTCGCAGTCTGTGGGTGATGATGATGACATTGTTGACTTAGTGGAAGAAGTGTGTAAAGAGGTGTCGGACGATGAGGAGACACGGTTGTCAGACAGTGGTGAAGTTGTTGTCAAGGCAGGAAGTCCGAGGGGGGAGCAGACTGAGGAATCGGAGGATGACGAGGTGACTGACCCAAGCTGGGTTGAAAAGCCAAGTGAAGACAGTGCTTCTGAGGCAGAAGCAAGTGCTGCACCAGAACAGGTTGGAAGAGGCAGTGCTGTGGCCAGAGGGAGAAGCAGGGCCAGAGCTGGTGCATCAGCAGCAACTGTTTCACGTAGTGAAGCTCCCGTGGCGAGGCCTAGATGTTCGCAAGTCTGGAGGTTCTTTAAAGAAATTGAGGATGACCGACGGACTGTGGTGTGCAACCTGTGCCACACCAGGATCAGCAGGGGTGCCGCCACTACTAGCCTAACCACCACCAACATGCGCAGGCATATGAGTGCTAAACACCCCACTCAATGGAACCAAGGCCGTTCACCTCCTGCGGGTTACACCACTGCTCCTTCCCCTGTGTCACTCGCTGCCTCTGCTAGTCAACTTCCTGCCCAGGACCCCAGCACGAGCGCCTCCCGCCGGAAAACCACACCTTCGCCTCCACGATCCTCCACAGCGTCCACCAATGTGTCCCTGCGCTGCGTTCAGCTGTCTTTACAGCACAAGCTGGAGCGCAAGAGGAAATACAGTTCCACCCACCCACATGCCCAAGCCCTCAACGTCCACATCTCCAAATTGCTGAGCCTGGAGATGCTGCCCTATAGGCTGGTAGAGACCGAGGCCTTTCGCAATCACATGGCGGTGGCTGCCCCTCAGTATTCGGTCCCCAGCCTCCACTATTTTTCCCGATGTGCTGTCCCATCCCAGCACGTGTCACAGAACATCATCCGTGCCCTGACCAACGCTGTTTCTGAGAAGGTCCACCTAACCACAGACACATGGACAAGTGCTGCCGGGCAGGGACACTATATATCACTAACGGCACATTGGGTTAACTTGGTGGAGGCTGGGACCGAGTCTGACCCTGGGGCCGCTCATGTACTGCCCACACCGAGGATTGCGGGGCCTACCTCGGTCACGGTCTCTCAGACATACTATGCCTCTTCCTCCGACCCCTCCTCCTCCTAATTACCATCCGTGGGCACGGCGCCTTCAGTTGGTAGCTCTAGGCGCAGCAGCAGTGCCGTGGCTAAGCGCCAACAGGCGGTGCTCAAACTGCTGAGCTTAGGTGACAAAAGGCACACCGCCCAAGAGCTGTTACAGGGCATCACAGCGCAGACCGATCTGTGGCTGGCACCGCTGAACCTCAAGCCAGGCATGGTTGTGTGTGACAACGGGCATAACCTGGTGGCGGCTCTGCAACTCAGCAGACTGACACATGTGCCATGCCTGGCCCGCGTGTTCAATCTCATAGTTCAGCGGTTCCTCAAGACATACCCCAATCTGTCTGATTTGCTCACCAAGGTGCGCCGCATCTGTGCGTATTTCCGCAAGTCGACCACAGATGCTGCCACTCTCAGGGCAGCGCAGTGCTGCCTACAACTTCCCGCTCACCCACTGTTGTGCGACGTGCCCACAAGATGGAATTCGACATTAAACATGTTATCCTGAGTTTACCAGAAGCGCAGAACGATTGTAGACTGCCAGATGTCAACTTCCACCAGAACTGGTAGTCAGGTCACTCAGATTCCTCAAGTCTACAATGAGGAGTGGACGTGGATGTCTGATATCTGCCAGGTGTTGACCAACTTTGAGGAGTCAACACAGATGGTCAGCGACGATGCCGCCATTATCAGCCTCACCATCCTGCTTTGCCCGTTGAAAAACTCATTGCTCAGCATGAAGTCGGATGCTTTGCGCTTGTCACAAGAGACGGTGGAGGAAGATACGTCGCTTGATAGCCAGAGCACCCTCCGGTCTGTTTCTCAGTGCGTATCAGAGGAGGGGGATGAGGATGAGAAGGAAGAGGAGGAGAATGTCGGCGAGACAGAAGAGGGTGTACCAGTGCTCAGTCCTTCTTAACTCTTGAGCGTGTATGGGCTGAAGAGGAGGACTTGGAGGAGGAGGAGGAGGAGGAGGAAATGGAGAGTCAGGCCAGTGAGGAGAGGGAATTCTTGCATGTTGGGACTCTGGCGCACATGGCAGACTTCATGTTAGGCTGCCTATCCCGTGACCCTGGCGTTAGAAGCATTTTTTTAAACACCGATTACTGGGTGTTCACTCTCCTGGACACTCTCATCCCTGTAGAGGAAAGGAGTATGAGAGTGAATCAATATCAACAGGCCCTGGTGCACAAGCTGAAACAATCCTTCCCATCTGACACCGCTAGCAGCAGAGGGCATGGTTCTGTGGGCCAAGTAGCGGGGGAGAGGAGGCGAGCAGGCAGCTTGTCCAGCACTGGCAGGGGAAAGCTCTCCAAGGCCTTTGCCAGTTTTATGTCACCCCAGCAAGACACTGTCACCTGTCCCCAGTCTAGGCAGAGTAGGGGTGAGCTTTACAGAAAGATGGTGAGGGAGTACCTAGCTGACCATACCAACGTCCGGACCGATCACTCTGCTCCATACAACTACTGGGTTTCAAAGCTGGACACGTGGCCTGAACTGACGCTGTACGCCTTGGAGGTGCTGGCCTGCCCTGCCGCTAGCGTGTTGTCAGAGCGGGTATTCAGTGCAGCTGGTGGTGTCATCACCGATAAACGTACACGCCTGTCAACTGACAGCGCTGACAGGCTGACGCTTATTAAAATGAACAAAGCCTGGATTTCACCGGAATTCAAATCTCCTCCGGGGGAAAGCAGCTAAAGATTAACATTACTTATGTATATCTCTTCTCTACTCCTCCTACTCCTCCTCCTTGTCGTCTTTGCCTAACTCTGACCCAAAAAACGCAATTTTTTAGAGGTCCAACTGGCACTCTTTTACCACAATTTTTCCGGAGGGCCACCTACAGGCCCTCTCTCTAAACAATTTTTCCGGAGGTCCACCTACAGGCCCTCTCTCCAATTTTTCCGGAGGTCCACCTACAGGCCCTCTCTCTAAACAATTTTTCTTTGCACCTAGTTGGGTGCTTCCCTAACATGTGATGGGCATGTGCCTTGCCTTTCTTGGTCTGGGTGAGCACAGTTGCCATGAGGGTAACCACCAGGCTGTTGCCTGAGAATTTGGGGTAATGGTGGGATTAGGCAGCCTCAGAGGCATCCATGCATGCTGCCCATGCTGTTTCCTGTCCATTTCCGTGGTGTTTCCATTATTTTCTTATGTTTCCAGATTTTCACCCAGCCTTCACTAGGCAGAGCCTTGGTCCCCTGCAAAAATGCTCGAGTCTCCCATTGACTTCAATGGGGTTCGTTACTCAAAACGAGCACCCGAGCATCGGGAAAAGTTCGTCTCGAATAACGAGCACCCGAGCATTTTAGTGCTCGCTCATCTCTATTCATTACCCTAAGACTTGTTTCACACTAGCACTTGAGATCTGGACGGCTGTTCCGGCAGGGAACAGCCAGCAGGATCTCTCTGCATTCTGGCATTGCCGGAAGTTTGTAAGTTTCTGTCTGGCCCTATCAACTATAACGAGGACCGGCGGAGATCTGGACGATTCTTGGTGTATTTCCCAAGTTGTGTCTGGATCTCCGCAGGTCATTGTTATAGTTAATAGGGCCAGATAGAGTCTTACAAACTTCCAGCAATGCTGGAAACCTGCTGAAGGGTGTCTCATGCCACTCTGGGATGGCAGCTGGATCTCCCAGTTATGGAAGTCACTGAAACTACCTATGAGGGCTCAATAGACTGAAACCCTTATCCACATTATGAAGGTGAAATATATGATTGTGGATTAAAGTAAACAGTATCAAATGGTGGATATGGTCTGGGCTCCTCGGTCTCGATTCCGAGTACTTGATGTTCGATATTTTGACCTCAACATCTTATCATTTCATTGATCTATATGGTCTTTTTGTTTTCATATGCTCTACACTTAACAGTTGCTCCTTAAAGGGGTTTTCCGGGAATTAAGAAAATAAAAATACTTAAATATTACTTTATTATAAATATATTCCCAAATACCTTTCAGTAGTTATAATGGCTCATTTTTTTCTAGGGAGCAATCATCAGGACAAATAAAATGGCTGCCGTCCTATTAGTACATACAAAACCTGTCCTAAATCACACAGCAGTCAAGTTACTTCACAACACTGAGCTAAAGAGCTGCCTCATCCTCCTCTCTGCTCTGCTTGTCAGGGATTATGTTCCTGTATACAGTTTAATATGATCTTCAGCTAAATCTCTGTAGGAATGGAGGAGACATTAGGTAAAGAGAGGACAGACAGGACAGACTGTGGTAATGTAGAGCTATGGTAATGGAGACTACATACAAGTGCTTTGGCCCATCAGGAACACCCCACCCCCCCACCTCTCTGCACTTCATGTCTCCTCATGATCTCCATTCCTACAGAGATTCAGCTGAAGATTAGGCGAATATTCGACAAATTTATAAAAAGATTCGTTCTTAATATTGAAGTTGCGTTAAAAAAATATTCGTTATTCTGGTCTTGTTCTGCAAACATTGCGGCAGAAATAACGAACATACAGTCTAAGCATTGTTAAAAGTACGCTACTGAACTGAATACGTACGCATGAGCGTACAAAGTGCGTACGAATCCTTAGCGTACTATTGTCTCGCGATTGCGTAATACGTACGCACAATGCCAGGCCACGACATACAGTCCTCAGAGACAGAGCAAAGTTTTCAATAAAGCATCCAGGCGTTCATCAGCATTTAGGTCTGGAGAGCTTAAATATATGGTCAAGGACACAGTTCTCTCTTTCACAAGCTCCTGCTCGTCTCCGCAGGCGCAGCGCAAGTGAAGTGGCTTGTTTACTCAGCCTATGGGCCAATCAGAGCAAGCCATTCCCCCTAGGTCAGGTGACTGGGTTCTTCCCGGGCTTTTTGCCGCTGTAACCCATCCACCCCAAACATTTCTGCACAAATAACAAACATACAGTAAAAGTACGCTACTTAACTGAATCCGTACGCATTAGCGTACAAATTATCAGATGCGTAGCATTAGCGTACAAATTATCAGATGCCTACACAGCATTAGCGTACAAGGATTTAAGAACATTTAAGATTCGTAAGGAGCGAATCTGAAAAGATCTGGATTCACTTCGGAGTAGGAAATAACGAAGATTCGTAAGGAATCTACGAAGCGGCAAATAGATTCGCTCATCTTTACTGAAGATTATATTAAACTGTATTCAGGATCATAATCCCTGACAAGCAGAGCAGAGAGAAGGATGAGGCAGCTCTTTAGCTCAGTGTTGTGAAGTAACTTGTCATGCTGTGTGATTAGGACAGGTTTTGTGTGTTCTAATAGGACAGCGGCCATTTTGTTTCACCTAATTATTGCTCCCTAGACAAAACAAGCCATTATGACTAATGAAAGGTGTTTGAGAATATATTTATAATAAAGTAATACTTAAGTATTTTCATTCTCTTAATTCCCGGAGAACCCCTTTAATCTGTTAAACACACCCGCAGTTTTTTTTTATACTCTGGACCATTAGAAAGGTACATACTTGTAATGTAAATTGTAGTGAAGGTAATCTTCTTGCCAGTGGCTGTGTTTGTGATTTATCTGCTGTGTCATTTGACCAACACTCTGACTCTCCAAGCATATTATGTGTGAACAGGGAGTCAAATGACTTTGGAGAAAATGACTTTCCTGTCCCCGCAGAAGATGGGGGGTCAATTTTAACTTTAGGCCACAGAAAAAAGGAATGATAATAACTGCACGGGTGAACAATGGGAACTGTAATATGATAATATACAAATGATGTACGTAGAGAGATGTTGTTACAGAAAGAAAATCGAAATGGTCTGCTGTTTGTGTAGTTTCCGGCAGTAAAACATTTTATGTGGTTTCCAACTAATGCAGAGGTTTTCAGTTCCTCCTGCAGTGATAACGTTCCTAACAGCCTATCTGAAAATATACTGTCTGTAGTACAAGCTAGGATGTCCTACACATTCAGTAAAGTTCTCATAAACTTTGTCTTACCCCACTACCTCTGAACAAGACCGAAGGAAACAGGTATTGTAAAGTTACATTTTCTTTCCCTTTTTTAGAGAAAGATACAATATATTGGGTCTGACTTATTTGCTGGTTATGTGTTTTAATTTATATGTATTGCTCTGAGAATACAGTGCCTGTACCATTTTTTTTATTAAGGGTCAAATGTATAACCAATATTGTTAACGGTGTCCATCAACGGTGTCCATCATTTACTCGTAACGCCTTAGTGACCAGCCTGTTTTGGGCCTTAATGACCATTTATATCTTTTCATTGTCACTTTCCAAGAGCTATAACTTTTTTATTTTTCCATAAATGTAGCTGTATGAGGACTTGTTTTTTTGTGGGACAAGTTGTAGTTTTTAATGGTGCCATTTTGGGGTACACATAACTTATTGATTAACTTTTATTAACTCTTTCTGGGCAGTGGGAAAAAAACAGTAATACTGACACTGAGTTTTTACATTTTGCAGCATAGTTTTTTGGCATAAATAACAGGATAACTTTACTCTCTGTTTCACTTCGATTACAACTATATAAAATACATGCAGCTTTTTAACACCCTTTTAAAAAAAAATTTGAAAATGTTTTTGCTTCACCGCATCCCAAGACCCATAACTTATTTATTTTTCTTTCTATGTAGCTGTGTTGTGGGAGGATGTGTACTTTTTATTTCTATCATTTTGGGATACAATACACTTTTTGGTGGTGAATAAGCAAAATGTTTATTTGTGTTTTCTTAGTGTAGTTTGATACACTGTGCATTTTTTTCCATTGAAAAGGTGCATTTTTACTTGAAATTTTTTTTTAATAAAACTTTTTTTTAACTTTTTTTTCCTCCATTTAATAGACCCAAAAAGGGACTATAATAGGTGATTTTTTGATTGCTTCAAAAATACATTGCACTGTTCCTGCAGTGCAATGTTTTTTACCGTCTCTACTTTACTTATATCCACCAGTAGGCTGTGAGGTTTGACCTGCTAGGACATGCTGGAGCCAGGCCTGGGGCCTTAATTAGGCTGTAGCCTATGTGTACAGACATCAGCACCCCATGATCTCATTCAGGGGGTGTTGACTGGAGACAGACGAAGTCCACTTCCTGTGTAACCGCTAACATGCTGTGGGCACTATAGATCATGTCATCTAAGGGTTTTATTGCCAGATTGGTGCTGATCCAAGCCATTAGAGCAGGAGGCCAGTCTTTATGAATAGCTGAACCCCATGCAGCACTTAGTCTGGGCTGGCGAAAAAAGGCGGTGGCCCAGCCTAGGGCCCATTAATGACCACTGTAAAAAGGCATATTGTGGTCATTAAGGGGTTAAGGCAGGCTAAAAGGAAGATGTGACACAGTGGTCCACATATGTCCCTATCTGCAACACAATGTGTCATAGACCTTTATAATATCAGAATTTTACACCACTTCTTAGATCACCTTTAGCTCGTTTAGCTTTTAGCTAATAGATGAACCAACATTTGTCTATGACAAACAAGGTGCAAAACAGGAGAAGACAAAAAGTTGGTCCAAAAGCTGTTCGAGTCTTGCATGTTGTAAATGAAAGAAAATTTGGTGCATACACATCATATATTTGATACACCAAATGTGCACCACAAATTCTGGCACAAATTAAGATATCTTTGCTAGTGCCAGCCTGGTAAAACAAAATGTGGACTGTTCAATTAAATGACTGCTCGAAAGTGAAATTATAGTGTATAGAGTGTATAGAGGATTTCCACAGATCATGTAGTGGAGAACTTACTTTATTTTTTGATTGAAATATATAATTTTCTAACATTTTAACTACATTAAGTGATATAGTAGAAAGTGTATACACTATGTATACCGTCCTGAAATCTGCATAGCTAGTACTTGTTTACTGTTGTTTTATGGAAGTTCTAAACTGAGTTAATTTTCTTTAGTTCAGAATCTTTTAACATAATCATTGCTCAATCTCCCAGACTGAACTGTAAGATTACAAAATTACCAGAAGTCCCTATGGTGGATGCTGACTCAATAATGAGCCTCTACTGGAACATGATTATAGGAGGCAAGTAGAAGAACCGCATTTGGAGTTGATTTTTCAGAACCAATCCCTGGTCTATTTTACATGGGTTGAACCACAAGTTACATGTTAAACCTGATGCTATTTCTTCTATCTGCGCTATGGGAAATTATAAATGCAATGTTTATAAAACTGGCACAAGTTCTGTACAGATTAAAGGTGGGACCTCCAAATCATATTTTCTGGTGGCCCAAGAAACCTCAGTGTGGCACTGAATTAGAACATACTGGAGATAGAGATGAGGGAACCATCCAAAAATTCGCTTCGGCGAATAATCTAAGAAGTTTTGACAAGATTCGTTCTTAATACAAATTTATTCGGTCGAATTTGCGTTAAAAAATAATCGTTGTTTTGTGAACATTCCTACACAAATTACGAACATACAGTCAGTTTTGTTAAAAGTACGCAATACGTAAGCATTAACTTACAAAGTGCGTACGAATCCTTAGCGTACTATTGACTCGCGATTGCGAGGCTAGGCTGTGGCCTACAGTCTTTAGAGGCAGTCCATATGAGGTAGAAAAGTAAGGTGCTCACTGTTAGCTATCCAGCTAAGTGCATAAGTTACTAAAAGACACCATACAATAAGTGTATGATAGGAAACATTGCAGTACCTGAAAAAGAATACACACAATGGGCTAAAGTGCTTGAACGTTGCTGAACCTGTAAAAACATTATTGCTACAATACAGCAAAGACAATTATGCAAACATTTTAGTGCAATTTCACATTTGCAAGCATAAAAGGCTCAGATATACGTTTGAGTCTCTCCTCGAGTCGTGGCTGCTTGGCATGATAAAACAATGGAACACAGTCCAAAATTCAATTGTATACCACGTGAGGTAATTTTGTAATCCAAACAGGTAACGTGTACTCCACATGGATAATATAAAATAGCAACTAATAGAGAACCCTCTTTGCAAAGGGGGCTCCCAAATAACTTGAGAAGGGGGGGAAAGGAAAATAGGCACGCTTAGGCGCAACTGGGAATTTTCTGCAGAATAGGGGGGCAGTCCTGACAAGCCATGTCCATCTGGGTGAGAGTCAAACAGGGGGCAATACAAACTAAACAAAACAATGGTCAACTAGCTCTCACACGTCAGGTGCAGTCCATGGTGTAGCTCCCATAGGTCCTCCTGAGGTGTCCTTTAAATCACTCAGCCAGTAGAAGGGTTCGTCAGATGAGGGACCTGAAGTCCTCCTCGCTTGAGCTACTGTTGAATGAGATCAGAGGACGCTCCTGCCTCCTGTAGGCCAAGCTCGCTGTCGTGGTGGAACTCCACTACCCTCTTCTTCCAGAGGTCGGACTTCTGGCTGCAGCGGTTGAGACAAGGTTGCACCCAGGGAAGAAGCCCCAGCTCCCCTGGCTGCTGATGGCTTCATCTTCCAGGGTAGTTTGTACTGGTGGATCACCGTGTACTGGAACGTAAACGATTAAGTTGTCAGCTGAAAGGACTGCGATGGTGGTGGCACTGGAAATCCAGGGATCGGAGGCTCTGGCTGTGGCTTCTCCCTGAAATGGAGGGTGCCATCTGGTGACTCCTGAAGGCAGCGCACTGGTACTTTGTCTGGTGGTTCCTCCGGCCAACCTTCAGGTGGTGATGTAGGGACCAGGGGTTTAGATAATATGGTAACCCTGGTAGCAAAGGGGCCTTTCAGGGATGCCATGGGGGTGTATTCCACCTGATCCCCCACGTACAGGCTGTGACGGGCTTGGGGCAGGTACGGCCATTTCACTGACCTGTGGCCCATGAAGTACTTGCCTTCCTCGTCATCCGCCAGGAAGCCAGAGCCTCGCTCGACAGAAAACCACAGGACAGTTCCCTTTCGCCGCTCCAGTGTAGGGTCTCCTGGTCTTGGATGATCCAGTACTTGGATGACCCAGTCCTCCACTGCATTCTTGTAGTCCCATAGGGTCTGGGCGTGGGCTGTCACCGATGCTGGCATATTCGGGTTCTGCCGAATGGAAGGTGTTGTTCTCCTCCTGGGCGGCGAAGTGGACGCTCCAGCCGCCTCCGCCGCAGCAGCCGCGGCAACCGGCAAGGTGAATATGGAGTCAGGAGCCGGTGAGACTCTCTTTCACAGTTATGACGCTTTGATCTCTGGAGCGGGCGGTGGTTCGGGGGGACCTTCTCTCCCCTCTTGGGTCGTAGTTCTTTCGCCATGATGTTTGCTGTGGTCTGACTCTGGATCTTGTTCACTGCTGGCTTGAACTGGAGAGGAGGGAAGAGTAATGAGGTAGGAGTCTTCACTCCCTATCCGTGCAAATAGTTCGTTCCCGGTGGGCCGGGCTGGTTTTTCCCGCTTCTGAGGGGGGGCGGGGGCAAGAAGAATGTGTATGTTGCGTACGTAGCGTTAGCATTCAAAATTTTAAGAAATTTAAAAATTTTAAGAACATTTACGAATAATACGAAGCGAATCTGAAAAAATCCGGATTCGCTTTGGAGTAGGAAAAATGGAGGATTCGATACGAATCTACGACGTGGCAAATAGATTCGCTCATCTCTAATTGGAGATTTATTAATCAAAATGTACTGCAATAAAAACAAACAAAAAACTGCTGTATACCATATTTAAGTGGGTGTGGCTTATTGAAAATGGGGTGTGACTTACCAGAAAAGGGGTATGCAGCAATATGCACCATAATTTTGGCACATGATTTTGATGTTATGTAAAGTAAGCCAGCTAATAGGTGGTATAAACTTAAATTAGACCATCTAAGGGTGCCAGCACACAGTGCAAATTAAGCAATCCTAGCAATATGCCTCTATTGTCTGAGATGAGAATAACTCTTTAACATAAACTGAAAATGTGCACCATTTTTGCAGTTTTGGAGGAGATTTCTTCAAGATATTATGCATACGAATCTAACCCCTAAAGGTGCCCCAGATTTTTTATCCAGCATAAGTCACTTTAAAATATCTGAAGCATTTTTAGACTGTCTAGTGTAATGCCATTTTTCACAGACCAGTGGACCAGGCATTGATCAGGAATGAACCTTTCCTAAAAATAGCTTAATTGTTTACCCCCAGAAAGATCTCCTGCCCAGAAATTATGACTTTGGGTGCTGCATCAGTGATGTTTTCACCTGATGAAAGCAGGTAATCAGTGGCACGGTTAACCTGGACAATTATTGGATACGAGTGTTAGTACGAACCTTTGCTCAAAAAATTGGCCTGTGTAAAAGGACTAGTGTTGAGTGAAGAGAAGCATCCAAAACGGAATTCGGTCCAAAGTTTAGGAAACATTTGATAGTAAGCGAATCTGAATTTCCTTGCCATGGTAACCAATCAGTTTTCCTAAATTGGTGGCAGCACGTATTAGAAAGTTAAAGTAAGTGTAGAGGAGACAAGCTCGGGAACACAAGATTACCCATGGTGTGCAGCCAGCCAATCCGCAGGTAGCCATCCCTCTGTGATGTCACAGCTAGTCAGAGCCCTATAAAACCCTAATCCTGCCTGGTCACCCGGTGAACTGAGCATAGGGAGAGACATGACAAGATGCTCATGCACTAGGGACAGTGCAGTTCACTAAAAGTAATAGCTAATCCATTCTGTTAGCTGTAGAGTTACTGTGTGTCAGTATTACAGGCAGGTCTAATTTAATCACCATGTACATAAGGGTACAGCGCACCAATATTCATAGTTAATCTGTTCTGTTAGCTGTAGAGTTACTTGCGTCAGTATTACAGGCCACTGTTACCGGCAAGACTAATATATTGCTGTGTACATAAGTGTGCAGTGCACCAAGATTCATAGCTAATCCATTCTGTTAGCTGTAGAGTTTTCTCCAATTCCGTCTGAAATCTGTTTTCATGCCAGATGTAAAAATGTTGCTTTTAGAAAGATTAGCTTGGGTATACCTGAATTATAGCTAAATTAATTAGTCAAGAATCGAATTTCTTGTTGAACTTCGGTGAAGCTGCCAAATTTGAATTTTTCAAAACTTAGCTCATCTCTAAAAAGGACCTTAAGTCTAAAAATTAGACAGTGTTAGTAAATATGAATTGTTTGTATAATATATCTCAGGAGGCCTTTAAAAAAAAGGCCAGTGGAGCCATCATTCATTTAAGAAGACAGTTCTATATTGTAGAGGAGCTTTTGTACTATATATAACTTAACAGGTTTGCTCCTATCAGTACACAAGCCCTTTAATAAACATATCAATACAAGGGCTATATTTTGTCTATAAGTATTATATGTATAATAAGTTTCCTATGAATAATACTAAATATTAAATATTACTGACATGGCTCCTGAAACTTTTACCATGCTTTGTAGAAAATTACTACAAACTTACTACAAATAATATCAAATTAAAGAGAACGTTATACCTAATAATATTACAATGCTGATGGCTGGGTATTGTTTTTCACATTCACCAGAGCAAAAATGGAATAAAAAAAAAATCAGTTTCAACTACGTCAATAGACATGTTAAAGTTAAACCACCGAGACCGCAATGCTGCGTGTTTACAGCAAAGGAAAGAGGAAGGAAGTAGTGTACATCATATGCAGAAAATACGATGACTACTACAGTGCAGTCCCACCTGACTCCCAAGTAGGACAGTCACCCAGGTATTTTCACCTATTATTTCTGCCCTCATAACAGAGGGCTGGGACAGATAAAAATGTGTATACATTCCTATTTATGTGATTCTTATTTTATATCACTGAAGACAATTTTAGATTTTATACAAAAATCAAACAAAATAATGTGTTATATACAATGCATTCGGAAGGCCTTCAGACCCTTTCTTGTTTATCACGTATAATGTTGTAGCCTTTTGAGCTACAATTTCAGGTTTTCAACCATTAATCTGCAACCAGTCCCCCTTAGTAAAAAAAAAAAAATGAAAACAAAGCTTTAGAAATTTTTGAAAATGTATTAAAAAAGAGAAACTAAAAATTAGCATGGACACAAGTATTTACTCATGAAAGCAGTTTCTACTTTATTGCAGCATATCCACATAGGGGCAGTACAAAATAAAGTGAACTAGAACTCTCTTACATGTATCAGATAAAAAACATCCTTAGGGCTCTTGCACATGATCGTATGCCCTCCGAGACATATGGTCCGTCTGCGGCCATATGTCCCAGAGTGGCATTGATTATGCGCACAAGAGCACACAGCATCATAGATTACAATGATGCTGTGCATGTCGGGCCACCAGCGGGACTATTGTCCTGCACTCATAAGATCATATGAGTGCAGTACAATAGTCCCGCGGGTGGCCCGACGTATACAGCATCATTGTAATCTATGATGCTGTGTGCTCCCATGCACACAATCAATGCCACCCTGGGACATATGGCCTGCTCACGGACCGTATGTCTTGGAGGGCATACGGTCATGTGAAAGGGCCCTTAGTGTGTTAGTGGGTGAGCTGGCTTTGACTATATTTTGATTAGAGTCTACCTGTGGTAAATTCAGTTATCTGGACATAATTTGGAAAGGCACAGCCTTGTCTATATAAGGTCTCACAGATGACAATGCATATTAGAACAAAAACCAAGCCATGAGGAGGAAAAAAACTACCTGTAGAACCCAGAGACAGGATTGTGTGGAGGCACAGATCTGGAGAAGAGTACAAAAAAATTTCTGCTGCACCGAAAGATTCCAAGAGTACATTGGTCTCCATAAACTATCCGCCCCTCCAAACTAATAGTCAGGGGAAATGGCCTTGGTGAGAGATATAACCAAGAACACAGCAGTCACTCTGGCTGAGCTCCAAAGATTCTGTGTGCACACAGGAGACAATTCCAGAAGGTCAGCCATCACTGCAGCACTCCAGCAATCTGGGCTATATGAGTGGCCAGAAAAAAGGTCTCTCCTCAGTAAAAGACACATAAAAGATTGCAAAAAAAAAGGTACCTACAGGGCTCTAAGACCATGCAAAACAAGATTCTCTGGTCAGATGAAACCAAGGGTGACCATTTTGGCTTCAATTCTAAGCATCATGTTTGAACAAAACCAGGCACTGCCTAATATCCCTATGGTGAAGCAAGTTGGTGGCAGCTCAGAGACAAAAGTGAAAGAGTCTGGAGACTTTCCAAATACACTGTATTGCATGTTAAAACTCAACCTATCAGTATGAATATCAAGCAGTCAATGAATGTGTCAGCTAACGATTGTACGTTCACATACAGTGGGGAAAAAAGTATTTAGTCAGCCACCAATTGTGCAAGTTCCCCCACTTAAAAAGATGAGAGGCCTGTAATTGACATCATAGATAGACCTCAACTATGAGAGACAAAATGAGAAAACAAATCCAGAAAATCACATTATCTGATTTTTAAAGAATTTATTTGCAAATTATGGTGGAAAATAAATATTTAGTCAATAACAAAAGTTTATCTCAATACTTTGTTATATAGCCTTTGTTGGCAATGACAGAGGTCAAACGTTTTCTGAAAGTCTTCACAAGGTTGGCACACACTGTTGCTGGTATGTTGGGCCATTCCTCCATGCAGATCTCCTCTAGAGCAGTGATGTTTTGGGGCTGGTGCTGGGCAACACGGACTTTCAACTCCCTCCAAAGGTTTTCTATTCACTCCAGGACCTTGAAATGCTTATTACGAAGCCACTCCTTCGTTGCCCTGGCGGTGTGCTTGGAATCATTGTCATGCTAAAAAAAAACAGCCACGTTTCATCTTCAATGCCCTTGCTGATGGAAGGAGGTTTGCACTCAAAATCTCACAATACATAGCCCCATTCATTTTTTCATGTACACGGATCAGTCATGCTGGTCCCTTTGCAGAGAAAAAGCCCCAAAGCATGATGTTGCCACCCCCATGCTTCACAGTAGGTATGGTGTTCTTTGGATGCAACTCAGCTTTCGCTCTCCTCCAAACACAACGAGTTGTGTTTGTACCAAACAGTTCTACTTTGGTTTTATCTGACCATATGACATTCTCCCAATACTCTTCTGGAACATCCAAATGCTCTCTAGCAAACTTCAGACAGGCCCGGATATGTACTGGCTTAAGCAGGGGGACACGTCTGGCACTGCAGGATCTGAGTCTCTGGCGGCGTAGTGTGTTACTGACGGTAGCCTTTGTTATGTTGGTCCCAGCTTTCTGCAGGTCATTCACTAGGTCCCCCCGTGTGGTTCTGGGATTTTTGCTCACAGTTTTTGTGATAATTTTGACCCCATGAGGTGAGATCTTGCATGGAGCCCCTGATCGAGGGAGATTATTAGTGGTCTTGTATCTTCCATTTTCTATTATTGCACCCACAGTTGATTTCTTCACACCAAGCTGCTTGCATATTGCAGATTCAGTCTTCCCAGCCTGGTGCAGGTCTACAATTTTGTTTCTGGTGTGCTTCGACAGCTGGTCTTCACCATAGTGGAGTTTAGAGTGTGACTGTTTGAGGTTGTGGACAGGTGTCTTTTATACTGATAACAAGTTCAAACAGGTGCCATTACTACAGGTAACGAGGTGAAGGACAGAGGAGCCTCTTAAAGAAGAAGTTACAGGTCTGTGAGAGCCAGAAATCTTGTTTGTTTGTAGGTGACCAAATACTTATTTTCCACCATAATTTGCAAATAATTTCTTTAAAAATCAGACAATGTGATTTTCTGGAATTGTTTTCTCATTTTGTCTCTCATAGTTGAGGTCTATCTATGATGTCAATTATAGGACTCTTTCATCTTTTTAAGTGGGAGAACTTGCACAATTGGTGGCTGACTAAATACTTTTTTTTCACACTGTAACAACCTACATGAACACACTCTACATGAGAACAGCATCCAAGTAGACTGCTGAGAGGACGTAGGTAAGTGAATTATCACTTCTCCAACCTTCTCTTAGTAGAAGTCCAAGGTTCAATGACTGAAATTCAGCATATAATATATCACAAATAGCGCTCCATTATATGCCAAATATTGTGAAAGGTAAAGATCCCCTTTTAAAAAGCATCTGCAAGTTAGAACCGGATATAATGTCATAGTTATCTAAAATATATATATATATGTACTTATAGATAAAATATAGTTCACCCCATCATTAGAAACATCTATCCTAATCCTAGAAGGAGAGTTTATGTTAGTTAGAATATTATCTTTACAATTTTATAAAATGTGAATAATACAACAAAATGATTTTACATGTAGAGATAATATCTTTTTGCTTCTGTTTTCCAGTTGTTTTTTTCAGGCTTTTCTTACAATTATCAGCAGGATTATTTCACAATGAAAGACACCACTAACAGTAGTCATTTGACGTGTGAAGTGAACAAAGACTTGGAACCTTTCACCTATGTTTATTGGTTGATATTTATGGTTGGATTTTTTGGAAGTTGCTTTGCATTGTGGGCATTCATTTGGAGAGACAACAACCAGAAATGTTTAAGTATCTACCTCATCAACCTACTAATAGCCGATTTCCTGCTGACGCTAGCCTTACCATTTAAGATAGTTGTAGACAGTGGATCTGCATCTTGGAAATTGAGGATCTTCCACTGTCAAGTAACAGCTTGTATCATTTACATCAATATGTACCTTTCAATTATATTCTTGGGATTTGTCAGCATGGACCGCTGTCTACAGACTATACAGAGCGCTAAACTGTACCAAATACAGAAACGAGGATTTGCAAAAATGTTGTCGACGGTAGTTTGGGCTCTCGTACTGTCCATCATGTTACCAAACATGTTGATTCCTATAAAAGACATCCCGGAGAGGGAAACTGTTGGGTGCATTGACTTTAAAACGGAGGTCGGGAGAAATTGGCATGTACTCAGCAACTTCATCAGTATTGCTATATTTCTCAACTGCTCTGCTATTATTTTGATCTCTAATTGCATTACTATTAAGAAACTTTACAGCAATAAGGATTGTGAAGAAGCTAACAACCTCAAGGCAGCATTGATAAAGATCTTTTTGGTAACAGCAGGATATATCATATGTTTCCTTCCATACCACATTGTTCGGATCCCATACACCTTGAGTCAAAATGATGTGATCACAGACTGCAGCCTGAAGCAAGTGCTCTTTCATGCAAAGGAGTCCACCTTTTTGCTCTCAGTCTCAAATCTTTGCTTTGACCCTATTGTGTATTACTGCTTTTCAAATAACTTCAGGTCTAAAATAAGCAAAACCTTCTCCTTAAAGAGACAGGAAAGAGTTGTGATTGAGAGAGAGACTGCTATTGAGACAGTCGGCTAGAAAAATGACATAATATTACGAGACTGGGAATTATCCAACAATAGACAGAACTACATTGCCGTTCGAAGAACAGGTGAAGAATTATGACTATAGTCTATAATTGTAAAGTAAAGATTGTATTGTGTATATGAATAAAGACAAGTCAATGATTAGATAAATAAAGGTGCTACACATATAAGCGTAAGGCCACTTTTACACTGACTGAGAATCAGGACAATCATGGAAGCCTCTGTAAAGCTGCCTCCAATCACCCAAAAAACAAGCAAACGCTCATTCATCGGGTGATTGCATCTTTTATGCGGCATTTAAAATCATTATTTGTTGGCAGCAAATCGCCTTGTGTAAACAGAGATATGCTGCCGACAAACAACGAATCTGCATGAGGATGAATGATCCCAGTAGCAATCGTTCATCCCCATGTACAGAAGTGACTGCTGCCAATAAATGAAGGCTGAACAATTGGGCAATGATCAGGAACAAACAATGTATTTCTGATCATTACCCTGTAAATGGTCCCTAAAATAATGTGAATCCACAGATTTCGATTACTGAGGATAGGGCACTTTGTGAATTTCAACACCAATCCCTTTGTTCTCAAGAGACAGAGAAAGAGAGAAGTCACCGCCAGTGCTGTCTGAGTGTCTTACTCTTAGCCCCCTATTTTGAATGCATGCATGCTCGACCAAGCATAACCTGCAAGTAAATGGAGGAATCAGTAACAACTTCCAGCCAACAGCTGAAGTAGGTGTATGCAAGTCTGATGACAGCCTAGCAAACCTTTGAAAGTTCAAAACATGGCTATAAGAGAGAAAGTCTAGTTGAGTGATATCATATAATTAATAAAAGATTTTACTGCTGCTGTGAAGGTATGAGATGTTATCTGAAGAGTAATCATCATGATAATTGCTGGTGCAGAATTGGGATAACAGTATCACAGCTCTATTGTTCTCTTGCTAGGCCTAGATAAAGATGTCCACAGAAGAACATTGCATTGATTAGTATAATATGTAAGGTTCTGATTGAGGCTAGTTTCACGCTAGCATTTACCATCTTCCGCAAGCTGTTATGGCAGAAAGCAGCCCTCCAGAGATGTCTGGATCTTGCACTGCCACATGCTACCTGATAGCCGCCGGCCCTATTCACTATAATGGGGACCAGTGGAGAGCCAACAGCAAACCAAGAAACATGTTGAGAATTGGCTGAAGCAGTTTTTGTCCGGTCAACATCGGGCGGCGATGTAGTAGCTTTCAGCAAAGCCGGAATGCAGAGCGATCTGGCAGGCTGTTTCCTGCCAAAACAGCCTGCTGGATCTAACAACTACAGTGTGAAATAGGCCTTAGTGACTTCAAGGGTGCTTTCTGACTGAAAATTGAAAAATGCTCATTTACAAAAGACAACACAACAGGCTATTATCGTAGGGGTGCACAACCTGCAGGCTGGGGTGTGACTCTCAATACCATTTTGTGCGGCCGCCAGCTATTCAGTCACAGATATGTCTGTTTGTGTCCAGTGGTTGCGCACATGTTTTTTTTAATGTATTCTTTCATTAGATGGGAGTCCTGGAAGTATATCCAGCACCTATCAGACATTTATGGTATAAACAATTGATAAACTTCATTTGGTAACACCCATTTAAGTTTTATTTCCGGCCCTTGAAATTGGTTTAGTCTGACAGTGTGGCCCCTACAAGAACAGGTTGTGCACCTCTATTATCGGGAGCTGCCTTAGTGCACCTACACAGGTAAAGTGCCCTTTAATACACTTTACACAGATAACATGTCTTTGCTTAGTGCCACCCCACATTTAACACACCTGTTCATGACCCACACACGTTGAAAATGCCCCTGAGTGCCTCCACACAGTTAAAGTGCCTCTTATTTCTCCTACACAAATATGCCCCCTTAGTACCCCAAGCACAAAAAAGAGACCCTATACAGTTATAATGCCCTCTTCTATCCCACACACAAATAATGTTCCCCCCACATAGTAAAAGAACCACCACCATCTCCCCCCAAAAATACTCATTCCCCATTCTCACAATACACAGAGCAGCTCAAACTACACGGCTCTTCCAGCCTATAGCCTGTTCTGTTAGCGGCACGGTGCAGACAGGGTGATGTCACTGCATTTCACCTGGGGGGGGCGGGGGGAGAAGCTGTATCAAGGTTTCAGGAGCCTTGTGTAACTACCACCCCCCTTCCCCAGTTCAATGGTTGCATTAAGCATGACCCTTTAAAATGGTTGTAGCAAAGAACATGTGTAGCACAAAGTATCAGATTTTTTTTATACCACTGTATTGAAAAGCTGAGACCACTGTTTTTCTCAATATACAGTACAGTAGTTTTAGCTCTGAGATCTTTATGTCTTTCAGCATACTTACTTGCTCTCCGCTGCTTGGTTCCGGTTCTTTCAGTCTAGCTCTGTATTCACTGCACTCTGGTCCCCACTTGTACACTTTTGGAATAGACAGGGGTAACGTGTGCTGCAGCCAATGACTGATGGCAATGATGATGTGTCCCCCAAGTTGCATGTGACCAGTGACGTGCGCTTTCAGAAGTTTACAAGCGGGGAGAGTGCAGCGAGCACAGCAAGCATGGTGGCGGATCAAAGTAGCTGGAAAGGGAGGGGAGAAAGTAAGTATTTTTCCCTCCAGAGGTCTGGCATGGAGGGGAGGTCAAAAAGGTATTCAAAAGTTAGACAAACTCTTTAAAATGGGTTTCCGGTATTTTGATACACAATACTCAATATTTTTCTCAATATCTGATTGGGGGGCCTGACATCCCACACCCTTGCCGTTCAGCTGTTTCATGGTAGCACCAGAACTACACAGCTCCATTGTGTAGTGGATAGAGTTAAGAATTGCAGCCAGGGGCGGAGTGAGAACTTACAGTGGTCCCGGAAAAAATAAAAGTGGCCCCATGTTGTAGATGGGTCCAAATTGACACAAGGCAAGGCCAACACAAGTAAGCAAGGACAACTCAAGCAGGTGGGGTCAAAAATACCATAAAGCAGCACACAGTACCACCTCAGCAGAACCAAATACCACAGTGCAGCACACAATACCACCTCAGCAGAACTAAATACCACAGTGTAGCAAACAATACGACCCCTGTGGAACCAAATACCACAATGCTGCAAAAATTACCCTAAAAAAGCTGTCCCTTTTTGTGGTGAGGACACTTGTGTTTGCCGACCGGGAACATAAGTACTGGACTTTCCCAGTAGTAATTAATGCTGGGAGCATCAGGTTGTTATGTACCCAGCTGGCAGCCGAGGGGAAGACTCAGACAGCCCTCTGGGCATCAGCCCACTGGAATGTTTCCCTATAGGGTCTATGGCCAGTCCATGAGTGCAGTGCAGCCCCTATGGAAGGAAATAAGAGTAGGACTGCAATTACCACTACAAAAGCATAGTCAAACATGGTTATTTAAGCATTCTGTCACCTTAGACATTCAAATGGATATTTTTACCAAGAATTAAGAGCCAACTATGACACTGGTTTTCTTGTAGGACAATGCCTACAATACAAAATAGAAAGTTATCAGTTAAAGTGATAAAGCTGTTGTCCAGGATAAGAAAAACAAGCTTGCTTTTTTTTCAGATACAGCGCCACTCCTACTAAAGGGACCAGCCCATTCACTTGAATGGGATGAACTACAATAACAAGCACAGCTGTTTCTGAAATAAGGAGACACTTTTTTCTGATTCTGGTAAGTCCCTTTAGGACAGAAGAGGATTGGGAATACAGAAGACGCATAATGAAAATCAAAAGAAAAAAATTAAATATTTATTTTCCTCTGTGTTGCTTTAGGGCAGGTTTTGAATAAAAATGACATTTTGCTATTTTTGAAACAACAAGGGCATTACTGACATCCAGGGTCCCACAGAAGGGATGGGCCCCACCACCTACTTCACAGTTAACTGAACTGCAATAATGCAAAAAACACCATAATCTTTTTTACATCAGCAGAAGCCAAAACAGATGAACAGAAGACATCTAGCAGATGTTCTGTACAAAGAAGAACCCACATAAAAGTACCAGATAGAAGAAGGCCACCGCCTTGTTTTAACCCACAAAAAAAGCTGTTCCTGTACATGAGTGGCCCCATAATGTCTCAGAGATAATGATAACTGAAGAAAATACTAACATTGTAAGAGTTTAATAAAACTTAAAGATGTTCCTGACCTTTGTCCTATTACAAAAAGGATACCTGCCATGCCTTCACCGCTGCCCTATTCTTGGCCGCTTCTGTTCCCATAGGACCAAGAAGTGGCTCAGTCCCATGACCACTGAAGCCAATCACTGGCCTCAGCAGTCACATGTGGTTGAACAGTATGTCATTGCCAGTGATTAGCCGCATCAGTCATGGAACCAAGTTTCTTCCTGGTCCTGAGGGGACAGGATGCAGCTGGGAACAAGGCAGGAGCACGGGCACGATGGGACAACAGTCAGTTGGGTGCGGTGTTTTGTTTTATTTTTTAATGGGCACAGGTTAAGAGAATAGCAGTTGTCGGCTCCTAGGACAGACAAAGCCTGTATAGACATGTATATACAGCTCTGAAATCTATCCACTGACCTTTTGTAACATAAATGAACCCTCGGTTAAAAATCTATACCCTAGACCAGGGAAGCTCAACCTGCGGCCCTCCAGTTATTGTAAAACTACAACTCCCATCATGCCCTGTTGTAGGCTGATAGCTGGAGGCTGTGTGGGCATGTTGGGAGTTGTAGTTTTGCAACAGCTGGAGGGCCGCAGGATGAGCATCCCTGTCCTAGACTCTAGTATTTATGTAGTGTACTCAGGCAGAAGTTTGGACATTATTCAATAAAATCTTTGGTTCTGTATTTTATAAGCAGAAAACAGTTTAAAACAAGTTAAAATAAGACAAGGAGAAAGATGTAGAGATAAAATGAAGGTGGGGTATTACTAAGCAATGATCTTATCTGAAAGCTGAGAAGATGAGATAGGACTTGTGACATTTCATGAAAACCACTTTGCTTTACAATGCATTAAATTGCCTGTGGAGGAAGTTGGATTCGTAATAACAAATATCTCTTGCACTGAAATGTCCTCCCACTGAAAAAAAAACAAAAAAAGCACTTACCAGAGGAATGGGAAAGTGAGTTGCATACTGTAAATGGCGTAGAAGCTCATAAGTAGAAGGGAAAATTATTTCTTGTTTTACTGATTTTTCACTTGAAGCTGAAACTCTTCTTTGAAGTGATGGAGAGTTGTAATTATGGCAGTCTCCAGACACTGGCGAAAATATCTAAAATTCACATATAGACAAGTTATAAGTTAGTTAAGTAGGCATGATAAATGCTATAATGAGACTGCAGGAAAAAGTTTGACACTGGCCATCAGACTTTCCTCCATAGGTGAAATGTACGTCAAAAGTCTTGCAGTCTCTGAAAACAGAATAATTATTAATCTACCGTGTTCATTATACCTTTTTCTATTTCTTGTTCATGCAAACTTTTACAGGCTAGCTTTATTATCATGTGATTATGTTAATATTGAGCCACGTGTTGCTGATTGTTATTGTAATTTTTAGGAGGGCCATAGGAGTCCGGTTTTCCTATATACACTGCTGAAATTTAGTTGATGCTATTTTTTTAATCTGTTTTAATTCTTTGCCTAAACAGATTATAATTATTTTTCTCAAAGCTGCAGGGGTTTGATTGGCTGTTTGTAGCTTTTATAGGCTAGTCCCAGATGAATACAATAGTTTTTTCATTACTTTAATTTCTATTACTTATACAGTGATACTGTATGTCATAAAATTAAAACCACCAGCCTAATAATGTGTAGATCACCCTTGTGCCACCAAAACTCAGGCCTGGACTGAGAATCTGCCCTACCCCTAGTTAGCTTCGCCTTGCATGTCTTTCCCACATCTGCTGCTCTATAGCTGCAGAAAAACCATTGGATCCGACATCTGCCCATGTGTCCCCAGCAGGTTCCCACTTTCTACACCCTCCTTCAACCAGATGGGCCACAACCCTGTTAGTCACTTGCCATTCAGACAATCACTGGCCTTAGCAGTTATGTGCCATTCAAGCACAAGTGACCATTGAGGCCAGTGATTTGGTGAACTATAAACCTGACATCGCTACAGTCCCAACAGGAACCAGAATATGGCATGAGAACGGCAGTGGATTACGTTTTTCTGTTTTTATTATTTTTTTATTTCTGCCTAATTAATATTTTTTTATGTCTGCTTAATTTAAAAGAGTCTTGGAGACACCCACTAATTGATTCTTTTTCATATTAATGTAGTAAGCTTGGTCTTATTATCATATCTATGGAGTAAGCTTGGTTCTGTTACTGTATCTATATAGTAATCTTGGTTCTGGCACTGTATCTATGTAGTAAGCCTGGTTCTGACACTTTATCTATGTAGTAAGCTTGGTTGTTACTATATATATGTGGTAAGCTTGATTCTGTTACTGTATCTATATAGTAATCTTGGTTCTGACACTTTATCTATGTAGTAAGCTTGGTTGTTATTATATATATATATGTGGTAAGCCTGGTTCTGTTACTGTATCTATATAGTAATCTTGGTTCTGACACTTTATCTATGTAGTAAGCTTGGTTGTTATTATATATATATATATATATATATATATATATATATATATATATATATGTGGTAAGCCTGGTTCTGTTACTGTATCTATGTAGTGATCTTGGTTCTGGCACTGTATCTATGTAGTAAGCCTGGTTCTGACACTTTATCTATGTAGTAAGCTTGGTTGTTACTATATATATGTGGTAAGCTTGGTTCTGTTACTGTATCTATGTAGTCATCTTGGTTCTGGCACTGTATCTATGCAGTAAGCTTGGTTGTTACCATCTATGTGGTAAGCTTTGTTGTGTTACTGTATCTACAGTATGTAGCAAACTTGGTTCTGTTACTGTATCTAGGCAGTAAGTTTGATTATGTCATAATATATATGCATTGAGCTTGGTTTTTTTTAAGGGGTCACGGAACGTAACAACGGATGTGAACAGCACACAGAATGCTGTCCGCATATTTTGTGGCCCCATTGAAGTGAAAACTACATTCGTGTGCATGAGCCCTAATGTGCATGGAGACCTTTATGTAGTGCTTCTCTAAATTTATATATTAATAATATAAGAACCATTTAAGTGCAATTACCAAGACTGAAAAAGTGGATCTAAACAGGCATAATGTACACACAATAATGTTCACATAGATTAAATTAACATTTGTGATCTTATAGATAAACGTACTGGAAATTCTGAGCCAAAGTCTGTTTTGAAGTCATTTTTCTCAATGTCGTCGAAGAGGTGGGCTGTGCCCGAGTCAATCTCCATTTGGTCTCCCAAGGCTTGTTCCTAGGGATAACATCAAATTGTTTAACTTAACATTAGTCCATATAAAACTAACAATGTTACAAAATAACTGGGAACAAAACAACCTGATATTTGTCTTCAGATAATATTTAAAGGGGTTGTCTGAGTAAAAAATAATGCACTGTAAATCTGATGGTCAGCAATATATACATGAGCTAAGCAAGTTTTAGGCAAGTTTTGTGCCATACACTGCTGAGGACAGCGACTGACTGCAGCCATTATCTGTGGTTTATGAGAATGTCCATGGGCAGACAAGATAGGGGCAAAAGTGCTGAGATGGAGGGGGTTCAGGAGAACATAACTTTTTATTATTCTGACAGTGTCCTGACTGGCTCTGACAACCTCTTTTACTGTGCCAAAACTGTGTGCATAATCCCTATGCATTATGGAGAGACAAGTCAGTAGAGTAGAAATTATCTTAAACATTCATGCTCTAAAATCACAATTGTTATAGCGTCCTTTGACTGATACCTTATGTCCTCACCTGGGCAGACATTTGACCTTCCTGCTTATAATCCCATGGAAGAAAACTGTATACAGTACATCTCCTCTCTAGCTTCAATGGTTGCTTATATATGTGTAGGACAATAGACTGGATTTATGCTCACAGCAAGCATATACAAAATACACTTTAGCCTTAATGTGGATTGTCATATAATACAAATAGATTTGTCCATGAAGTGAAAGAAAATGATTTTGGTACTTCACAAGGTACATATAGTAAGTGCTTATTTTTGCATTAACACTTACCTCCAGCTTGACACTGAGATCTTTAGTGTAATGGTCATCTAAATGTTCCAGATTTGGTGAAGTAGAACGGTTACTGGCTGACAAGTCCCCACGTGATATCAGAGTACACATATATGCATCATGAGAAAATATATCATGGCGGATAAACTCACAAAAGAGTAAAACCAAATTTATAAACTCTGTTTTTTCGTGTTCATCATTTGGGTCACCTACAAAAGAAGGCTATTATAATTTACTGTGCCAATCATTATAACTGAAATGCAAGGACATAAGGTCCATAATGACATAGGTAACTCTCTAATATCAGTGGCCTTACATTCAGAGGAAAGTAGCCACACGTTTCATAATATAGATCCTTTAGTCTTAATGAAAAAATAAAATGTGAAAACAATTAATATGTTTTTTTCTGTGTTAATTTATCAGAGAGAATGAGAAGAATGTCTACACCCATGTAAACACTCCCTGCCTGGTGCATCATGAGTTCAGTGTTACCATAGGAGTATGTTTTTAGATCCAAATCTCCATTCTCTGGAACCGTGCCCCCTCCACTTTGGATCACATTTAGACTGCCTGGTCCTATCAAAGTGCAGAGGGCACAGCAGTTGCAGGGAGAACTGAGCCTCTAGGAGTAATAGAAATGCCCTCATTGCTCCTGGAGGCTCATTTGCATATAATATCATTTTTCTCAGCAATGCAGACACATCTGAACATGGGACCAACACAGATGTCTTCAGCTGCCAAGTGCACATGTAACAGGTCAGCCAGTCTCATAGGTACAAATCTGCTGACAGATGCCCTTTAAATGGGTTTTCCATAACTTAGATATTGATTATCTATCCTCAGCTCATCATATCGATGTGGGTCTGACACCCATCACCCCACCGATCTGCTCAGGCAGCTGCTGGTAGCAAAAACTATGCAGCGTACTGAGCAAAAGTAAAGTGTTACATACACTGTGTAGTGTCTGTTTTAGGGGAATTGCAGATCAGCAACCATACAAAACAATGGGACCTGAGCTGTGGTTTGCCAGCGTCATAAAGTACACAGTGTACAGTGCTGTCTGGTTCTGCTCTGTACACTGCATAGTTTCCAGGGCGAGTGGATGTCCCACACAGCTGATCGTGGTGGTGTAAGGTGTCAAACCCCCACCAATCTCATATTGATCACCTATCCTGATAATAGGTCAATATCTGTAGCAGGAATAACCTCTTTAATGTATAATTATTTTCATCATGGCTTACACAGAACTGTATATCAATTTTATTGTACCAGTTTTCTTTAAAATCTTATACCAGCAAAAAAACGCCTCCAGATTTAATAACTGAGGGGCACCCGAACACACATAAGATCCACACAAATTCCCCACCCAAAGGCAGGGTAAATAATTTGTGCCCACACTTTTGATAGGTTAAAACATATCCAATTTATTAAATACAATTATGTATTAAAAATCACTCTATACAGTATACTAGGAAAAAAGCCATAAACAGGTACAATAACCAAAAATGCAATGTGGAACCACAGGTCCCCCAAAATGTAATCCATCCAACCGCTAATCCATGTCAGGACAGAGGCAACTAGTCCATTTAATAATGATATTAGACCCCCAAGGTAAGCTATAGCATTAAGTATCAAATATACACCCCTTATGGGAATCTCTCAATAGTCCTGAAGTTAACAGAGACCATTTACTCAAATAATCCAGATATTAAAATCTTACCCATGTCCACACTGGAAATCGGAGGATGGTAAGGGGGAACACCGCTGAAACACCCTCGACGCGCGTTTCACCTCTAAGGCTTCGTCAGGAGGTGCCATACTGACTGCCAGAGACCCTTTTAAATACCTCCGTTTGGCGCCAAATGGCTCAAGTTAGGGGCGGCACTGTAGCGCATCCACCACGGGTGATGCGCGTCGCGTCATCCCGGCGGCGCCGCCTGTGACGTCAGAGGAGGGAGCGAGTCGCACACTACGACTCAGTCCATCCTCCAAGGCCAAACGGCAGCGTCCCCACGTGACCCGACGCACAGCGCAACCCTGTGATGCGCTTCGTCCCCTAGTTGCCAGGTAACCAGCCAAACAAGAAGTCGAGAGACCCGCACAGTGTCATATATCACCCATATCTAGCAATCGCGGAAAAAATCAATCAATCTAATATTGTGATACAAATATCAATGTGAAACTTAATACCCCATCAATATACATTATTATACAGTTAATATATAAATGCGTGAATCAAGTGATAGTCCTCAATATACATGATTATGCAATTAAAAATAAATAAATAAATCAAACCGTGAATCAAATATTAATCCCTATAGAAAGTTCATGATAATAATTAAGAAAATAATAATCCACAAACCCAATAACATCCCAAGTGTTAATAGACAATTCATCCACATAAAAACATAACATTCTTTAAAATCTTGTTTATTATGTTTTTGTGATATAGACCACAGTATGTTTAGTTGGGACACTGTATCTTGAATACCCAGGCCTGTAGTGTGGGTGTTCCCCAAAGAAAAGTTCTATCATCAATACTTTTTTCACTGTACACTGCCGATTTTGTGTAGAACTCCGACCAGTGTCACCTGCAAAAATTCTCAGATGAATCAGTAGTGGTTGGGTGTTGAAAGATGGCGAGGAGAGAGAATACAGGTAATTGGTATGCAACTTTGTAGGCCAGTTTGCGAAAAAACAGACTGGTACTTAAAGGGGTTGTCTCACTTCAGCAAATGGAATTTATTACGTAGAGAAAGTTAATACAAGGCATTTACTAATGTATTGTTATTATCCATGTTATTATCCTTTGCTGGCTGGATTCATTTTTCTATCACATTATAAACTGCTTGTTTCCATGGTTACAACTACCCTGTAATCCATCAACGGTGTTCGTGCTTGCACACTATAGGAGAAAGTGGGAGCTCACATAGGCTGGTGCTTTTTTCTGTGCAAGCACGCCCACCGCTGATGGATTGCAGGGTGGTCATAACAATGGAAACGCGCAGTGTATAATGTGATGGAAAAATGAATCCAGCCAGCAAAGGAAGCAATATGGACAACCATAATACATTAGTAAGTGGCTTGTATTAACTCTTTCTACATAATAAACGCTATTCTCTGAAGTAAGACAATCACTTTAATGTTATAAAGACGAAGGAGTTGATTGTAAGATTCAGAAAAAGTAGGGAAACCGTACAGCCGATTAAAGTGATTCTCCAGGAATTAGGAAAATATAAATACTTAAAGGGGTTGTCCAAATTATGGAAAAAAAATATAGCACTGTAAATCTGATGGGCAGCAATATATAACTAAGTTCAGCAAGTTTTAGGCAAAAAAAATCTATATTTCCTCATTTCCCTGGTTCTCTTCTGGCCTTTGTTTACATGCAGTAATAAAAATCTCTGTCCCCCCCCCCCCCCTCTCTGCAAAGGCAGTGAATATAAGTGCTGTGAGTACATGTCTGCCTGCTGGGATACTCAGCAGCATGTTGTTTGTGTAGGACTACAAGTCCCAGCTGTACAATGACACTGCTGATACACACAGGAAATTCTCCCTACCTGTTCTTGTACAATACAATTCCTCTATAGCTCCTTGCCCAGCATTTGTCTCCTCTCACTGCTGCAGCTACTATTTGTTGTAAAGCCTTGAGCCCTCAGTGTGTTCTGGCTGAAGGGGTTAATGTTTTATCTGAAGGAATCCAGGGAGAGAGCAGATAGCAGGAGCAAAGAAAGGGGGAGTGGCCAGTGACATCTCCTGTACAGACTGTTATCTGAACTCTGAGGCTTGTGAACGAAACATCACAGACCAGGGAGATAAGGTGACATCACAAAGTATATGGGAAAGTTGTTATACCTGACAAGTTAGAAACATATAAAGAACAAAAAAATAACTCGGACAACTCCTTTAAATATTACTTTATTATAAATATACTCCCAAATACCTTTCATTAGTTATAATGGCTCGTTTTCTCTGGGGAGAAATCATTTGGAGAAATAAAATGGTCGCCGTCCTATCAGTACACAAAAAAACAGTCCTAATCACACAGGAGGACAAGTTACTTCACACTGAGATAAAGAGCTGCCTCATCCTCCTCTCCTATTTGTAGGGGATTAGAATAAATAAGATCTTCCGCTGAATCTCTGTAGGAATGGAGGTCATGAGGAGACATGAAGTACAGAGAGGACGGACAGGACAGACTGTGGTAAGAGACAGCATACAAGTGCTGCTGATTATTATCCCCCCCTCCTCTCTCTCTACTTCATTTCTCCTCATGAACTCCATTCCTACAGAGATCCTGCTTTGTATTCGGGATTATAATTCCTGACAAGCAGAGCACAGAGGAGGATGAGACAGTTCTTTACCTCAGTGTTGTGAAGTAACTTATCCTCCTGTGTGTACTAATAGGACAGTGGCCGTTTTATTTCTCCTAATCATTGCTCCCTAGACAAAATGAGCCATTATAACTAATGAAAGGTATTTGGGAATATATTTGTTATAAAATAATATTTAAGTATTTTTATTTTCTTAATTCCTGGAGAACCCCTTTAAAGGGGTTTTCCAGGATTTTACTACTGATGACCAATCCTCAGGATAGGTCATCTGTATAGGTCATCAGTATCTGATTGGTGGTGTCCGACACCTGGGACCCCCGCCAATCAGCAGGCACTCCTGTGAACGCCGCTACCTTCTCACAGCTTACCAAGCACAGTGCCATATAGCGGCTGTGCTTGGTATCGGGCTTAGCCCTATTCACTTGAATGGGGCTGAGCTGCTCCTAGGTCACGTGACTGATGGATGTGACATCACTGGCCTAGGAAATGTTAAGAGAAGGCCGCAGCGCTCACAGTAGCACCGGTGCCTTCTCAAACAGCTGATCGGCAGGGGTCCCAGGTGTCAGACCCCCACCGATCAGATACTGATGACCTATCCTGAGGATAGGTCGTAAGTAGTAAAATCCCGGAAAATAATGGCCAGGAAGGTCTGATCATCAGCAGTTATAAATACCTAGGGGTTCACCTAGACAAAAAACTTGATTAGCAAATGAACATAGACAGAATATATAAGAAGTGGGAGAGCAGATTGTATTTTGAGAGAAAGTTAAGATCCTTCAATGTCCCAATCACTACTGTAACAAGGAACTACGGGGGGGGGGGGGGGTATGGGCTGAAAGTGGACGTGGACCATAGTACTACAATTGATTACAATAGGTATGTATATTAAAAAGCAAACTTTATTGTCCTATTTGTGTTCTTGTTGTATATGTAATCTGTTGCGAATACCCCCACGTGTGACTTATGTCTATGTGTACAGTGAGCTGCTGTTGTGACACTGCAACTTCCCTCTCAGAGATTAATAAAGTTTATATTATCTTATCTAGAACAATTGACACAACATAATAGTACGAAGGACAAAAGGGACTCACTGAGAGATGGAGCTTGAGAATCTAAATATCGGAGTAGGATATTCTGAAAGATTGGCAAGCTAGATCCAGCAAGAGATGTAGAAGAGATAGATTCCTTCTCATCCAAGACTTCTGAGTCACTGCATCGCTGTGCAAAATAAAATAAGAAATTATTAAGGAAACACGTGAGAACTGCTGTACAGAGTCACCCAAATTCTTTCCACCAAACTGACATAGATAAAGTAAGCAAATGCTGACTGGGAGCGTCAGATCGTTATGTCTCCAGCCATCAAAGTGAGGAGGGCTCTTGGGTACTTGCGGCATCAGCCAACCAGGAATCTAACTGTAAAAGCTCATTTGCATTGAATTAGCATTACACAATAAATTATTGCTTTATAAACTGGTCTTTATGGACCTGTCTTTTTGGACATGGATACATATATACTCCAGTGACATGGATACATACATACCCCAGTTCATAAAAAACACATGCACATTCATGTTAGAGACACCATAAGGCTCTGTGTGGTATGGGTTTGCACAGATTCAAGACACACTGTACCAGATGCAGCAAAGCAGCCCCAAAAAAACATAACCAAGCCTGCACCATGTTTCACAGTAGGTATATTGGGGCTCATTTACCAAACTGTTGCAAAGTAGATTCCACCTTTCATTTTATACAGTGCCTTTGGAAAATGAAAGGTGGAATCTGATTTGTTGCTATGGGCAATTAAGCCAGTTCTTCTTTACACCAGTTTGATAAATGACCCCCAATGTTCTTTTCTTTGTATGCTTCATTTTTGTGTCTGTGAACATAGAGCTGATGTGACTTGCCAAAAAGCTCCAGTTTTGTCTCATCTATCAAAAGGACATTGTCCCAGAAGCTTTATGGCTTGTCAATATACATTTGGTCAAATTCCAGTCACAATTTTTTTATGATTTGCATTGAACGGTAGTTTCCTTCTCAGTTCGGGCCATAACATGATCCGGCCCTTTGTCAAGCCAGTCCGAGCTTGCACCGTGCTTACTATAGGATCGGCTGCCGTTATGGCCAGAAATATTGCTACTGTAATGTACTACGGTATCTTTGGCTGGAGTAATAAAGAAATGATTAATTGCAATTGGAGTGCTGTCTGAAGTCGTCTTTCTGAATCTAAGTTACAGGGTTCTTAGGTGGAGTTCGGCAACAGTAGGATGAGCACCCTACAAAAGCCCCAAGTTGGACGAGTGCTGTGGCTGGACTTAATATATTTATATTAAGTCCACTTTGGCTAAGACAGTGACCAATTGTACAGTGTGACACTGATGTACCTTGACCTTGGAGTTTACCTCTAATCTCTTTGGAAGTTGTTCTGGTCTCTTTGGTTGCCATTTGCATTATCCATCTCTTCAATTTGTCTTCAATTTTCCTCTTGTGGCCATGTCCAGGGAGGTTGGCCATATTCCCGTAGACCTTAAACTGCTGAATAATATATGGAACTATAGTGACAGGAACATCAAGCTATTTTGAGATGGCCTTATAGCCTTTAGCACTGTCTGATTTTGATTAACTGGTTTGCGGTATGTTTGTATTTATTATTACTTTTGTCAGTTTCAAGTTAATGTAGTGACCATTGTGGGTTCTTCTTTCTTTAACGGAAGGGTACCACCAACAATTTTGTCCACGTGTGTGCAATTGAAAGGAGCAAAAACTGTGCAATTGAATGGAGGCTCTAGCATCCTGTTGGACCCCACCACTAGCCTGGATACAAGATGAAATATGATTGGCATGGACGCACACCGGTTCCAAATTGTATCTTGCAGCAGATTTGCCCAGAGATGTTGCAACTGGGCCTGCAGATCCTCCACACTCGTCATAATGTCATAAATGTTCAATTGGCAATAAATCTGGTGACTGGGCAGGACAAGGAAGTATTGCAATCTGGTAGAGACACTCCTGGGAAACCCTTGCTGTGTGTGGGAGAGCAGTTGGAAGTTCTGCCATGAGAGGCAAGACAAGTGGCAGCAGGATGTCCAGCACAGATTGTTGATCTGTAAGTGTCCCTTATATCCCTACTACAGATGGCCAACTGTCATATGTGATCTTCACACCAGCAATTAGGGCAGTACGTCACCCCACAGCAAAGGCAGAATCAAAGGGCTCACCATGCAGCCTCTATAATCAAACCTGAAATCCCAAACAGAATCTGGATTCCTTGGTAAGGATGATATTTTTCCAGTCCATTGAAGTCCAGGTTTCTCGTTCATGACACCACTGCAAACAAACGCAATGGCGGCTGGCTGTCAATGGCAGGACAAGTTCAGCACCTGAAAATGGTTTGGGTAGAGACAGGGGTATGTATTGAAGATGCCACCTGTGTCTGGATGGTGGACAACGAAACTGTGGGAGCTGTTTGTGCCTGTCGACGGACCAAACAATCTTCTCTTCTGGTGGTCTGTCTGGGCCATCCAGAGCCTGTAGGCATGCCCTCACATAACCACTGCTCCCAACATCTTCTAACAGGTAGGTCAGAACAGCCTTCATGGTGGGCAATTCATCAAAATGATCATCCTGCTTTTCTCAATCCAATTATGCACCCCCTCTCAAGGCCCGTCAGCTGGGCAAAATGTCTTCAGGTGCATCGTAGAGGTATGTCTCGCAGTCAGCAATCTCTCACCAACGTACACTACCCAAAATTAGCCTCTGAAACCCTTTTTATTGGGTAGCAGGGGAAGTACTTTTACATATAACTGCATGCCGAGTTTTGCAGCAATCCAAAATTTCTGTCTGGGTGTGTTATTGTTTTTGTCAATGAGTGGATATTGTGACAACAGAAACAGAACAGCCAAGACCAAGTCAGACAGCAAGACTAAAAATAACAAATTGGATTCAAGTAATGTATACAAGTAGACATATGAAAATAATGTCATGTTTATCTATAAAGACTGCCTAGCTCTATGCTTGATTTCACACATCTATTAGTTACGTGAGTTAGAAGGGATGTCCACATATCTTTAGCTATGTAGTGTGTATGATACCAGGAACTGTACATTTAAAAGAAGTTTTTCTGTGATTATTACACACTAGATTAAAACATTATTTCTATTATAATGTTCTGTATTTTTAGTGACCAACATCAAAATCAGATAAATAAGTTAAACAGTAACTCCTCTGCCCAAAATACTCCATAAAGCTTTGCATTATAAATATTGACTGCAGAGCTCTTGCAGTAGATTAAAGTGTGCTTATTTTAGGCTGTGGTTTCTATGAGGTCCCAAAGTCACCCCAACAAAGTCGTTTGGGAATATAGTGATAAATTGTATTCTTCACTCGCATTAAACAGTAGAAACAAACTCCTACTAACAGCTCAACTGCAGAACTCCTACATTGCTATCTAATGAGTTTAGGAAGTACAAACAGAATCTCAAAGAATAATTTGTCTTTATTAATAGTTTCAAACAATATTCAGTTCTGTAAACCAACATTCTCTGAAAGAAGGTCCCTGAGCCTTGCATGTGTTTTTTTTTGCGGCAACACTATGGCCCTACTCTGCCTCAGACCATAGAACCTTTCTTCTTTTGGAACCACACCTCTCCTGTAAACGTCTCACCAGATTGGTGTGATCTTTGGAAAAATATAAATATGTCTTCAGACAAACAATGTGAAATACTGATGGCGCAATGGCTAGTTTGTATATGCTGTCTTACTGATCGAGTGTGGACCTACTGTGTCAACTAACCAGTTTGGCGTAGGGCTAACTCCCCTAAGGGCATTTTTCTGGTGCATCGCTGGTATTCACCGTTTAACCTCTGCACATGGATCTGGCATTCACTGAAGGGAAGGAGCCAGACTGCTACCTCCTGGGATAGTCCCGGTGTAGTCGGTAGATGACCCACTAGGGTCAGGGACTCTGGTTCAAGCACTGGGAGCTCAGAATACAGAAAACACACCAAAACTGCAGGAAAACCACAGATGCTGTCTGAAAAGCACTAAGGCTTAAGTGAAGGTGACTAGATCAGGACTGCACACTCACAGTGCAGATGAAAGAAGACATGGGACAGGCTGACAGGCTTGACACAGGCAGGGCAGGCAGGCTGGGTAATTGACAGGAACATGAACAAGGCAGATGGACAGGGTTAACTTAAACACAAACAGAACTGAAACTGGAAGTGCAGGAGCACACAGGTAATAAGGTGGATATAGGGCTGGAGCACAGGCAGAAATAAATGCAGGATAAACACAGGCAAAATGCAGGAGAATCGCAGAAGCACTAGGTTTCAATACATTTGCTGGTCACTAGGAACCTTAAAGCTCAGGCACCCTCTGCATTGTAGAGGGTACCTCAAATACCCAGGGACCCCTAGCCATTGGCTGGGAAAAGATATGGAAGTGGTCACTGGCCTTATCTCTGATCTCCGGACCTCAAACACTCAATTTTAGCATATGTTACTACTGCCAGTGGTGTACCGCCAATAAAGGCAGACCATGCAGCTGTTATGGGGCCCATGGGAGAAGGGGGCCTGGCTATGAATGGAATGCCCTGGCCATAATTGCAGTACATAAAAACTGTTGCTCAACCCAGAGTCCCTGTCTATGGTTTAGGGCATGTCTTCTTGCTCCCTGCTTCCCCTGTGTTCAGGTGGGAAGGGGGGTAGACCCCTTACAAAGTCCATATTCCACTGGCAGTCATGGTTCATGCTTGCAGCCTAGAACGCCCTGTCTGCCAGGTGCTGGTTGACTTTCCAGTCAGCATATAGCAATGCTGTGCTAGCAGTAGCAGAGCATGCTGCTGATTGGTATGCCCAGCAGGGGAACTTGAGCCAGACGTGCTGCGGGACTACTGTTTCTGCTGGCTTTGCTGTGACCCTCCAGGCACCAGTCATCCTGCAGAGAGAGTGACTCGTCTTCTCCTCCAGGCTTCAGTTTATTTGAAGATCTACTCTGCCTGCTGCTCTGCCACACAGTGACAGCAACAGCAAGTGCTCAGTAAGTTAGAAGCACTGTGCACTGACATGCCAAAATTCATGAGTTGGGGGGCAGTATTCACTATAAGCACCAATAGCAGGTGCTGTTCATTTATAGAGGCGGGGCTATACATATATAGAGGCGGGGTTGCATACATAAGCTGCAGAGCAGACGGCAGGCACAGTCCATAAGAAGGGGCTAAGGTGGCACTGATCTTAAAGGGAGGTCTATGGTGGCACCATAGTTCCCCCTTATGAACTGTGCCTGCTGTCTGCTTATGTGTGCACCATAGCCCCCACCATTTTGAACTGTGCCTACTGCTGTGGTGCCTATCATATAGTGTGCTACCCACCCCTGTTGAACCGCCCCACATTGAACTGTGTCTGCTGTGCTGCCTATTATATAGTGCTCCACCACAGCCCCTCCCCCCATGAACTATATCTGCTGTGCTGCCTATTATATGTTGTGCCACCATATACTGTAATAAGCAGCATAGCAGGCACAGTTCCTTGGGGAGGGGGCAGGCTGTGGTGGTGCACTATATAATAGGCTGTTTTAACTTCTCAAGATGGCTCCTCTGTCAGTTCGAGGCGAAAACTGCTTTCCCTCACTTCACATACACACTTGCTGTAGCCAGCAGCTTACTGCCAGACAGAATGGATTACTGAGAGACATGCCTCTTCACTCTGAAACCTAGGGGCCCATGCAGACGAGCGTGACAAGCGCAGGTCTCCCGCATCGCGGGCCCTGTCCTGAACTCCCGGCACTGAAAGGGGTCGCATAGCATTATACTGATTTATGATGCTATGTAACCCTTACAGTTCTGGAATGTGTTGGATAACACTAACAGCATTATGTCAGTGTTATCCAACACATTCCAGAACTGTAAGGGTTACATAGCATCATAACTCAGTATAATGCTATGCGACCCCGTTCAGTGCCGGGAGTTCAGGACAGGGCTCACTATGCGGGAGACGTGCATGTGTCACGCTCGTCTGCAAGGGGCCTAATGCAGGCATGCAGTGTGAAGGACCACCCTTCTATCTTCTGTTTATACTAAACAGAAGACAATCGATAGCAACGCTCTATTAAGGGACCAGTGGAAAGGGACAGGGGTTTTCAAAAGGGTTTTCCATGATTTACATATTGATGACCTATCCTCGTGAAATCAGAGGGGGTCTGACTCCGGGGACCTCCGCCGATCAGTTGAAGAGGTTGCGGCATTCCGTGAGCACTTAGGCCTCTTCCTAGGCCATGTGATGTCAAGTTCCTTATTCACATGGCCAAGCATAGCTCAGTGCTGTGCTTAGTAAGCTGGGAGGAGGCTGCAATGCTCACCAATCTCATATTGATGACCTACTGTATCCTGTGGATAGGTCATCAATCTGTAAATCCAGGAGAACCTCATTAACTGATGCAGCCCTCTGCAGAAAATCCTCATAGCTTTGTGCGTTTCCACATTTGGTGTGCTTTGTATGCCTGTGGTTCTCTAACTGCTGCATAATTACAATTCCCATCATACTTATTTAGTCTTCTGAGAAGAAACAGAAATTAAGTCACCAGAGGTATAAACATGATGAATACAACTAGGAAGTTCCATCAAACCACTTACTTCAGACTCTATTTCCAGCTGCCTCTTTTCAAGAAGCTTAGCCACCACCATTGCTCGGTGTTTTCCAGACCGCTTGCAGCTAACAGCCCACTCGCAAAGTAAAGTGATCACTGCTTCATCACTAGGAGGCACCTATTCAAAGACAAAACCAGACTACAGTATACATATATAGCTCTAACACACAGTATCGCACTGCAGTTTACAATCAGCAGTCCATATACAAAATGCTAATTACTGAAAAAAATAAGCCCATAGTGGCCAACGTGACCACTGATGGGACGTCATCATTTTTGGTCGACTGGGGACCGAAAATGATACTGGTGCTTTCCCTGGCAACAACAGCTCATCAGGATTTAGAGTAGCTGGATCTATGCCAATCAGCTTTTCATAACGAGTATGTTCTCACTGGAATTTCAGCACATATTCTGAAACAAAATTCCAGCGACAGGTATGCGTGTTGTCTGCCTTCCACAAAGGAAGCCCTGCTGCCATTCACGCAGCCGATGGTTTAAAGCCACAGATGCAAGCCGTAGAAGTTGTGTTGCAGCTGTCAATTGACATTCTACGTGAAAAGGCTAAAATCAATTAAAATCAATTACACTAAGGGTGGCTGCATATGGTGCAGGTTTAGGTGCAGAAAATCCACATGAAATCCAAACCAAAACCACTAAAAAACGCACATAAATCTGCACTATTTATTGTGTTTTTAGTACAGTTTTTCTGTGGTTTTTGGTGCTGAAAATCCACAAAGCATCAAAAATCAAAGTGTGCATATCTAAACTCATACACTTTGCTGGTACTGTATTTCTCTGTGTTTTTTGCTGCACAAAATCTGTGCAGAGAAACCACACGTAATCCGCATCGTGTGGAGACAATCTAAGGGTACAGCCACATGGTCAGCCGGTTATCTGTTTGAAGCCAAAACCAGGAGACAATTCAAAAATAGAGGAGAAGTCATATTTGTCCTTTAGGCTAGGGCTACACTGCAACATGTGTCGCGCGACATTGATGTTGCACCAATGTTGTGCGACAATTTTTATAATGCAAGTCTATGTGTCGCACTGCGACATGACATCCTGCGACTGCGACGCGACAGTCGCAGAAAAACCCAATGTCGCGCGACAAATGTCGTTGTGTAGCCCTAGCCTTATACTTTCTCTCCTTTTATGACCCACACCTGATTTTGGCTTCCAAAAATGCATCGGGAAACCTGACTTTGTGGACGGACCCTAATGGTTTTGCTCATATACATACACATTAACAGCACCTCATCCTTCATATTTAGGGGTTACATACATAGATGTTTAGGTGACTTCATGGACAGCATGCTGAAATATAATTAGCGAATGAAAGAAAGAATTAACAGACACCAATTACATTGATGTTTTTACCTGAACTCTCATACAACAGAGCAGGGGCATAATTACTGCTATAGCCATGCCATCCAATTTTTTGGACAGTCAAATAGGGACACTTACAGCTTATTATGTGAAAGATCCAATCACTGATTCAGGCAGGTCAGTGATTGACTGAACATTCAAGTTAATCATGGCTTGGGGATAAGGTTGCCACCTTTCCCAACAAATAATATTGGCAAGTTAAGCCACACCCCAATAGGGCATGGTTGTGGAGGCATGACTTAACACAGGGTCTTAAGTCGTTATGACATAATGTGGTTCCTAGTATGAATAATGCCCCCTGTTAGTGCCCCCAGTAATATTAACGCCTCCATTAGTGCCCCCAGAACGGATAATGCCCCGCATTAGTGCCCCCCAGAATTGATAATGCCCCCATTAGTGCCCCCCAGAATCAATAATGTCCCCATTAGTGCCCAACAGAATTAATAATGCCTCCATTAGTTCCCCTGTAATAGCCATGCCTCTATTAGTGCCCCCAAGAATTAATAATGCCCTCATTAGCACCCCCCAGAATTAATAGTGCCCCATTAGTGCCCCCAATAATATTAATGCCCCTATTAGTGCCCCCAGTAATAGATATGCCCCATTAGTGCCCCCCAGTAATAGTAATGTCCACATTAGTGACCCCAGTAGCTCCTCACAATAATAGTAATGCCCCCATTAGTGCCTCCCAGTAATAGTAATTACCCCATTAGTTCCCCCAGTAGTGCCCCTAGTAACAGTAATGCCCCCATTAGTGGCCCCCAGTAGTGCCCCTCAGTAATAGTAATGCTCCATTAGTTCTGTCCATTAAGGCCCCAATTAGTAAAAGTAATGCCCCATTCTCTTCTCTGTGAAAAAAAAACAACTCACGTCATTCATTTGCTTGTGCTGCAGTAAAAACCCGCTGCTGACTAGATGTACAGGACAGGACCTGCGAAACGTCATCACACTGGAGCGCAGGTCTTTTTCTGAGCCTCCATTGAGGAGCAAGTGTTCATCACGGCACAAGCAAATGGATGAGGTGAGTTTTTTTTCTTCTTCTTAACACAAAAGGGGGGATGGGGGCGTGAGTTAAAGGTTATACTAATGAGCGCTCCACAATGGAAGCGCTCATTAGTAACAGTCCTTGTAGGAAAATACCAGCAATTATTATTGCCGGTAGAAAAAATTACCGGCACCGTCAGGGGGACTAAAATACTGACTTGGCCGGTGAGATACCAGCAAGGTGGCAACAGTACTTGGGGGCCAGTCAACAGTTTGCTGTGGCACCTAGCCTTTCCTAGTTATGACCCTGCATCATACGGTAATCTCCACAGGTCACACTGGACATTATCTAACAATTGGCTGTCTTTTAGTGAGGAAATCTCAGGCAAAATAACGGCTTTAAGGCATGGCTTAATGTTTTAGATGCAAAACCCTATTAAATTAGTGAAAAATATTAGGTAATCTCGTTATCTTCTGTCAGTTTGAGGTCTCTCTATGTTTTCTGCAAATGATGAAGTAATTGGGTGAAGGAAAGTCCCTGTCTATGACATTTTTCTACTCTGTATATAAGAAATTCAGTCACTGCAATGACTCATAGCTAACTGACACGAGTAGGCAAAACGGAAGAGAAAGTGAGGTCTGCTTCATCTTCTGAACACTTTCTACATCATCACTCTCAGGTTTCAGTCCTTAAACGGGGCAGTTCCTTCTTGACCCAAATCCTGCTATGTGATGCCTACAGAATGCCTGTAACAGTTATGTCAGTAAAGTAACCAGGTATGAGGTGGCCCCCAAAACTATATTGGGTTCCCCAGACACCGTCAAGGTGTCACCACGTGTTGCTGCTTTCCGGAAGGGATGGCAAGGCATGGTGCAAACCAATGGGAAATAAGTCAAGAGAGTCAGAGTTTGCAGTAAAGCAGTGTGCTTTTTTTACTGGAGAGACTCAAACAATACAGACAAGGCTCTGGGCTGCCTTCTCAACCCCCCCCCCCCCCCCCCCCCCCCCCGTGGAAAGGCCTGAGCTAACTGTTCATCTCTCTCAGAAGGCTGGTGCACTAGTCAAAAGTCTGGGGGCCCACAGTCTGTGGACCAGTAGTCTGGCTGGTCCTCTGGTCAAAGGGCTGGTGACCCAGGGTCTGTAGCTCAGCATCCCCATCTCAACATCTTCCTCTGGTCAGACAACTAGGGGCTCTGACTACTGTACTTTTATACAGTTTCTAAGTGGCCTAGAACCTTCTAGTATTACTAAAGGGGTTGTACAGAATTAGAATATTATTGCTACTTCATTCCAAAAACCACACCACACTTGTCCACTGGTTGCTTGTGGCATTGCCGCACTCACTTCACTGACAATCCATAGACACATAAGGAAGGATCTGTTTCTGGAAGAAACCAGCCACGGTTTTCAAATCCTATACAACCTTTTCAATTGTAGTCCATGATAGATATATACACCACTTTGATCTCATGGCTACCTGCCACTGTACCAACAAGATCTGCGCCAGGAGCACAGCTGATAGACATAACAAGGCACATCGCTGAGACTGCCAAGATTACTCCAATCCTAGCAGTTTAACCATTAGATGTCACAGTCAATAGTGGACAGGGTTTCTTCTGCCAGCCCCTCAACACTTTCACAATGTAATCATCTGTTATTGATGGGTTGTCATAGCAGTCGGGTACCTAGTAATGACCTCCAGAGATTTAGCTATATATTTCTATGAATTTAGAAGTAGGGACGAATGAATGAAAGGTGTCGCCTGCTTCTCTACATGATCACTATGCTGACAAAGAAGAGGAAGGGAGCAGGGAAGCTACTGAGTATGTCAGTCCACCACTGAATGCTGGAGAAGGTGAATGAGAATTTTGGTCACCAAAGAAATATCAGGGGGCGCAATTACAGAGGAAAATGTACTGTACTTTTAAAAATCACAGCAATATGTTTATATATGTATATTGCAACGATTCTTCATTGTATATTAATACATAAAGTAATGTATAATCCATTTAAATAGCAGACATACAAGCATGAAATAAGAACCCTTCACAACAATATGGGATGATCCCATATTCTTTTTATGTCACTTTTCTAGAGATTAGTTTACAAGAATTGCATGGGTCACTTATTTTCCTAAAAATATAAGCAAACATATGGCCCGTCTGCTGCAATCATCTGGTGGGAATTGTTTTCCCACCAAACAGTTGAGATGATGGGGCATATTTCTTAAGGAAGAGGCTGTCTTTAACTCGAAAAAATGGAGACCTGTGGAATTTTTCTTGCAGTTAAGATTAATCTATGGTTTCCACTGATGTAAATGAAATCAAGAATGAAGATCAATTAGCTGCAATCATCTAGGGGTTGGGGGTTGTTTCAGCTTGCTCTTAATTAAATAGATAAATCTGAGGAAGCCTGAACTTCATGGATACATTAAGACTCTGTTCACACCACATAAGGGAAAAGAGCAACGACAAGAATCTCTTGCTTTGGAGGACCCAGCATTATGTATATTTATTATACACACAGCTCACTGATTTCTATGGGAACTGTGTTGTGCTGCCATGTTTCTCCACAGACTATACCAGATAGTTGGAAGTCCCAGCTATCACCTTATGATAAGAACCTTTTTAGAAAAATTGCCTAAAACCTGAAACCCCCTTTTAAGGAAATCACACACATTGAGGGGATCATATTAAATGTTCATATAATATATATATATATATACTAGCAGAAAGACTCGGCTTCGCCTGGGTATATTTCATCCATTTATTTAATGTTTCTGTGTGTCGTTGCAGAGAGAAAGTCAATGCAGCTGACAGAAATTGATTTTTACCTTCATTTTTTCAATCCCTATTGGCTGCGGAGTGGGAGGGGGCGTGGTCTAATGGGACACAGGGGGGGGTTAAGTCCTTCATTTCAGGGTGGCCTGAATTATAGGTTAATGCCATGGTAATTTGAGGAAACACAATGGGTAGCAGTGGAAGAAAACATTGCTTTGCGCGGGTATATTTAATCTATTTCATTTAATGTTCCTGTGTGTCGTTGCAGAGAGAAAGTCATCCTCCCTCCCATCCCTGCAGCTGACAGATGTTGATTTTTACCTTCAATTGTTCAATCTCCATTGGCTGCGGAGTGGGAGGGGTCATGGCCTGACTGAGTCGGGGGCGTGACGTTGCAAGACCTGGGGCGGGGTTTTAAGTCCTTCTTTTGATGGTGGCCAGAATTACAGGTCGATGCCATGGGTAACAGTGGAAGAAAACATTGCTTTGCACGGGTATATTTAATCTATTTCATTTAATGTTTCTGTATGTTGTTGCAGAAAGAAATCCAACTTCCCTCCCACCCCTGCAGCTGACAGAAGTTGATTTTTACCTTCATTTTTTCAATCCCCGTTGGCTACGGAGTGGGAGGGGGCGTGGCCTGACAGAGTCGGAGCGTGGTTTCGCGAGATCTGGGGCGGGGGTCAGAGTGGCATGAATTACAGGTCGATGACATGGTAATTTATGGGGACCCGCAATGGGTAGCAGTGGAAAAAAACATCTTTTATTAGTACTGAATGGTCGTAGTCTAAAATTAGTCAATTTCATCTACGATTTTTGTGTGTCGTTGCAGAGAGAAATTCACCCTCCCACCCCTGCAGCTGATTTTTTTCAATCCCCGTTGCCTGCGGAGTGGGAGGGGGCGTGGCCTGGCAGAGTTGGGGGTGTGGATTATCAAGATGCTTCGAACGGTTGTAGTCTGAAATTAGTCTATTTCATCTAAAATTTTGTGCGTCATTGCAGAGAGAAATTCACCCTCCCACCCCTGCAGCTGACAGAAGTTTATTTTTCCCTTCATTCTTTCAATCCCTGTTGGCTGCGGAGTGGGAGGGGGCATGACCTGACAAAGTTGGGGGTGTGGCTTAGCAAAGCGCTTCGCATAGGTGATTTAATCTATTTCATTTAATGTTTCTGTGTGTCGTTGCAGAATGGCTGCAGAGTGGGAGGGGGCGTGGTCTGACAGAGTTGGGGGCGTGACTTAGCAAGACGATTCGAACAGTTGTAGTCTATAATTAGTCTATTTTATCTAAAATTTTTGTGTGTCGTTGCAGAGAGAAATTCACCCTCCCACTCCTGCAGCAAACAGAAGTTTATTTTTACCTTTATTTTTTCAATCCCCGTTGGCTGCGGAGTGGGAGGGGGCGTAACCTGACAGAGTCGGGGGTGTGGATTAGCAAGACGCTTCACATGGATGTATTTAATCTATTTCATTTAATGTTTCTGTGTGTCGTTGCAGAAAGAAAGTCAACCTCCCACCCATCCCTGCAGCTGACAGAAGTTGATTTTTACCTTTATTTTTTCAATCCCTGTTGGCTGCGGAGTGGGAGGGGGCGTGGCCTTACAGAGTCGGGGCGTGGCTTAGCAAAGTGCTTCGCATAGGTGCATTTAATCTATTTCATTTAATGTTTCTGTGTGTCGTTGCAGAATGGCTGCGGAGTGAGAGGGGGCGTGGCCTGACAGAGACGGGGCGTGGCTTAGCAAAAGGCTTCGAACGGTTGTAGTCTATAATTAGTCTATTTCATCTAAAATTTTTGTGTGTCGTTGCAGAGAGAAATTCACCCTCCCACCCCTGCAGCAAACAGAAGTTTATTTTTACCTTTATTTTTTCAATCTCTGTTGGCTGCGGAGTGAAAGGGGGTGTGGCCTGATGGAGTCAGGGGTGTGGCTTAGTGAGACCTGGGGCGGGGGTTTTAAGTACTTCTTTTAGGGTGGCCTGAATTAAAGGTCAATACCATGCTTATTTATGAGCCCACGCAATAGACAGCAGTGGAGGAAAACATCTTTTATTACTACTGAACTGTAGTAATAGAAAAAAACATAAGTTATATTTATGGTAACCGGAATACCTTTAACAGTGTCAGTGAATAGAAATGGATGAGATCCTCAGCTGCTGATAATTACCTGGTTGTTATGGAAACCTGCCCTCCCTGTGTGTGCCTTTGCAGAGAATGGCAGTTGGAGTTTAAAACCAAAGTTCCCAGTTGTAATGTTGGCTAATGGAGATCATATTTTGAGAATATCTCAGGAACGGTATGTCCTAGAGAGATGAGACCTGGTCTAAAACCTTCCCAGACACCTGATGTACCTGTGTGCCGAATTTAGTGAAAATCGGTCCAGTAGTTTGGTCGCGCATAGAGAACAGACAGACAGACAGACAGACAGAAACTCATTTTTATATTATTAAGAGATATAATATATAACATAGCAAGTCAGAATGCATTTTCTCATATCTACACGTCCTACTAACAATATGGACGTGACTGTAGACATAGTTCCCCATAGACAGTAAATGACACAATCGTACACTCCGCTAAGAGAATGAAGCAACATCTAACTCTCAGATTACAACATATGAATCTTTTAAGGAATAAATGCACTTTGAGAAAATGTCTGATGTGTCACCATGGCGGGCCAAAAGTTTTGATTGGTAGGAGTCAGTGAGAATCCCAATGTTCACTAAAATGAAGAGAAGTGCTCATCTGAGTGTAATGCCCATAGAGCCATGTGCTGTGTCTCCTTGGCATCCAAATGCAGCAGCAAGCCTCACTCTACAACTCCTTCTGTCATCTATAGGAGCTTTGCAGCAGGATATGCCACCAATGTCAAATAGGTGCAGGCACCACCTCAGAACTCTCATAGCAGTGAATGGGGAGCACATTGCGCAGGCGCGTGAGCTCTTTCACTTCAGGGGCCATGTTCTGGAGATCGGAGGAGGTCTCAGAGGTGGGACCCATACTTATTTTGACAGCGGTGGCATACCCTAACTCTGTGATGGATAACCTCTGGAAATCCAGCTGTTGTGGTAAAACTACGATTTCCAAGATGTACACTTGCTTGGCTGTTCTCAGAACTCCATAGAAATGAATGGAGCATGCTGGGAGTCATAGTTTCACCACAGCTGAAGTGCCAGAGTTTAGCCATCACTGCTAGCTATATGCCATCAATATCTGAGGTGGGTATAACCCTTTAAAGCTTATGGTAATCTTTTGCATCAGTATAAAGATAGGAACGTTGATACAAGTCATCTAATTACATATTGTAAAGTCGCAGCCAAATTCCTTTTCCTAACCCCTGTACACAAGCATCCTAGCATTTGATGGGCCATTCTCCTGTAGTATGAATTATCTTTAGCAAACATGTCTCCTGTTTTTTATCTTTGCGGTTACTGTCTGTATCGCTAAACAGTATCAGATTGCTGAAAGTTACTGTACGTTATAGTGTGCTAGGCTGGCCTCAGTGAAATCCCCCCCAGTCTTATGATCATTACAACAGCAAGGGCCTGCAGAGAAATAGGAACAATTCTGCACAGTGTACTAGTTTCATGATTTTCAGTATGCCATAATTTCATTTATTTTTAGATATGGAAACAATCTTTTGAGAAATCATATTACCTCCTGGCTGTCCTTATTTTGATTTGTGCAAAATATCTTATAGTACAAGGTATCCAAAGAGTTAGTGGAATCCAGTCTGTCAAAAGAATGCCGATCTAAAACTTCCAATGTGTGCAAAACTCTGTTAATAGTAACACCTGAAAAAGAAAGGAGAGTCAGTTAAAGCTGCTGTTTTATGTATAATTTAATGCTGGCATATGATGCTGATCTTGGTGATATATAGCTTTTGCATGATAGAATTTCTGCAAGGCCTGCTACAGTCCTGGATTCTCTCGACCATACACAGGGTTGGATAGCTTTTTTTCTGTAAGGGCTTGTTCACATCTGAGTTAGAGCCCTCTATCACAGATTTCATCAAAAACAGCAGAGAGATTAGCCCTGCATAAATAATTTTTTTCTCTGCTAAAAAGAAACCAGGAACTGGAACAGACAATAAATGGATCCCATAATGGTAAATGGGATCTGTATGGTTCCGATATTTCCACTGTTCTGCTCCTCTAATGGACAACACTAAAGATGAGCGAATCTATTCGCCGATTCGTTGATTCGTATAGAATCTTGGAAATTTTCAGCTGCAAAGCGAATCCGAATAGTAGGTGATTTGCTTCGGCTTTGTGCGCATTCGCTACGTTGTTTGTCCTATAAATTATACGCTATTGCTACGTATAAGTTACTGTTGCGCACAAATTCAATTCATTAGCGAAATTTTACTGTTAGTTCGTTTATCGTGTGCAAAAGCCCGGAAAGAAAGCGGTCACCTGACCTAGTGGGCAGGGCTTGCTCTGATTGGCTCAGGTTCGGTAAGCCAGTGATGCATCACTTCTGCTGCAACTGCTGAGACGAGCAGAAGCACTGTGTGTGAAGTTCTGAGACCTGTTTTGTGAAAACTCTGGGAATCCATATTACACATATCAGGGATACTGCAGGGCAAGTGCAGGGCCTGTTCAGGGCTAGTATTTAATCAAGCAGGGAGAGAGAGAGACAGGGAGAGATAGAGAGAGGCAGTGAAATACAGGGACAAAGACCAGCTGCAGGGTCACAGAGTGAATTGAAAAATGTCTGGAATGGATAAGCAAAAGGGGTCCAGTTCCAGCCAGACCTCGAGCTCTGAAAAAAAGGAGAAGGTGGCACAGGGCAGAAGTGCCAAAAGACGTGTAGCCGGAGCATCTACTAGTAGTATTCGCAATACTTGGCCGTTGTTCCACCAGTGGAGAAGAAATGGATGAGGTAGTGGAGTGGATGGCACGCTCATCTCAGTCTCAGCCAGATGATCTGCTGTCATCTGCTGATACAGTATCCATAAGAAGCCAGGGGTCAGACTCAGAGCATTCCTCCTGCTCCACCATTCCTCTCCAGCAAAGCCCGTCATATTCGTACGCACTTTGTACGCTCGTGCGTATGTGTTCAAAGAGGTTGCGTACCTTTTTATCTGAATGTTCGTTATTAGTGCACAAATGTTCGCTAAAAGCCATATAATTACGTATATTGTGTACGCAAATTCAACGAATCTATTAGTCGAATATACAAATGTTCGTCGAATAAAATTTTGCATTATTCGCTCATCTCTAGACAACACTAATGAACTCAGCATAAGGCTATGTGTAGTTTCACATCTGCGCAAATGTTATCCAGCAAGCTGTTGCGATTTTTGTTTGTCCAAACCAAATGATTTGCTGGAAACCGGACCAATTCCCCCCCAGATCCCATTATAGTCAATGGGGTCCAGTGACTCTGCCTTTCCCTGAGGAGGGAGAACAGAGTCTCTAGGAGTAGGGGCATCACTCCCATTGCTCCTAGAGGCTCATTTGCATAAAATAAAAGTTAATTTTTCACAAAACCGGAGGCACATAGAAAGAAGGGACAAAGACTGTTAGCTTCAGCTGACATTAGGACATGTCTAAAGTCAGACGGTTTCAGGGGAGGACTGGGAACTTAACGTGTCCCTGGAAAAAATACTAAAAGTGTTCCCATTTTGTAGTCGGGTCCAAATTGATGGAAGGCAGGGCCAACACAATTAGGCAGGACCAGCCATATTGCACCAGTTTAATAACCATGTTCCTGGTGACAGAAGCCCTTTAAATCCTTCCCACTATGCAGAACACCAGGGTTTAATGAGGCTACTAAACTGGCTAAACAGAAAACGGCTTCCTGAATGTCAGAACTGCACTGTGTGCCAGCACCCTAAGGCCTCTTTCACACAAACTATACGGAGTTCAGTCAGTTTTGTCTGAGATTGCGTTGTTTAGTTTTTTCAGCGCGGGTGCAATGTTTTTTGATGCGTTTTTCACACGTGTGATAAAAGACTGAAGGTTTACAAACAACATCTCTTAGCAGCCATCAGTGAAAAACGCATTGCATCCGCATTTGCTTCATGAGCAAAGCTTAGAGACTGATTGGAAAAATAGAACAGGTTTTTCTCAGGACTACCTTTTAAGGGGTATCTGTCAGCAGATTTGAACCTATTAAACTGGCTGACCTGTTACATGTGCGCTTGGCAGCTGAAGCTATCTGTGTTGGTCTCATGTTCATATGTGTCCACATTGCTGAGAAAAATTATGTTTTCATTAATATATGCAAATGAACCTCTAGGAGCAACGGGGGCGTTGTCATTACACCTAGAGGCTCTGCTCTCTCTGTTACTGACGCACCCGCTGCACTTTGATTGACAGGACCAAACTTGATGGCATTTACACTGCCTGGCCCTGTCAAAGTGCAGAGAGCATGGCAGATGCAGAGAGAGTTGAGTCTCTATTAAAAATTGGCCTGGTCCTTAAGGCACACTGGAAACATATATTCTTTAGGGATGCCTGCCCTGTAGTTCAGACTAGTATGTTCCTGGACTGCACTTCATAACCACTACATTAACTTACAAGGCACTAGTAGAAGGTCAATGTCTTATTCAATATATATTGGGTGATAGACTCAAACTTCATTTCTATGAATTCAGCACAGTGGCGTAGCTACCGGGGGGGCAGGGGGGGCGACGGCTCCGGGCCCAGTGACTCAGGGGGGGCCCCAGCAAGGATGACCTTGCCTTCTATCAGGCGAATACAAGTGAGCGCTTCCATTATGGAAGCGCTCACTTGTATTTAGGGACCCCCATCAGACCTCAGATCAGCCCACCCAGCCACATAGGATTAAAATAAAAAACTTTACTTACCTGTTCTGCGCTGCGGCTGCCCTCCGGTCCGCGCTCTGCTCTCTTCCCTGGCGGCGCGCACTATGACCTGACGCTGCACGCAGCGTCAGGTCATAGTGTGCGCGGGCCAGGGAAGAGAGCGGAGCGCGGACCGGAGGGCAGCCGCAGCGCAGAACAGGTAAGTAAAGTTTTTTATTTTAATCCTATGTGGCTGGGTGGGCTGATCTGAGGTCTGATGGGGGCACAATACGCTGATCTGAGGTCTGATGGGGCACAGTCTGCTGATATGAGGTCTGATGGGGGCACAGTCTGCTGATCTGAGGTCTGATGGGGGCACAATACGCTGATCTGAGGTCTGATAGGGGCACAGTAGGCTGATCTGAGGTCTGATGGGAGCACATTAAGCTGATCTGAGGTCTGATAGGGGCACAGTAGGCTGATATGAGGTCTGATGGGGGCACAGTCTGCTGATATGAGGTCTGATGGGGGCACAGTCTGCTGATCTGAGGTCTGATGGGGGCACAATATGCTGATCTGAGGTCTGATAGGGGCACAGTAGGCTGATATGAGGTCTGATGGGGGCACAGTCTGCTGATATGAGGTCTGATGGGGGCACAATATGCTGATCTGAGGTCTGATGGGGGCACAATATGCTGATCTGAGGTCTGATAGGGGCACAGTAGGCTGATATGAGGTCTGATGGGGGCACAGTCTGCTGATATGAGGTCTGATGGGGGCACAGTCTGCTGATCTGAGGTCTGATGGGGGCACAATACGCTGATCTGAGGTCTGATAGGGGCACAGTAGGCTGATATGAGGTCTGATGGGGGCACAGTCTGCTGATATGAGGTCTGATGGGGGCACAATACGCTGATCTGAGGTCTGATGGGAGCACATTAAGCTGATCTGAGGTCTGATAGGGGCACAGTAGGCTGATATGAGGTCTGATGGGGGCACAGTCTGCTGATATGAGGTCTGATGGGGGCACAATATGCTGATCTGAGGTCTGATAGAGGCACAGTAGGCTGATATGAGGTCTGATGGGGGCACAGTCTGCTGATATGAGGTCTGATGGGGGCACAGTCTGCTGATATGAGGTCTGATGGGGGCACAGTCTGCTGATCTGAGGTCTGATGGGGGCACAATACGCTGATCTGAGGTCTGATAGGGGCACAGTAGGCTGATCTGAGGTCTGATGGGGGCACAGTCTGCTGATATGAGGTCTGATGGGGGCACAATATGCTGATCTGAGGTCTGATAGAGGCACAGTAGGCTGATATGAGGTCTGATGGGGGCACAGTCTGCTGATATGAGGTCTGATGGGGGCACAGTCTGCTGATATGAGGTCTGATGGGGGCACAGTCCTGCTGATCTGAGGTCTGATGGGGGCACAATACGCTGATCTGAGGTCTGATAGGGGCACAGTAGGCTGATATGAGGTCTGATGGGGGCACAGTCTGCTGATATGAGGTCTGATGGGGGCACAATACGCTGATCTGAGGTCTGATGGGAGCACATTAAGCTGATCTGAGGTCTGATGGGGGCACAATACGCTGATGTGAGGTCTGATGGGGGGCACAATACGCTGATCTGAGGTCTGATGGGGGCACAATACGCTGATCTGAGGTCTGGTGGGGGGCACAATACGCTGATCTGAGGTCTGATGGGGGCACAGTAGGCTGATGTGAGGTCTGATGGGGGCACATTCTGCTGATCTGAGGTCTGATGGGGGCACAGTACGCTGATCTGAGGTCTGATTGGGCACAATACGCTGATCTGAGGTCTGATGGGGCACAATACGCTGATCTGAGGTCTGATGGGGGCACAGTACGCTGATCTGAGGTCTGATGGGGCACAGTACGCTGATCTGAGGTCTGATGGGGGCACAGTACGCTGATCTGAGGTCTGATGGGGCACAATACGCTGATCTGAGGTCTGATGGGGGCACATTCTGTTGATCGGAGGTCTGATGGGGGCACAATACGCTGATCTGAGGTCTGATGGGGGCACAGTAGGCTGATGTGAGGACTAATGGGGGCACATTCTGCTGATCTGAGGTCTGATGGGGTACAATACGCTGATCTGAGGTCTGATGGGGCACAATACGCTGATGTGAGGTCTGATGGGGGCACAGTAGGCTGATGTGAGGTCTGATGGGGCACAATACGCTGATCTGAGGTCTGATGGGGGCACAGTAGGCTGATGTGAGGTCTGATGGGGGCATATTCTGCTGATCTGAGGTCTGATGGGGCACAATACGCTGATCTGAGGTCTGGTGGGGCACAATACACTGATCTGAGGTCTGATGGGGGGCACATTCTGATGATCTGAGGTCTGATGGGGGCAGGGGACTGTTAGTTTAGTGATGTAAAAACTGTGGACAGGTTTCCTTTAACATAGGAGTCCTCTTGTTTTTTACTCCTATTACTCCTATATTTCACTGCATTATGTGGTAGAGTATTTAGAGTAGGGTATGTAGAAAGTCTATTGTACTGTACTTAGCAGCATAGATGATCTAGCAGTTTATATAGTAATCTTTCTAATACAATATTATAACCACAACTAGTAGTATGTGCCTGTGAAGTTGGAAACGTGCGTTTGGGAAGCCAAGTGGGGGGCCCACTCAAGTATGTTTCGCCCCCCCTGTGCTGAACCTCTAGCTACGCCTCTGATTCAGCATATAATGAACATTTTTATGATCAATTTGTGACATTATGTTTGAATCTGGCAATTAATATCTTCACTAAAGGCAAGCGGGTATTCTTTCCACTCTAGACGATATGCCAGATGTTGCTCACTGGAAACCTCTATAACATTGTGGAAAACCAGCAGAAATTAGAGGTTATTATAGGATTGTCTAATAGAGGGTGTTACCCTAATCAGTTTTATGTGCATTTTGTCAGGAGGACACTTAGTGCTATGTAATTCTACATTTTCCCTGTAGAGAAAATTAGCATTCTCATAGAGGTTCCCACAGCAATAGAAGCTGATCCTGTCAAACAGCAGACACATTAACCCCTTGATTTGTTTATCTTTGGGCGAGTCTGCTATCTGACATGGTGTTGATAAAATATCTTAAATTTATGGAGAAAAGAAAGATGGTGTTCATATTGTCATTTAGGCCCCATCTTACCTGCAGCTGATTCTTGGCACTTATCAAATGACCACCGAACTTCCACAGCCTGACCTCTTATTTTAATTTGTTGTTCAACTTCATAAACTTTAGCTCGAACCTGAAAAATAATTATGTTCTTTTCATTGGAAATTCCCAGAATAATTACTTTTTCAGTTACAAAATAATTCACAATAAGCACAAAACAATTACTGTATTGTTACATGACCTTCTATAAAATGATCACTGCTTCACAATGGAAAAGAAATACAATTATGTATTCAGCTTCTGACTATCTGGTCATTTAAAGGGTCAATTCAATCAGAAAGATGTAGTAATATTAATAGAAACATTCAGCAGTGTTATGCCATTGAAAATTAAATTCAAGATATTGTCCTTCTGTAGCAGTCAGCACAGAGGTAAAACTCCAATACAGAAAGTTAACCCACTGTAAGTTTACTGCTGCTATGAGGGGAAGATGTTATCAGTTTGTATAATAGTAGTTGAATTAGGATGAGAGTATGACAATTCTATTGTTCTCTTGATAGGCTAGATGAATATGTCCATATAAGAGCGTGTGTGATGCTATAATTCTGTTACTCATCCCTTATCCTCTCTGGCCACAGTGAATGGTCTGAGAGAGAAAGTTAAATGAGTCCGTTTGCTGTGCTAAGTGGCCACTGTTCCGCAATCTTCAGCGCTGCCTCCCACTGAAATGTACAGGAAGCAAAAACCAGCAAGAAAATCATGTGTCCGCTTATGAAATTTCAGTGCGGTTGTCAACACCAAAATTCCAAGGCAAAAAAAAGACGAGTGAACATTCCCCATAAAATATAATCCCTATAAATATAATCCCAAACAAAGAAGAAGTAAAGAACCAGGAAAGGAAGCAGAATACATGGAGTGATGTGAAAAAATTATTTCTCAAAAGTCATTCAACCATTTTTTCTAAAAAAATATATATATATATATACACACATACAGGATGTTAATAAGTGATTAAAAAAATTGTGATAATATGACTTTGGAAGAATTTCAAAGCTCAAATGGGCTCCAGCAGAGGGATATCCCTCAATCTGGTTGTTATGCGAACCTGACTGGAAAAAAACATTCAATTCTTTAATTATAAGTTTGGTAGTAATATTTAGAGCAATTTAAAGACATTGTCCAGGATTACAAAAACATGTCTGCTTTATTCCACAAACAACCCCAAAACTGTCCATAGGTTGTTCCTGGTATTGCAACTCCGCTCCCTTGAAGTGAACAGGTTTGGGGCTGTTTTTAGAAGAAAGCATCCATCTTTTTCTAGTTCTGGAGAACCTCATTAATCCCTCAAACAATAGTGCAACATTAATTCAATATACAGCATTATAAATAATTATTTTCAGTAAATCTAGTTTCAGTCTGCTTAGAGAATTGTAGTGTACAGCAAAATCAGTTAGTACTGCTGAACCACTTAGCACTGTATAGAGTGAGTAGGCATTCTATTTAGTAGTATGATATTATTCCATTTCTAACAGTGATACATACCTGTTGATTGAACAGTGAGTTTCCACCAGGCATAGGCAGGCTGGATGGGGCAACCTGAAGAAGATCCAGTGGAGAACCTGGATTTGTGTTTTTACTTTCATTTGTGGAATAGTTCCACACCAAGGCACTTGGACAGCAAAGAGTGATAGTCTGCAGAAAGTAATGTAGTAGTGAAATATCTTGTAACTGATGATTTAACATACATTATAGTTTTGTTGTTTACATTGTATTAAAATGTATTATCCAAGAAATACAGTCCCTTTTACCTACATACATATTTACAATTAGGGGCCCTTTTACATTAGTTTTAAACAAGATCGATCATATGTATAGCAAGCCAACCTTCACAAAGGCAAATAATTGCCCAAATGAACAACTGCATAATCAGATCATTCATGCAGATGTTCTTTTACATTATTGTCAGCAGCACATCCTCTGTTTACAGGCTGTCAAAACACAATTTGTATGGTGGCATAAAAGATCCACTTGTTTGTAAGGCTACTTTCACACTAGCATTTCTATTTTTCGGTATTGAGATCCATCATAGGGTCTCAATACCGGAAAAAAACGCTTCCATTTTGTCCCCATTCATTGTCAATGGGGACAAAATGTAACTGAACAGAACACTCCCAAAATGCATTCCATTCCGTTTGGTTGCGTTCTCATACCAGAGAGCAAACCGCAGCAAGCTGCCGTTTTCTTTCCATCATGAGATGCGGAGCAAGATGGACCGTTTTCTCTGACACTATCTAACACAATAGAAAACGGATCCGTTGCCCATTGACTTTCAATGGAGTTCATGATGGATCTGTCATTGCTATGTCAAACATAATACAACGGATCCGTTCATAACAGATGCAGATGGTTGTATTATCAGCGTTTTTGCTGAGCCCTTCTGGATCCAAAATATTTAAAAAATGTAGACTATAAAGGGGTTCTCAGGGAATTATTTAAAATTGCCGCAAAAAAATGCCTTAGAACGTGAATAGGACTGGTTTCCTCCACTTGCCTTTAGGTGGATGTGGAGGTGGGCCCTCATTACATTTATCTACAACAGATGGAAATGATATGCCATCATATCTGAGCAGCCTGACAGGAACTCTCACCAATGTGTGGTATATGCAAGTGCCATTGTGTAATGTGTAGCGAGAACCACCCCCCCTTCATGGCAGCTCTGCAAGAAGTAACCAGTCCTCCTTCAGGACAGGCAACATTTTAAATCATTCTTAGAGAACCCCTTAAAAGGGGTTTTCCATGATTACTGTGGTTTTAACAGATATGGTCATGTAGTTGTTTACTTCATGTACATTAAATTTTCCCTATTTTTTTTTTCAATTTGGACTCGACTCGCCTAACTCATTTTCACCATATAACAAATTACTCTGGTTTCATTACATGCGGTATGTACCACTACCTGTCCCTGTATCCAACCAAACCGTTCTCCTTCCTCTGCCACACCTCCAGCAACGCCCCTAACAACACTGAGCTAGTTTATACCTCCATCCACTCAGTTAGTTACTGAGATACTCCCCTATTACTGCCCCTGTTGCTGATTTAACACCCCATGGACATAAGATCCCAGGAAATAACAAAGAGTTGCATGGACATGGATATGATTCTATTATCAGCACAATAGAAGTGGAAATTGCTGGGAATCCAGGTTAAGTAAGAGTCATGGGATTTTATAGTCATTCACCATGGTCAAGAGGCTAATAAGCACAGGCAGATCCCAAGCCACACTGTGACTTTTGTGGTTCTACACACTTTCCTAGGAAGTTGGACTTTGTTCTATAACCACCTCAGTCATTCCACTCCTTTCTAAAAATATACATAGAAGAAAATAGAAATGTGTGTAGATGGGAATGAGCGTAGTTTACAGAGCGGTCACAGATGTTTTCCAGCATTTTGAGAATTGGATTTTTCAATCCCCAAAATGAACCTTCACCACCCACCTTCTAAGAGGTTCTGGAGAGATAATCTATTCCTTATATGATTGCTGGGACTGGTTTTCAAATTCCTTTTACATGTTCATAAAAGTGCAAAGTCAATGAGAAAACAACCTCAAGACAAATGTTGAACTCAATGAATAAATGAGGCCAAACTAAACAATGTTTTAAAGGAAAATATTCTTATGTTCTGACCAGACACCAGAAGCCAGGGACAGAGAATGTTTGAAAGCCCGAGGTGCAGAAGTGCCCCAGGAGTGGTGACTCTGGGGTGCCTGAACTCACTGAGGGTGGTAGCTCACTGAGTGATGGCACATTTGCACGCACTTCACTTTCTCACATTTTTGAGTGCACACACCTCTTTACTTTGCCTGGCCACCATGCCTGGCGTAAGGAAGAGGAATTTTTATAATTCCAGCCGGACGTCCGGGCTGAGTCTCAGCGCAAATTCACTATTTATTTAACTTTTTTTGTTCACTGTGTGTTCACTTTCCACGTTTGTTTGTTAGCAGGATATTCTTGGGTTGCGGCGCCCTTATGGGTACCCCCCTAGAGGTCATGGGGGGGTGGCCATCCTGGTTCCTCACCACCTTGCAAAACCCGTCCCCGGAGGGAGAGCCCAGACCTGGGTGGCAGCCTAAGTGAAGGACAGATCAGAGATTTGGCGTACCGTCAGTCTCGGCTGAGGGTTGCCTGGGCGTACTCCTGGCTTCGGATGGGGGTTGCCGTTTTGTCACGGTCCCTTGCAGGAGCCTTTTGGCCTGGAGGGACTGGGAAAGGTTTATAGGGGGACCTTCTCTTATGGAGAGGGCAGGCGATACAACTTTGTGCAGGTTGTTATGTGGCACCCTGCACAGGTGTAGAAAGCACACTTCTTGTACTTAAAAAAAAAATTGTAGATTCACAAACATATATAAATTGTTGTTTTTTTTATGATTCTTCACACTCTTTAGCAGGATTATTCACAAAGTAGGAACACTTAGGCTAGGTGACTTTGGTCAAGCATCATGAAGTCACATAAGAGTGGCTTGGTGTAGCATTAGGGTGGAATTTAGGATTTGCAACACCCAATAAACACTGAAAAAAGAACTTCTGACATGTCACTAATGAGTTGCAGGAATATTTCGAATTATAGATTTTTATATATATAAATAATAGATTTGCAATCTACAACTAAAAATCCAACAGATTTGTTTTTGTTTTTTTTTGTGACAATTATAATTTAGTACACTGTGGTACTACGTAACACAACCACATTCTCAAGCATTAATTGCAATGCTGCCATGCCATCTTTGCGTAGAGTTACTGAAGTTGACGTGTAGTTGTCAAGATCAGTGGATGTGGATCCACTGTGTCACGAGAATGTCTTCCCCTAAGGGCGCTGTCTAAGTGTACCTCCCGTTCTTCACAGTACCCCTGATGGTGGGGATAGGCTTTCCCGAGGAGGTACACCAGGTCGCTACCTCTTGGGGTGAGACAATACTCGTGACAGCTGGCCAGACGGACAGAGTACTAAGGTGCAAAACACCAGAGAGACAGATACGCAGGACAGACACGCACCAAGGGAGGAGATGTGGAAGGATGACTGGAGTCAGCAATGCACTGGAAGCAGACCGGAGAGGATCAGCCAGAGGCGGGAATCAGGAACAGGAACCACGAACAGGAGCCAGAAACGGAAGCCAGGTACTGGATAGTAGTGTTCAAACAACAGCAGGACTAGAGCGGTGTTCACACTTCAGCTGGACTAAGGCAATACGGGAACCTTCGCAAGTCAGGATGACTTATAACGCTCAGGCAAGGAGTAAGTGTCCAAGGAGGACTTATATAGTTTCAGAAAGGAGGAAAGGGGAGGAACCAATTAAGGAGCTGACCTAATAAAATGCAGCACCTGGAGCCCAGGGCAAGAGAACAAGACTTCACACTGACCAAGCAACAAACATCACGGCAGCAAAGAGCGAGAACGCCGGACGCAGCGGTAAGTACGCGTGCGCCGCCTGGGACCCCCAGGAGGCGTTACAGTAGTCCTAGTTTGTTCACCTGTGGCAGATTTGTTGCAGAAACTTTTGTGACTGTTCTATATGTTAATAGGGTTTGCAAAATCCACACAGAAACAACAATATGTGTAAAATGGATTTTCAATTTTTGCAACAAATTTGCCAAATGTGAACATGCCCCTATGAACATAACATGACATTTTGAGATTTCCATTTGAGAAATAAGCTTCTGGTTTCTTCCCATAAGGTTTTTATATAAAAATGTTCATATTAATTCCCAGAAAATGAGGTAGATAAATAAAGACAGCTCAGGTTACATCTGAACTTATTTACATAGCTGTATGTCTAAGTATTCACATACTTTTACTGAAAACAAAAAATAAACACTGCTACTATTCTTTTTGCTGCTTCTTTCTGGAAATAAAGTATAGTATTCCCCAAGGACTTTCTAACAGCCAGTTCCGCTAATTTAGGCTTTTGAGTTTACAGCAGCAACATCTGTGGATGACAAACAGCATGACACTCCACTGCAAGAAGCATGTGAATGGAATACCACTGTACATTGACTGATTCATGTAGTCTCATTATTGATATACACAACATGACAACACTTAGCATTTAAGAAAGTTTCACCTACTTGTAACATGCAGCTAAGACCATATACTAATGGGCGGTGTTGAGGACACGTCTGGAAATCAGCACAGGGCAGATGGGCAGAATTGACGACTGGTCCCGTAGTACTAGGACTCGGAGCAGATATTGGAGGATTGTTTGTCCCCATCATTACCACAGGGGCATGTGCATTGGAGGAACTTGCACAATCGCTCAGCAGTGCAGAAAGGCGCCTGGAGCAGAAATAGGCAAGGCGCCGTGACAGATACGCTGATTGTACAAATTCCTCGGAGTGCTGAAAGAATAGACAAAAACATTAATGTTAATGCATTTTATTGTCAGTAGTTGTTTGCTGTAAAAATATTTGAAAAAATGTTGAGTTTAAGGTCTGAGGGCACTGCTAGTAAACCTCTTCTTAACACAGAAGGTTAGAAGGTACTCAAACCCTCAAGTCACATTTCAACAACAAAATATTTCTTTGCCTCATTTCTACAGTTAGACTTTTTTGTACAGTATAGGCACCCATCCCGACTGTATAAACCTGTATGACAGTTGCATTAACCATGAATTCTGAGATTCAGGAAAAAGTAGACTTAAAGTTTACTAAAGTATGATGATAGATATATACAAAACATAACATACAGAGTAAAGTAAGTAACAGTCACCAAAGCCATGAAACAAATGAGCGAGCGCCCCATTAACCAGGTCCCAACATGACACCTAGCCAACACCGATGATATAAAGAGTGGTAGTGGTAGCAAGACATATCTTACCCTGATGTCTTGAATGGAGCCAAGCTCTTTGTTACATAGCTAGATGTGTTCTAGCCTCCTAGTTTCTCCCAAAGGTCTTCAGTGTGCAGTACACATGTACAATTACTTCAGACTTCAGGAATGCCAGGGGGCCAAGTACCACTAACCAACTATGTTAAAAGGAATTACAGGGGAAAGAACCACTAAAATATCTTGCTATACAACAACTCAGGAAACAAGGTACTTAATGTTGCAGACATGGGTAACAAATGATTGGGCACCAAAAGGACACAAAACCAAGGAGAAGTTAGGCATAGGATCCCAAAGCATTTAATAACGTGATCTGGCACACTAATCACTAGACAATAAAAGGGGTTTTACAGGCTCTCGATATTGATGACCTATCCTCACGAGAGGTCATTAAAGGAGTTATCTGCTTTTTTCTATTGATGACCTATAGGTCATCAATATAGGTCATCAATATCAGATCAGTGGGGGGCCGACTCCTGACACCCCCACCAATCAGCTATTGGAAGAGTGCTGCCTCCCCTTCTATATACCTGCTTGTCGCAGCAATTGCAGCTGTGAGCAGGTCTAATTACAACTATCAAATCCCCATTCACTTCTATGGGACGGCTGAAATTTCTGAAGCAAGCAGGTAAACAGTGAAGAGAACTGCCTTCTCTTCAAACAGCTGATCTGCGGGATTGTTGGGAGTCAGCCCCCACCAACCTTATATAGATGGCCTATCCTGAGGATAGGTCATCAATAGAAAAAAAATGGACAACACCTTTAATATCCAATCGGTGAGAGTACAACACTTCGAACAACCACCGATCAGCTGTTCCCTGCACCCTCTGGTGCTGGAACTAGAATTGTGAGTGAAGAATGAACCATGGCTCCATTCAAAGTGTAGTTCCCATGCTGGGTTACTGCTCCCCAGTTCCCACTAAGTCAATCTGTGGGTGTGCTGGATGTTGGACCCTCACCGATATATCAAAGACCTATCTTGAGGATAGGTCAGCAATATTGAAAGCCTAAAGAGCTTCTTTATATTTTTGAACATTAGGTTCCAGGACACAAAATATATACATGGTCTCCTGGGAAATGTGCAAACTGGGGGAATCTAACCAGCTATTTCTATGACAGAAAAATGCTTGTCCACCCTCTATGTATTTCTGCTTATTTTCACTCATGTTGATGCAACGCAATGCTTTTCACAACATCTTTGTGTTTTGTATTTTAATGGGATAAGTTTTTATTATTACCATTTTTTGTGTTTCTTGGCATTTGTATCAATAGTCCTGATTATAACTGGAGTATTAAAAAGATATAAGAAACTTGCTACCTACAAAAATAACAAAGTCTCTAATGTCCAATATTTTACAATAAGGAGGTAAATAATGAAATAGTAAAATCTCCCTCTAAACGGAAAATAAAATATGCAGTCATATGATAGGAAACACATGTCTTCCCTTACGTGATCTACAGAACATGTTTTGAAGCCAAGAAGTGAGAAACTCATCTGTGCAGCAATAAATCTTCACAACTGTTTGTAGACTCTTGGCACAGATGAAGATAGTAAATTCATATAATAGATGGGCAGACAAGAAATAATGTAGGATACCAATATGTGTGCCAGGTTTTATAAGGATCCAAAAGATTGATAAATTATAGTGTTCCAGGAGGCTGACAATATCAAGTTATCACGTACAATTAGAGATGAGCGAATCATGCAAAATTTTATTCGCCGAACTTTTCCTAAGATTCGTATATTCGACTAATAGATTAATTGAATTTGCATACAAAATATACGTAATTATATGGTTTTTAGCGAACATTCGCGCACTAATAACGAACGTTCAGGTAAAAAAGGTACGCAACCTCTGAACACGTACGCATGAGAGTACAAATTGCGTACGAAAATGACGGGCTTTGCTGGAGAGGAATGGTGGAGCAGGATGAACGCTCTGAGTCTGTCCCCTGGCTTCTTATGGAAACTGTATAAGCAGATGACAGCAGATCATCCGGCTGATGCTGAGATGAACGTGCCATCCATTCCACTACCTCATTCATTTCTCCTCCACTACAATTTTGCGCCTTGGTGGGTTAGCCTGGTGGAACAACGGCCAAGTATTGCAAATACTACTAGTAGATGCTCCGGCTACAGGTCCTTTGGCACTTCTGCCCTGTGCCACCTTCTCCTTTTTTTTAGAGCTCGAGGTCTGGCTGGAACTGGACCCCTTTTGCTTATCCATTCCAGACATTTTTCAATTCACTCTGTGACCCTGCAGCTGGTCTTTGTCCCTGTATCTCCCTGTATCTCCCTATCTCTCCCTGTCTCTCTCTCCCTGCCTGATTAAATACTAGCCCTGAACAGGCCCTGCACTTGCCCTGCAGTATCCCTGATATGTGTAATATGGATTCCCAGAGTTTTCACAAAACAGGTCTCAGAACTTCACACACAGTGCTTCTGCTCGTCTCAGCAGTTGCAGCAGAAGTGATGTGTCACTGGCTTACCGAGCCTGAGCCAATCAGAGCGAGCCCTGCCCACTAGGTCGGGTGACCGCTTTCTTCCCGGGATTTTGCGCACAATAAACGAATTAACAGTAAAGGTTCGCTAATTAATTGAATTCGTACGCAACAGCGTATAGAGTAACTTATACGTAGCAATAGCGTATAATTTATAGGACAACTATGTAACGAATGTGTACAAAGCTAATATTTGGATTCACTTCGCAGATGAAAATTTAAAAGATTCGATACGAATCAACGAATCGACGAATCGCTTCGCTCATCTCTACGTACAATATAGGACAGATTTACTAATCCAGTCTAAAATGTAGATGACATAAACTCAGATGAGCAGTCAAAAGATCTGCCATATTTATCCTGTTAGCTCAGTCTGGAAGATACGTTTTCTTGCATGGTTAGATACTTTTCTCTAACTTTATATCACCTGTGTGTTGCCTCACTTTGCAACAGAATTTAAGACCAAAATTTTGGTGAGAAATGGTGTACCTGAAGGCACGCATTTTTCAAGCTAAGCCATGCCTCTTTCCAGTTAAGCCATGTCCCACCACCATTTGATTATTCTTGTTTCATGCCAAAAATGCGACAGATGTTGGTGCATCACAAGCCATAATTCAGGTACTGTCACAATATTAAATGTTGCCACACCTAACTTAGGCTCAATACATCAACCAAAGGTGTTTGATCTAACTAGTATAGCAGCACTAATAATAAAGAACATACCAAAACACCATAATTCAATAAATTAATACAAGTTTCATTAATGACATATAAAATACATTAATATAAAAGTCAATTGTGAATAATAAGAAGATAGTTCAAATAGCGGTGGCATGTTTACACATAATATCAAGGAACACTGGAAAGGTTATCAAAGTAGAACATCAGTGTGAATCACTATACTGTATATGCCTGAAATCCAGAGGATAAACATTAACTGGGTAGAGAACCCACAACTTCTCCAGGAAATAAAGTGCTTAGTGCCATAAAGATCATAGAAAACATTAACAGGGCAAAGGAAAAACCAAAACTCAACAAGGTATTACAAAAATCCACTGCAACAGTACATATAACTATAGGACAAACTGAAAATGAAATGGATACCGACCAGTGTAACCTCACCCCAATGCACGTTTCGCCAAATGGCTTCCTCAGGGGATACCATACTCCAACAACAGAGCCTTATTTATATCGTAAAAAAACCTTGCAGATGTAGTGTCCCAATTAAGTTAATCATATCCAAAAAGGCGGAATAGAAAAATTCGGTGTGCATTCCACGCTGGAACACATGATGTCATATCCTGTCAATGACCGAAAGGTTCACTGCACCCGTGAAGAGCAAAAAAACAGAAACCAAAACCCCAATATAAGACTCCAAACACATATCTATTCAAATATAGTGTAAAACTATGATGCATATACACCGTGGGGCAAAGCACAACAATGCAAAGATTCTCCCGCAGCCCCATGGTATATATGTCACTAGCAGAAGAACCCGGCTTCGCCTGGGTATATTTCATCTATTTCATTTAATGTTTCTGTGTGTCGTTGCAGAGATAAAGTCAATGCAGCTGACAGAAGTTGATTTTTACCTTCATTTTTTCAATCCCCATTGGCTGCGAAGTGGGAGGGGGGTGACCTGACCAGGTCAGGGCGTGGTTTAGTGGGCCTGGGGGGTGCTTTTAAGTCCTTCTTTTGAGGGTGGCCTGAATTACAGGTAAATGCCATAGTAATTTATGAGGAAACACAGTGGGTAGCAGTGAAAGAAAACATCGCTTCGCACAGGTATATTTAATCTATTTCATTTAAAGTTTCTGTGTGTCATTGCAGAGAGAAAGTCACCCTGTCTCCCACCCCTGCAGCTGACAGAAATTGATTTTGACCTTCAATTTTTCAATCCCCGTTGGCTGCGGAGTGGGAGGGGGTGTGGCCTGACTGAGTTGGGGGCGTGACTTAGGGAGACCTAGGGCGGGGGTTTTAAGTCCTTCTTTTGAGGGTGGCCTGAATTACAGGTCGATGCCATGGTAATTTATGAGGACACGCAATGGGTAGCAGTGGAAGAAAACATCTTTTATTACTAGTGAACGGTCTTAGTCTAAAATTAGTGTAAAACCTAAGTTATATTTATGGTAACTGAAACACCCCTTTAACAGTGTCATCCACAGCTCTCTGCCCCTTTAAAGCAGTGAACAGAAATGGCTGGGTTTAACTGAGCTCCTCAGCTGGCTGCTAATTACTTGGCTGTGTTGTTATGGCAACCTGCCCTCCCTGTGTGTGTCTGTGCAGAGAATGGCAGTTGGGGTTTGAAACCAAAGCACCCAGGCTAATATTGGCTAATGCAGGTCATATTTTGGGAATATATCGGGAACGGTACATCCTAGAGAGCTGAAACCTGGTCTAAAACCTTCCCGGGCACCTGATGTACCTGTGTGCTGAATTTGGTGAAAATCGGTCCAGTAGTTTGGTCGCACATAGAGAACAGACGGACAGAAACTCATTTTTATAATATTAAAAGATGGTGTTTGGGTATGTTCTTTATTATTGGTGCTGCAATATTAAATGTTGGCCTACAGGTTTAATGTAAGTTTCAGCCCCTTCTAGTGATTTAGAACCTGCACTGGCCGTTGAAGGACAATAACTAGAAGGATATTAAAATTATTGTCAGTGACTTTTCATAATGGTCAGTCATGAGGGTCATGGCTATTATTAGATTCATTCCCTATAACTGAGTAATTGCAAAGAACTTGGAAACTGATGAAAGAACATCACTTCCAGTAATAAAGATAGAACCTAATAGCATTCCTACTAAGCAACAAATGGGAGAAAAACATGAGAAATCCAAACACCCTATGTAAACATCCATCAACTCTATTTCATACTCAATGAACTTTAAAAAAGTAAGCTTTGAAGACCATATAAATGCATAAACAGAGAAATGCACTGTACACCACAACACTTAAAGGAGTTGTCTCGCTTCAACAAATGGCATTTATCATGTAGAGAAAGTTAATACCAGGCACTTACTAATGTATTGTGATTGTCCATATTGCTTCCTTTGCTGGCCTGATTGATTTTTCCATCGCATAATACACTGCTCGTGCTTGGTAAACAGTAAGAGGATGTGGGACTAAAGTATTGTGGATGCTTAATTGAGATGATTGGAGAATCATGGAGGTGGAGCCTCTTCCGTTGAATAGTCATGGTGCCCATATACCCCTAAACATGCCCACATCTGCTTGGCTGACATCCTGGGATATGTCATCTCAACCTAGCTCCAATGGTATCCAGCATATGTATAGATGAAGCCAAGGCCAACCCACCTTGCTTTACTCCATATGTGTTGGTTGCCATTGGAGCTGGCTTCAGATAACATATTCCAACCTCGTAAACTTCAGTAAAGCCAGAGTGCATGTTTAGGGTTACAGGTACCATGACTATTCATCTAAACGCTCCAACCCGGACTATTTTACATAATGGAGTTACTTATAATACAGATAGGGACATGTTTAAAAATGTACAGAGATATATACCAATGGTAGTCGTTACTTCATGGACAAAAAGGGATATCCACCCTAAAATCTGATTAATAAAATATCAGATACAGAGTATATGCATATCCAGCATACATTTCTAGACGTATCCAGAATGTGCCGACATTTAACTACAGGGAACTTAGAAAACATATTCTAGTTGAGTTCTTTGAAACCATGCATACAAATATGGTCAGCTTGCTAGCTACAGGATTGTCTTATTAAATATTACTATAAGGCAACCGGTCCAGTCTTATTAAAGGGGTTGTCCTAGTTATTTTTTTGTCCTTTGTATGCTTCTAACTAGGCAAATGTAATGTTTTTTAATTGCACTTACTTTAACTTCAGTGTCTCCTTTCTCAGATTTCACTGAGGGTCACATGACCTGTGATGTCAGCTTCTCTCCCTGCTCTGCTGATGTTTCGTGCACAAACCTCAGAGATCAGATAAGAGTCTGTACACGAGACGTCATTGTGCTGGTCACGCCCCCTGCACTGCCATCTTCTCTGTGTCTCCTTCTCCCTGGATTCATTAGCAAACATTAACCCCTTCAGCCAGCACAGACCCAGAGCTGAAGGCTTTACTGTGTAGCTGCAGACAGTGAGGAGACAAATGCTGGGCACAGGAGCTGACAGACTAGAGAAGATCTGTAGACTATTGCACAAGAACAGTTAGGGGGAAGATCCTGTGTGTATCAGCAGTGTCATTGTGAAGCTGGAACTTGTAGTCCTACACATACAACATGCTGCTGAGTCTCCTAGCAGGCAGACATGTCACTCAGGGCAGCAATTGTGTTCACTCCCTTTGCAGAGTAGGGGGAGGGGCAGAGATTGTTATTGCAGGTAAACAAAGGCCAGAAGAGAACCAGAGAAATGAGGAAAATATTTTTTTTTCCTAAGACTTGCTTAGCTTAGTTATATATTGCTGCCTATCAGATTTACAGTGCTATATTTTTTTTTTCATAAGTCGGACAACCCCTTTAAATATTACTTGTGACCCAGTTTCTGCAGTTTTAATTTGTAAGCCACAAAAGAGGTATAGCCATGTGAACATGGCTGAAATTATTCAGAACTGAGGTTCTGAATTGGGCTTTGTGAATGTTGGGGGATGCACACACCTTTATGTGAATGTCCCCATCAGTGGCATATATGCCATAGAGAGAGGTCACACCACTACTATGTGCCCTGGGATGAAAGGAAGCTCAGAGCTGAACTGCATTTCCTTGCAGCCAGGAGGGAGCTCAGTGCATAGTGATTTTTACAGCATCGGTTGAGTAAGACCCCATATACACGACCGTATATTTGCGGGCCCGCATTACTGAGGACCCGCAAATATACGGGGGCCGGCGTGTGTTCCGCAGCGCTCGGAACACACGCCGTGCGGCCCCATTGAAAATGCCTATAATTGTCCGTGCGCACGGACAAGTATAGAACATGCTTCAAAAGAGCCGCGGCACGGAGCTAGCTCCGTGCCGCGGCTCCCGGCCCCATAGAGGTGAATGAGGCATTTTTGCAGTGGTGGCGACATGTTGCCAGTTTTACATACTGCCTATTTCCTCCTAGACTGTAAACACTTGCAAACAGGGTCCTCACACCCAGTGTTTCAGTTGTATATTATGTGAAGGCAAACAGGGATTTAGAATAGTATAGGTAAGATTTATGAATGTATTTATACCAGTTGTAAGGTGTAATACAGTGGTCCCTCAAGATACAATATTCATTGGTTCCAGGAGGACCATTGTATGTTGAAACCATTTTAAGTTGAGTAATTGGTTCCAAAGCCCCAAAATGTCACCCAAGATCAAATAAAATGAAGATTTAAGAAAAATAAGCAGATAAGTAAGACAGATAAAACAAGTCCTAACATAAAACAGTCAGGAAATAGCAGCTAGTTTCACACTAGCGTCAGCACGGATCCAGCAGGTGATGGGGCCCGCCAGATCCGTGCTGATAATACAACCATGTGTATTATCTTTACCATCTCTTAAACGGATCCGTCATTAACTCCATTTACTAGTGTGTCACACCAAACGGATCCATCCCCATTGACTTGCATCGAGGGCCATTCCGGATCCATCTTGGTGCGGATGCCTAGACCAGAGAGCAAACCGCAGCATGTTGCGGTTTGCTCTCCGGTCTGGAGACGGAACGGAATGCTTTTAGGGGCATTCCATTGTCTTCAGTTCAGTTTTGTCCCCATTGACAATGAATGGGGACAAAACTGATGCGTTTTATTCTGGTATTGAGCCCTTATGACAGAGCTCAATACTGGAATATTGAAACGCAAATGTGAAAGTACCCTAATACAACTATTTTACCAGAGAAGTGACCATGATTGATTGGATCTGAGTCTGAGACATTGTATGTTGAGTCTGGTTTCAACTTACGATGGGTCAGAAAAGACCATTGTATGTTGAAATATTGTATCCTGAGGCCATTGTATCTTGAAGGATCACTGTACATTGAGAAATATGCTCAGAACAAAAGCCATATTTACAAAGCATGCATTCCACTTTTTCTGACATGGAAGTTGTGTAAAGTGTACAAAAGCATGATTTTTCTTCCACAAATAAAAAATAAAGTTAATCATAAATCTCAGAGCCCTTAGAAAGTGATATTTGTGAATGCCCCTGATCCCCATTTATATAAAACTAAAATTATGTAATAGTTTTCTAAGCTCCCCCTAGTGGTGGCTACAGACAACTAGAATTGTATAATGTTGTACAACATCTAAGAAGGGGATCCAACTGCAAGAAAATGTATCATTTGCTGTTGTTTTTACAGTGCCTTGCAAAAGTATTCAGCCCCCTGGAACTTTTCAACCTTTTGTCACATTTCAGGCTTCAAACAAAAAGATATAACATTTTACATTTTTGGCAAAGAATCAACAACCAGTGGGTCACAATTGTGAAGTGGAACGAAATTTATTGGATCATTTAAACTTTTTTTGTAATAATAAAACTGAAAAGTGGGGCGTGCAAAATTATTCGGCCCCCTTGCATTAATACTTTGTTGCGCCACCTTTTGCTGCGATTACAGCTGTAAGTCGCTTGGGGTATGTCTCTTTCAGTTTTGCACATCTCGAGACTGAAATTTTTGCCCTTCCTTCCAGCTCGAGCTCTTTGAGGTTGGATGGAGAGCGTTTGTGAACAGTAGTTTTCACCTCTTTCCACATATTCTCAATTGGATTCAGGTCTGGACTTTGACTTGGCCATTCTAAGACCTATATACGTTTATTTTTGAACCATTCCATTGTAGATTTTGCTTTATGTTTGGGATCATTGTCTTGTTGGAAGATAAATCTCTGTCCTAGTCTCAGGTCTTTTGCAGACTCCAACAGGTTTTCATCCAGAATGGTTCTATATTTGGCTCCATCCATCTTCCCATCAATTTTAACCATCTTCCCTGTCCCTGCTGATGGAAAGAGGCCCAAACCATGATGCTGCCACTGCCATGTTTGACAGTGGGGATGGTGTGTTCCGGGTGATGAGCTGTGTTGCTTTTACGCCAAACATATCGTTTTGCATTGTTTCCAAGAAGTTCAATTTTGGTTTCATCTGACCAGAGCACCTTCTTCCACATGTTTGGTGTGTCTTCCAGGTGCTTGTGGCAAACTGTAAACAAGACTTTTTATGGATATCTTTGAGAAATAGCTTTCTTCTTGCCACTCTTCTATAAAGGCCAGATTTGTGAAGTGTTCGACTGATTGTTGTCCTATGGACAGACTCTCCCACCTCAGCTGTAGATCTCTGCAGTTCATCCAGAGTGATCATGGGCCTCTTGGCTGCATCTCTGATCAGTCTTCTCCTTGTTTGAGATGAAAGTTTAGAGGGACGGCCGGGTCTTGGAAGATTTGCAGTGGTCTGATACTCCTTCCATTTCAATATGATCGCTTGCACAGTGCTCCTTGGGATGTTTAAAGCGTGGGAAATCTTTTGGTATGCAAATCCGGCTTTAAACTTCTCCAGTATCACGGACCTGCCTGGTGTGTTCCTTGGTCTTCATGATGCAGAACCCTGAGACTATCACAGAGCAGGTGCATTTATATGGAGACTTGATTACACACAGGTGGATTCTATTTATCTTCATCAGTCATTTAGGACAACATTGGATCATTCAGAGATCCTCAATGAACTTCTGGAGTGAGTTTTCTGAACTGAAAGTAAATGGGCTGAATAATTTTTCAGTTTTATTATTACAAAAAAAGTTTAAATGCTCCAATAAATTTCGTTCCACTTCACAATTGTGACCCACTTGTTGTTGATTCTTCATCAAAAATTTAAAATGTTATATCATTTTGTTTGAAGCCTAAAATGTGGCAAAAGGTTGAAAAGTTCCAGAGGGCTGAATACTTTCGCAAGGCACTGTATGTCAGCTTTACATCTGTCTTTGCTTTGTGTGTCTGCACCAAATTTATGAAATGGCGCACCTTAATTATTTGATGTGATGGCAATGTGGTTTTGCACCTATATGTGTAAAAGTACACTAGGGAATTGCTGGGGGTCATGTTGCGACTTTTATGTGACTCTCGCAGAAATAGCACATAGTAAATTTTCCATAATCCAGGTCTATTCTCACTTTTGACCAGTAACCATAGACCACTTTGAAAAGTAGAGAGGATCACCAAATGTCGAACAATTTGACCAAATGTCACAAAAAACACCACAATCGTCATGACTTGCGACACTTTTAAGCCTGTGGTTTGAAGCTATGACCACGCCAAGAAGGTAGCAGCAGAGCCTCTGTGCTTGTGCTGCTACACAAAGTAACGGAACAGAAGCAAGACTGAGCTGGCCAGGTGAGATGTCTGGCCCAGTCAACCAAAGAGGGGAAGGTGTCTTGAGCAGCAGGGCCAGCCCCTCACTGTTCAAGGAGGATGATTTTTGAAAGAATTCAATTTGTACAAAATTATTTGGTCATTACTACTAGCTATTATATTGAGAATTGTTAATAAGATAAATAATACTACATTAGACGTATAATAAAAGAGAACAGCACCATTTTCCACATCTAATGTTAGCTTTCTGGCAATATTCTAGCAGTGTCATTTCTTGTAACCCAGCTGAGTTGCATCCATAAATTTTGAACTTTGTGAACTACAGGATTATGTAATCTATCAGACCACTTCTGGCAATTTTCAGACACTCCCCTATCACGCTCTACCCTCCTTGTTCCTCTGTATGTCCTCCCCAAGTATACAGCTCTGCTCAATATATAATTTCTGCCAGGAGAGCAATGATACCCACTGACTGTCTGTGCTATCTGTGTGTTCACATTCTCCAGTATATTTCTATCCAATGCCCCTTCACACTGCTCTCCTCTCCCTTCTGGCTGTAAGAGCTGACAGGGGGGAAACCCATCACAAGCAGTAGAATAGGGAGACAGGTTGAAGCTGCATCACATATGATACCTTAGACTCTGCAGTATGTGTTAGTAGACAAAAGTTCTGTCACTAACTGTCCTTAGAGCAGAGCAGGTGCAATATGATGAGACATTATATCCTACCTTCACCTCGCAAAGCCAGAGGCTTCATGAGAAATGTTGGCTAGATTAGAGGAATTATATCAGATAGGAATGTTTCAAGCTTTCTGATAACCCATAAATCGCATAGCAATTACATCAGATATACACAAGGCATACACAACAGCTGTTCTTTAATAATATGTTAAACTTTATCAGTATGCTCATGGCCATCTTGAGGCTGTGAGGCAGAATTCACCCTTACTTTCGAAAAGCTAAGAAACAGTGGGCACCACATAAAGCTACCCATCTAAGAATGATTAATAATTAATAATTTCTGATTAATTTCCACTTGGTATTGGTTATGTATTTTATTACAGCATCATATGTTTGTGTCTGTTTTATTCCTATTTATGTTTGGTCTATTTATATGTTTGTAGTGCAGCATAGTAACCTATGCTGCACTACATAGGCAAAACACAATTTACTAGTTAAAAGTTAATAATCTTGTGAAGCTCTAACATCATTAAATCAATATGTTATTACAAATGGTAATCATTTATGTGTTAGATGTTTTCATCTGTGAATATGAATGAATAGAACATCCAGAATAGCCAAGCTACATGTGGGATAATTTCTGCCTTACGGAAAAGATCATTTTCTTCTCTGTTTGACACATGATGAAATATTTCATAGTATGGTAATTCGTGTTGAACGAACATGTTCGGCCGAATATGGTATTCGGCCAAACATGGCGGCGCTCGGGTCCACGCGGTGTTCGGCCGAACACGGCGTGTGCTCGAGAGCCATGCTCGAGTCCCCTCCCCACTCGCTAATTAGCCAATTAGCATGTGGGGAGGTACTGGCATTCACTGTAATGCCAGTAGCCATGTTTGCTACTGGCATTACACTGATTGGATGGCCGGGAACGTGTCATCGGGTGCTATAAAGCATCCGGTGACATGTGACCGGCTCATACCGAGTCAGGGAGAGCTGCTGTAAGGAGGGAACGATAGTGTAGGGAGAGAAGAACACTAGGCAGGGATAGTATTTCTTTTGAAAAGATTATATCTTGCTGCAATATACATATATATATATATATATATATATATATATATATATATATATTATTTTTATTTTTTTATTTTTTTTAAGGGGTTAAAAATTGCGCAAGGTGGCCTGACATTAACGCCACCTGCGCAGCTGGTGCATGGTGTATTACTCTCTGTATGCTATATAACTGCATCTATATAACTGCATCAAGAATAACAATATTGCAGCCAGATATAACAAAAGTCCTTAAAAGGACTTTTGGGTCTTTTCAACGGAACAACTAGCCCTGCCTAGCCAAATCCTATCCCTACACTATCTGGGCCTGATTGCGCAAACGTTACACATTATTTGAATAACGGCAGAAAAAAAATACACTGGATGTCAGGTATTTAGGATACAGAAAGATTATACTGCACATGCAGCACAGGTATGTGACATTACATGCGCTGCGCCTGCTGCATAACGATTGCTCATTCGGTGAAATTTTTCTGCTCATACAGTAAAAAAAAATCTGCACAACTGTACTTTTGACAAACTTGCATATATACCATTTAGTATGCGCAAGGTGAGCAGTAAGGGACAGGGAAGTGGGCTGATGGTGCACAGTGGGCGTGGTGAAACAGTGTCTGCTGGCAGAGCACAAGAAACAAAGTCATCCAAAATTCCTTGCTTCATGTCTCAGTTTGGAGGGCGGCACAAGACAGGTTCTTGTTAGGTCAACATGTCAGGAGGAGGACCAGAGTGAGGGTAATTTTTTAGGTTAAAAAATTAGGGGTGAGGGCCTGCTGGTGAACCTCTTAAATATTTGAAGGCGAGGGCAGCCTAATAAGCAGTTTGATATGATGGAGGAAGAGGACGAGATGAGGAAGGTGTCCATGGAAATACAGTGTATTCAATAAACCTAAAAGCCACATTTAAAGTTCCTTTATGTTCAGCCGCTTTCCTCTGGTGGGGTAGAGAAGTCAGGGGCAATCCAGGCCTTGTTCATTTTGATTAGCGTCAGCATTTTCAGTTGACAGGCGGATGTGCTTAGCAGTTATTATGCCCCCAGTGGCACTAAATAACCGCTCTGACAAAACGCTGGCGGCAGGGCAGGCCAGCACCTCCAAGGCATAGAGCGCCAGTTCGTGCCACATGACCAGCTTAGACACCAGGGTTGCCAACCGTCCAGAAATTTCTGGACAGTCCGTAAAAATAGGTAACTTTTTTGCTCTGTCCGTGAAAAAAAATAGAGGTGTCCGTGATTTTTTTGAGGCTGGTGGTACCTGACTAGATTATTTTGGTGGTAAATATCATCATTTTACAGCTCACAGTAAATGGTGGTAATGAGTTCTGATCAGTATACTGAGCTATAGAGCTGTATTACTTATAATATTTATCCTTTTATTATGGTTTTCCAATTTGTCCGTAAAAAATGTTGGTCGTCCGTGATTTTGGGATAAGTTGTCCAGAAAAAAGAAAAATTTGGGTTGGCAACCCTGTTAGACACCCAACAATTATAAGACACAGAGGGATTGCTGAGGACGTTGACATTGTCAGCTAGGTACTCCTTTACCATTTTACGAAACTTTTCCCTCCTAGTTGTGACACTAGGCCGCTTATCAGAACCTTTTCCACATGCAGCGCTGTCCACCTTTATTGTGAGCAGATAGAGTTCCAGCGCGTGCTCAGGTCGCACAGCAGTCAGTGACTGAACTCCAGCAAGGGACGTGCATCCAGGATACCACGGTCAGCCACGAAAACAGGTGCTGTATCAATCTTTTTTCTGCATCCTGGTAGTCAGAATTAGAGTTAGGGTTTCCTATAGGAGGTGTCCATCTTCCTTCCTTAGTTTCCAGGTCTAATCTTCTTTCCCTCCTACGCTCAGTGTGGTTTTCCCCCCACACCTGAGCGTGACAGTATGTGTGTGAGCTTGCCAAGCTCCAAAGCCACCAAGTTGCGGCCGTTATCAGACACAACCTCGCCTGGTTATAGGTTGAGTGGCGAGAGCCACAGCTCAGCCTGGTCCCTATACCCTGCCACAGCACTGTGGCGGTATGTTTGTCACCTAAGCAAATAAGTTTCGGCACAGCCTGTTGCCGCTTCCCCACTGCTGTGCTACACTGCTTCCAGCTACTGACTGATGGCTGACTGGTGCTGTAAGATGAGAATTCCTAGATGGAAGTGGTGGAGGAGAAGGAGGGGTTGCAGCCGCTAATGTAGGTGGTGGCGGAAATCCTGATGGAAGTAGGGCCTGCAATCCTTTGTGTCGGTAGCATCTGTGCCAACCCAGGGTACAACTCGCTCCCAGCCTCCACAGCAGTCACCCAGTGTGCCGTCAGGGAAATGTAGCGTCTCTGGCCAGAAGCACTTGTCCATGTGTCAGTCGTTAAGTGGACCTTCCCAGTAACTGCGTTGGTCAGGGCATGGGTTATGTTTTGGGACACATGCTGGTGTAAGGCGGAGAGGGCAAACCGGCAAAAATAGTGGCGGCTAGGTACTGGGTAACGAGGGACATCCGCTGCCATCAGACTGCGAAAAGCCTCAGTGTCCACAAGCAACATTTTCAGCGTCAGCAATTTGTAAAGGTGTGCATTTAGTGCTGAGGCCTGTGGGTGGGTGGCTAGGTATTTGCGCTTTCGTTCAAAGGCCTGAGGTATGGACATCTGTACGCTGTGCTGGGACACAGAAGTGGATGTGCTCGCTGATGGTGCTTGCAAGGGTCCAGGTGCAGGGCGGGAGGCATCTGGGCCTGCGTCTTGGCTAGCACGTAACACAGGGAAGAGGAGGCAGTGGTGTGACCCGCAGACACTGATTGTGGATCCAGGTGTTTGGCCCACCTATTAGGGTGCTTTGCTGCCATGAAGATCATGCTGGTGGTGGTCAGGTTGCTAGTGTTCATGCCCCTGCTCATTTTGGTACGGCTCAGGTTGCAAATGACAATTCTTTTATTGTCCAAACTTGTTGGTGTAGCCTGCCTTCTCCCTTTTGCCACCCCACCGCCTCTTCCAGCCTGTTGCGGTGCTGCGGATTATCCCCCCCTCTGTACTGCTTTCCTCGCTCAGCTTGCCTCCTTCCCATCTTGGGCTAGTGATTTCATCATCCACCACTTCCTCTTCCACTTCTTCACTCTGGTCCTCCTCCTGACAAGTTGACCTTCAGTGCTGCTGACACTCAAAAACATTAGGGGCGAGTGCCTGCTGCTGAGCTGACCGTGTAAAACATTTGGGGTGAGTGCCTGCAGCTGATCTGACTGTGTAAAACATTAGGGGTGAGGGCATGCTGCTACTTGCACTTTATATACAAGTAAATATATGTTTCCTAACAATATTTCCTCTAAAATCGATGATATCTTCTGTTTTTGGGGGTATTATTGTTATTCCGTAAAAGTGACATAATAGTCGGACATCATCGTTAAAAGCAGCGACTTCGGTGTCCAAGATGCATTCAGACATCCTCCCCATGCTGTTCCCTAACCATTTCTGTGGTGTTTCCACCATTTTCTCATGTTTCCCTATGAACCAGACACCCTCCCCTCTGCAGAGCAGGGGGTGCCTGGCCTTCTCCTATTGACTTCCATTATACTCGAGCACCACCTAGTGTTCTGCCAGAGCACTCGAGCACCCGAGCATCGTGGTGCTCGGTCATCACTAACGGTAATGTATATGGCTGTATAAAGACGCATATTCCAGTGCTGTACCTGTAGATATGGATAATAGTCTACCTAAATTTTTAACTAAACTTTATTAAATACTATTCTAATTGTGCTTAAAATCATTTTTGCAATACAGTTTATTTTTACTTTTCCATGAGAAGTAGGCACTTGAAATTCAGGTACCTATCATGCTTTAGAATCCATACTCTCATACAGCGGCTCTTGTCTGTACCAACTTTGCTCAGCTAAAGCCTGGCATACATGGGCTACGCCAGGCTTTAACGGACAGCCACAAGCAGGAGAGTAATGTCTTATGTGAACTCCTGCCTTGCTCTTTGTCTATAGGAAGGCAAAAGCGCAAAAAATACATCATTCTCCTTCTTGTGCCTGCTCTGCTAAAGCCTAACATAGCCCATGTATACCAGGCTTTAGTGGAGCTTTGCTGGTACAGGAGGGACCCACACCATGTGCTCCAGCCTGTACAGTCATGGCCAAAAGTTTTGAGAATGATACAAATATAAATTTTTACAAAGTCTACTGCTTCAGTTTTTATAATGGCAATTTGCATATACTCCAGAATGTTATAAAGAGTGATCAGCTTAACAGCAATTACTTGCAAAGTCAATATTTGCCTAGAAAATGAACTTTATCCCCCAAAACACATTTCAACATCATTGCAGCCCTGCCTTAAAAGGACCAGCTAACATTGTTTCAGTGATTGCTCCATTAACACAGGTGTGGACAGGGCTGGAGATCAATCTGTCATGATTAAGTAAGAATGACACCACTGGACACTTTAAAAGGAGGCTGGTGCTTGGCATCATTGTTTCTCTTCTGTTAACCATGGTTATCTCTAAAGAAACACGTGCAGTCATCATTGCACTGCACAAAAATGGCCTAACAGGGAAGAGTATCGCAGCTAGAAAGATTGCACCTCAGTCAACAATCTATCGCATCATCAAGAACTTCAAGGAGAGAGGTTCCATTGTTGCCAAAAAGGCTCCAGGGCGCCCAAGAAAGACCAGCAATCGCCAGGACCGTCTCTTAAAAGTGTTTCAGCTGCGGGATCGGGCTACCAGCAGTGCAGAGCTTGCTCAGGAATGGCAGCAGGCAGGTGTGAGTGCATCTGCATGCACTGTGAGGCGGAGACTCTTGGAGCAAGGCCGATATCAAGGAGGCAGCAAAGAAGCCACTTCTCTCCAGAAAATACATCAGGGACAGACTGATATTCTGCAAAAGGTACAGGGAGTGGACTGCTGAGGACTGGGGTAAAGTCATTTTCTCTGATGAATCCCCTTTTCGATTGTTTGGGACATCTGGAAAACAGCTTATTCGGAGAAGACGAGGTGAGCGCTACCACCAGTCTTGTCTCATGCCAACTGTAAAGCATCCTGAAACCATTCATGTGTGGGGTTGCTTCTCAGCCAAGGGAATCGGCTCTCTCACAGTCTTGCCTAAAAACACAGCCATGAATAAAGAATGGTACCAGAATGTCCTACGAGAGCAACTTCTCCCAACCGTCCAAGAGCAGTTTGGCGATCAACAATGCCTTTTCCAGCATGATGGAGCACCTTGCCATAAAGCAAAGGTGATAACTAAATGGCTCAGGGAACAAAACATAGAGATTTTGGGTCCATGGCCTGGAAACTCCCCAGATCTTAATCCCTTTGAGAACTTGTGGTCAATCATCAAGAGACGGGTGGACAAACAAAAACCTACAAATTCTGACAAAATGCAAGCATTGATTGTGCAAGAATGGACTGCTATCAGTCAGGATTTGGTCCAGAAGTTGATTGAGAGCATGCCAGGGAGAATTGCAGAGGTCCTGAAGAAGAAGGGTCAACACTGCAAATATTGACTTGCTGCATTAACTCATTCTAACTGTCAATATAAGCTTTTGTTACTCATAATATGATTGCAATTATATATTTCTGTATGTGATAAAAACATCTGACAAACACACATAAAAACCAGAGGGCAGCAGATCATGTGAAAATATAATATTTGTGTCATTCTCAAAACTTTTGGCCATGACTGTACAAAGCTCAGTGTGACTACAGGGAATCTGCACTTCCATACATAGCATTGTACAGATTCTAACGCATAATAGGCACCTGAGCTTCAGGCACCTATTTTGCATGGAAAAGTAAAAAAAATAATAATAATTAAAGTGTATTACAAAAATGATTTTGACCACATTTAGAATAGGATTTAATAAACTTTAGTTAAAAGTTTAGGTGCACTTTAAGTGGGCTGCAATATGATGCACTTTATTTTAACCACTTACTTTGGTGGTATTAAGAAGTATTATCCAGTCACTGCCTTATTATTTTCAACAAAGCAGTTTATCCAAAGCTAAATGTGTTATGGCAACAGCGGCAATTTCTATATACTGGCAACCACTTTACTGAACTCATGAATTGCTGAATTTATTTTGTCAACCTGACTGACATTTCTTCACATTCAGTTATTACACGAGGGTTTCCAGGAAAACCAGAGGCAGATTATTATGAAGCCAATCTGGGCAGTCACCCAGGGCACAGGATTCCATGAAGGCTTGAAAAAGATTGTCCACATCCTCATTTTTCTTTTTTTAATAAAAACAAATATAATGCAACAGCGCTCTGCAAACACAAATAATAAAGTAACTACAATTGTGCCATACTCACTATAGAAGATGTACTAATGCTACATTAGAAATGAGAGATTCTAGGCAAATACATTTTGGACAAAATCATTTGTGCCTGTCCGCCAATGAAAAGGTGATCTCTTTAGGACATGAACCTACACTAAATACTAGGTTCCACATGCATGCTGAGCCCACGCTATAGTATACCTCTTTTGGTGCCAAGCTCCACAAAAATGCTGTGCCCACAATGTATTTTACCTCTCGTGGTGCCAAATGGCCTCCAATTAATGCAGAGAGACCAGGTTACAACTTTATACTTGCACAAATTGAAATTAGCTCATGGGACAGGCAGGTTAGTTAGAAGTGCAGGACCAATTGAGTCAGCCACACCTCCAGTGCAGATTGCAAAGAAAAAAAGAGGGTTAGTCAGCACATCCCAATGCGCAGGTGCACATTGCCATGGCTGGAAGCACAAAAGCAAAAACAAACACAATGCAACAGCACTCTGCAAACAAAGTAACTACAATAGTGCCATACTTACTGTAGAAAAAGTACTAGTGCTAATGCTACATACTGTAATAAATGTGAGATTTGTACAAAATTATTTGTGCCTGTCCACCAATGACAAGGTCATCTCTTTAGGACAGGAATGTACACTAAATACTGCCTGCTCTAGTGCCATGCTGGCCTCCATTGATTTCAGGGAATGCAGGTTCCACAAGCATGCTGAGCCCACACTATATTATACCTCTTTTGCTGTCATAATGGCCTCGATTAAATTGTAGGTACCTGTCCTAAAGAGATTGCCTTGATTCTGGCAGACTGGCACAAATAATTGTGTACAAAATGTATTTTCCAAGAATCTCAAATTTATATCATTAGCATTTGTGCATTTTCTATAGTGAGTATTGCACTATTGTATTTACTTTATTATTTGTGTTTGCAGAGTGTTGTTGCATTGTGTTTGTTTCTGCTTTTGTACTTTCAGCTATGGCAATGTGCATCTGTTCACTGGGATGTGCTGACTAACCCTCATTTTTTTCTTTGTTTTCTTTTTTAAAATGAATGCAGCTGCAGACGTGAACCAGTAATGATGGCTTCTAGAAAGGAGGGATGATAGGGGAGCAAAGTACTTTGAGCAGCTGCTCGAAGGAAGATGTGTTTTGTGCTCAGCCTATCAGCACTAGGCTTTGTGTATGGTGCAGACAGGAAAGGTAACACTGATAGGCTGGTTGCATCTCTTTCCTATCAGAGCTGTAGATTTGTCTTGGTGACCCACAGTGTCAGGCTTTAGAATAATAGGTAGCTGCTTAGCATAAAGAAGAAAACCTCAGTCCAAAACCAGTGTGACCACTGTGGTAATACAAGGAAGTGCATTATCCTGTTCTGTCAAAACTCATGCCCCACCCTCTTTATACAGCCACAAAGGAAATGCTAGCAACCATCAGCTGCCCATTACTGACATCTTACTTTACATGACGTCACATCCTGGAAGAATCAAAGCCATGGTTGCTGGCACCACATTGTATAATATATAACGTCAGTTGGGTTAGGAAGATGGCAGAAAGTGCTCACTAGGGAACCACTACAAGATGCAGCAGGAGTGGTAAGATAAGTGTGTGACTGTGTATCATGGTGTAGGTGAGTATGCATATTTACTCACTTTGGGCGTCAACAACTGTAGTTCTGTCACTGACTGACTAAACATACAGTGTAATATACTTACCATGAACTTATGCTTAAAGGCTATTTACACCTTTGAGCTAAAAATCATTTTGTTCAATTGGTCTTTATTAGAAATGTTGAACCCTTGTCTCTGTGAAGCCTTGAGTTTCTGTAGTAGCAGGCTCTGAATTTTTACTCTGTTCCATCAGGCAGCTCAGCTGATGGCTCTTTACCACTGATCTCTGACCTTATAAATACTAATTATAGCTCAGTCCTTATCTTACTGATAAATAAGTATTAATGACCTTTTAGTAATTTAGAGAATTGTGAAGTGAAAGTACTAGTCACAGTCCCCGAAGGTGTACATAGCCTTTAAAGGTAGCCACACAACTCTCTTTTGCCCAACATGTGTTACTTCTGACACCCCCCACCCACCCACCCACCCACATCTTCATACACATTCACACGCGGGCTTGACTATACTTCTATGTATTCTCAACAGGGACATAAGTAGCTACCTGACACCTCTGATAGCAGCTAATCTCCCCAGAGAACAAAATGATTTGGCATGTTGAAATTCAATTGCCCGATAACTTATAATTTATGAATGCTGATTTTTGGTTTAGGACTCCAGTGGGCGATCCTACTTAACGACTGACAATTATCCCTGTATGTATACTTATACAAGGTTGGTTAAAGAAGACCACTCACTTGACACCAAACCCCGGATTGAGCAGGGATACACATTGGTAAATTATAAGCTATACCAAATATTTTCCCATAAACTACATATCAATCTGTTAAGCTCTTACTGCTCTGTAAAATGCTGCCTGCAGATCAGAAACCAGGTTCAGTGTAGCAGAGTCCCTTTAACCCCTTCAGGACACAGCCAGTTTTCACCATCAGGACAAAGCCTAATTTTGCAAATTTGACATGTGTCACTTTAAACTTTGTAACGCTTTTAATTATCCAAGGGATTCTGAAAATGTTTTCTCGTGACACATTGTACTTCATGTTAGTGGTAAATTTGGGTCCATATGTTTTATATTTATTTTAAAAAAAATCAAAAATTGACAGAATAGTTGGAAAAATTTGCACTGCTCAAAATAAAGGATCCATTTCTTTTTTTTTTCCTGTTCTTCAGACAGATCAGAAGAACAGAAAACTAAACCGTGATGTGAACCTGGCCTTTGTTATATGAAGCAACCTAGAATGAGGCAGATGACTAGAAAGGAAGGCTGAGAATAAAAATCAAAGGTCAAGTGCAGGAACACAAGCTAGGCGTAGCCAAGGTACTATAACTAAACACACTGATTCGTCAGACAGATGAATTCTACTTATTGTGACAAGGTCTGTTCGGGGTGCTTGGATTTCAAAGTTAAACTTACATCCAAAAGGGGAATTTTTTTAACTCAATGGCCCAACTTTACTAATCCTATAGGTGGTGGAAGCTTAGACAGGCTGCCTAGATCTCCACCAGATTTATCACAAAGGCTCAAGCTGGATGATAACTGTGGTGCAGGGATAGACACTTCCATCTACCTCTATACCAACTTTTGGTTGGACAGAATTGTGATGCCAATAGCCCACTAAGCCCTACCCCCTTGATAGGCAAGTTGAAAAAAGGAGTAGAAATTAGTGATGATCGAGCACCGTGATGCTCGGGTGCTCGGGTGTTCTGGCCGAACACTAGGTGGTGCTCGAGTGCTCGGTCGAGCACCCGAGTATAATGGAAGTCAATGGGAGAAGACCAGGCACCCCCTGCTCTGCAGAGGGGAGGGTGTCTGGTTCATAGGGAAACGTGATAAAATGGGTGAAACACCACTGAAATGGTTAGGGAACAGCATGGGGAGGATGTCTGGATGCATCTTGGACACCGAAGTTGCTGCTATTAACGATGATGTCCGACTATTATGCTACTTTTACGGAATGACAATAATACCCCCCAAAACCAAATATAACATCAACTTTAGAGGAAATATTGTTAGGAAAAATATATTTACTTGTACGTAAAGCGCAAGTGCTGCCAAAATTACAAGGAAGAGGCACTCCGATACAACCAGTATATAACATAAAGGAGGGCCTCATTCACATTGTGGTACAAAAAACACACTCAAAAACAATAGGGGTGACGTGCTGCTGCTGAGCCGACCGTCTAAAAAATTATGGGTGACATGCTGCTTAGCTGAGCGTCTAAAAAATTATGGGTGACATACTGCTGAGCTGACCGTATAAAACATTATGGGTGACATGCCGCTTAGCAGACCATCTAAAACATTATGGTTGAGGGCCAGCTGGTGAGCTGACCGTCTAAAACATTATGGTTGAGGGCGGGCTGGTGAGCTGACCGTCTTAAACATTATGGGCGACATGCTGCTTAGCTGACCGTATAAAAAATTATGGGTGACATGCTGCTGAGCTGACCGTCTAATACATAATGGGTGACATGCCGCTTAGCTGACCGTCTAAAAAATTATGGTGCAGGGCCAGCTGGTGAGCTGACCGTCTAAAAAATTATGGTGTAGGGCCAGCTGGTGAGCCTCGAGGGCAGCCTAATAATCAGTTTCATATGATGGAGGATGAGGAGGAAGGGGTTTATGGGAATACAATGTATTCAATACACCCTAAAAGCCACATTTAAGGTTCCTTCATGTTAAGCCGCTTTCCTCTGGTGGAGTAGAGAAGTCAGGGGCAATCCAGGCCTTTTTCATTTCGATAAGCGTCAACCTGTCAGCATTTTCAGTTGACAGGCGGATGCGTTTATCAGTTATTATGCCCCCAGCGGCACTAAATACCCCCTCCGACAAAACGCTGGCGGCAGGGCAGGCCAACACCTCCAAGGCATAGAGCGCCAGTTCATGCCACATGTTCAGCTTAGACACCCAATAAATATAAGGCACAGAGGGATCACTGAGGACGTTGACTCCTTCACCATCTTCCAAAACTTTTCCCTCCTTGTGACACTAGGCCGCTCATCAGGGTGAGGGTGCTGGCGGGATGTCATGAAACTGTCCCAGGCCTTGGAGAGTGTTGCCCTGCCTTTGTTGGAACTGCTGTGTGTTCTCCTCGTCTCCCCTCCTCGGGTGGCCAAGGAACTACGTACTCTGCCGCCAGCGTTGTCAGATGGAAATTTTTGGAGCAATTTGGAGCAACAACTAGCCCTACCTAGCCAAATCCTATCCCTACACTATATGTCCCTCCTTGCGCAAATGTTATACAGCAGACACAAATGAGGAACTATGGCCTTAATTAAAGCAACAGATGTCAGGTATATATACTGAAAGGTTGTAATGCACACGCTGTGCACGTGATGTTAGCGTCAGGCACACTTGCGTTCTTTTTGCCCCAAAATAAAAAAAATGCAGCCAGATATAACAATGGACTTTTGTGTCTTTTGAACACAACTACTAGCCCTGCCTAGCCAAATCCTATCCCTACACTATATGTGCCTCCTTGCGCAAATGTTATAGAGCAGACGCAAAAGAGGTACTGAGGACGTAATTAACAGCAGAAAAAAAATAGCAAATGATGTACTAGCAAATACTATCCCTGTCTAGCGTTCTTCTCTCTGTATACTATCGTTCCCTCCTTGCAGCAGCTCTCCCTGACTCGGTATGAGCCAGTCACATGTCACCGGGTGCTTTATAGCACCCGATGACGCGTTCCTGGCCAGCCAATCAGTGTAATGCCAGTAGCAAACATGGCTACTGGCATTACAGTTGGCTAATTAGCATGCGGGGAGGGGACTCGGCCGAACATGTTCGCTCAACACTAGTAGAAACCCTAGTTGTGCCCCTTTTTAGATTCTATACACAGACATTAGTAAATCTGGGCTACTATTCATACAAAGCTATTTTTTTAGAAATGTTGTTTGTTTCTTATTTATATGTCGACAGTACTATGCCCTATTCCATTGAAAATTAAATATACAATATTGTCCTTCTTTAGCTCAACACAAATGATAACACCTATTATAAGTAATCAATTGTCAGTTTGCAGCTGTGAGGAGATCAAGAATTATCTCAAGGGTAATCCTCCTGATAATAGTATGATAGTAGTTAAAGAATTGGGATATCAAAATGACAGCTCTGTTGAAAGGCCTAGATAAAGAGGCTGATAGAAAAGCATAGGATTTATCAGTGTAAGGCATTGATGGTCTGACGCAAAAAAAAGTCAAGTTAAGCTGTTTGCTGTGCTAAAAGTCCACACAAAAGAGGAAGTTAAAGCACCAGGACAGGAAATAGAATATATGGAATGATTTCAAAAAATTATATCCAGAAAAACTATCCACCTGTTTGTTTTTTAAATTATACTCACATATTTCATTATATTAATATTAATTATACAGCCTGTTAATATGTTATTAATGTATATTCTGTACCTCAGATTACTCCTAATAATTCTAAACCTACTTCACATTTAAAGTCTAATCTAGTAGTAGATAACATGTCAGTAATGTTATACATACCTGCAAAACAAGGGGTAATAGGATTTTCAGAAGTTCATCATCCAATGGATGGACTTTTTCTAAAACTTCCAGCATCCATGTTAAGTACTGATGTCTTTCTAACAAACCTTCCTGTAGCAAAAAAACAAAACAAAACAGAAAAACAGCAATTGTTCAGTCCATTTCCTAATGTACAGTGCCCCCTTGTGGTACATGTTTGTGATAGTTTGCTGAAAAATGCTAATTGAGAGACTGTATTTTTGGATTAGCCTGGTTTAGGGTATGAGGCACATGTGGTGTGAATACTGTGGAGTCCATAGCAGAATTTGTGCAGAAAATATGCAGAAATTACAGTAGAAGAAGTTTAGTGAGTTTTGTTAAATCGTATCCACACTCTGCAGAGAAAACCCACAATGTAAACTGAGTGGCACTGCCGGTTTTCAGTCCACTGTCAGTTTATGTTATGGGTCTACGCATGGCTTCCAACTTTTGCCATGCAACACTTTACATGCAGTTTTCTAATAAAATTTTGCATAACTCCCTAATACAGTGTATGACAACATCACTAAAATCACTTTTCCCACACTTGAAATGACAGCTGCACTAAGTATGTATTACTGACCGTGGCCATATTTGACCAATATGATATTTTTTATATGTAGAATATAAACATATTCCTCAGATATGAGACAGATATAAATACTGAGGGAACTTTTTGCAGAAAAAAATAGCATTGTAACAATGTTTTAAAAAAATGACGTCACACGGGCGTCATCCATATTTTGTGTGGATCCGCGCTTTGCAGACCACAAAATACATGTGAATGCACCCTAAGACTGGCATATGGTATAAGGATCAATCTAATGCCTTGGAGTCTATGATATAAGCAATCAGATGATTTCTTGTAATAGTTCCCTATGGGAACTATAAAAAAGTGTAAAAAAATTAAATAAATAAAGTTTAAAAAAAAATGTAAAAAACATAAAAGTTCAAATCACACCCCTTTTCCCAAAATAAAAATAAAAGTAGTAAAAAAAAAATACACATTATGGGTATCGCCACATGCGAAAACGCCCATATTATAAAAATATAAAGATTTCTTTCCCGTACGGAAAACAGCGAAACGGAAAAAGCGTCAAAATGACCGATTCGATAAAAATCGATAAAAAAGTCATACACACCCCAGAATGGTATCAATAAAAAGTTCAGATCGCCCCGCAAAAAATGAGCCCCCATACAGCTCTGTACACATAAGTACCAAAAAGTTATAGGGGGGGGTCAAGATACAGTGCCTACAAGTAGTATTCAACCCCCTGCAGATTTAGCTGGTTTGATAAGATGCAAATAAGTTAGAGCCTTCAAACTTCAAACAAGAGCAGGATTTATTAACAGATGCATAAATCTTACAAACCAAAAAGTTATGTTGCTCTGTTAAATTTTAATAAATTTTAAACATAAAAGTGTGGGTCAATTATTATTCAACCCCTAGGTTTAATATTTTGAGGAATAACCCTTGTTTGCAATTACAGCTAATAATCGTCTTTTATAAGACCTGATCAGGCCGGCACAGGTCTCTGGAGTTATCTTGGCCCACTCCTCCATGCAGATCTTCTCCAATTTATCTAGGTTCTTTGGGTGTCTCATGTGGACTTTAATCTTGAGCTCCTTCCACAAGTTTTCAATTGGGTTAAGGTCAGGAGACTGACTAGGCCACTGCAACACCTTGATTTTTTCCCTCTTGAACCAGGCCTTGGTTTTCTTGGCTGTGTGCTTTGGGTCGTTGTCTTGTTGGAAGATGAAATGACGACCCATCTTAAGATCCTTGATGGAGGAGCGGAGGTTCTTGGCCAAAATCTCCAGGTAGGCCGTGCTATCCATCTTCCCATGGATGCGGACCAGATGGCCAGGCCCCTTGGCTGAGAAGCAGCCCCACAGCATGATGCTGCCACCACCATGCTTGACTGTAGGGATGGTATTCTTGGGGTCGTATGCAGTGCCATCCAGTCTCCAAACGTCACGTGTGTGGTTGGCACCAAAGATCTCGATCTTGGTCTCATCAGACCAGAGAACCTTGAACCAGTCTGTCTCAGAGTCCTCCAAGTGATCATGAGCAAACTGTAAACGAGCCTTGACATGACGCTTTGAAAGTAAAGGTACCTTATGGGCTCGTCTGGAACGGAGACCATTGCGGTGGAGTACGTTACTTATGGTATTGACTGAAACCAATGTCCCCACTGCCATGAGATCTTTCCGGAGCTCCTTCCTTGTTGTCCTCGGGTTAGCCTTGACTCTTCGGACAAGCCTGGCCTCAGCACGGGAGGAAACTTTCAAAGGCTGTCCAGGCCGTGGAAGGCTAACAGTAGTTCCATAAGCCTTCCACTTCCGGATGATGCTCCCAACAGTGGAGACAGGTAGACCCAACTCCTTGGAAAGGGTTTTATACCCCTTGCCAGCCTTGTGACCCTCCACGATCTTGTCTCTGATGGCCTTGGAATGCTCCTTTGTCTTTCCCATGTTGACCATGTATGAGTGCTGTTCACAAGTTTGGGGAGGGTCTTAAATAGTCAGAAAAGGCTGGAAAAACATATAATTAATCCAAACATGTGAAGCTCATTGTTCTTTGTGCCTGAACTACTTCTTAATACTTTAGGGGAACCAAACAGAATTCTGGTGGTTTGAGGGGTTGAATAATAATTGACCCACACTTTTATGTTTAAAATTTATTAAAATTTAACGGAGCAACATAACTTTTTGGTTTGTAAGATTTATGCATCTGTTAATAAATCCTGCTCTTGTTTGAAGTTTGAAGGCTCTAACTTATTTGCATCTTATCAAACCAGCTAAATCTGCAGGGGGTTGAATACTACTTGTAGGCACTGTATGACCAAAAAAAAATAAAAAATTCCGACTTTATAATTATTTTATCAAAACGCAAGAAAAACTAACATATTAGGTATCGCCGGATTCGTACTGACCAGCAGAATGAAAGTAACTGGTCAGTTTTAATGAACATCGAACGCCGTAAATAAAAAACCTGTAAAACTGAAGCGAAATTGCGGGTTTTTTTGCAATTTCACCCAGTTTGGAATTTTTTTCCCACTTCCCACTACACCATATGCAATATTAAATGGTGGCGTTGGAAAGTACAACTTGTCCCGCAAAAAACAAGCCTTCATACAGCTATGTGAACAGAAAAATAAAAAAGTTATGGCTGTATGAAAGCAGGGAGCACAAAACGAAAACGGAAAAAAAAAACCTCCGGGCGTGAAAGGGTTAAAATGCAATTATAGCTACTAGTGTTGAGCAAAGTATTTAAAAATTTGATTCCGCTGCTTCGACAAATTTTACCAAAAAATCCTTGTTCATGCCGCATTCATACATGATCACGGAGTATGATATTAATAACAGAGTGTAAAATTAAAAATAATAACACTTACCTGATTGCTTGCGACAGGCCAGCCACCATCGTGCTTGAAGGTCTGGTGCGAAATTTCGTGCGGCCCGAGATGATCATCATGCTGGCTGGTGTGGTGATGTCATATGTCACCACACACGGAATTTTGGCTGAGATCTTCAAGCAAGATGACAGTGGCCGGCCCGTCGCGAGCAGGTGGATCAGGATTTTTTTTGTTTTTTGTTTTTTACACTATTTCAGGTTAAATCGATTTGCTACCACCAAACAAGAAGAAATTCAGGTGTGCGGCAAATCAAATTTGATTTGCTCATCACATATAGCTATCCCTTGGTGGTATAAATCTCATTCTAGGTGCATAGACAGCCACTTACGTGCTCCTCTTTATAAATTAAACACATCTTTCTGGGGTGCAGGGAAATATCAAGAATGATATAGATAAGACTCCCATTTGAAGAAGCAGCTTTACCAATGCTGTTTAACTTTAAGACAGTGTAGACTTAAACGATACAGTCTAAAATGCACCAGATTTATCACAATGGCTGATGCCAGATGATACTTTATTTCACCTATTTTTTGGCATAGTTGAGACCAGAATGATGTGCCAAAATGTTGTTCAAACCACACCCCCTTCTGTTAGACCACTCCCTTCTCGCTAAGCCACCCCCCTTGCCAGACGAGTCAAAAAAACAAAACAAAGATAAAGTCTGAAACACTTAGTAAATGTAGTGCAAAGCATGAACTCCAGTTCTTTGACACAAATTATGCCAGAATTCTGGCTAATTTTGATTAGTAAAAGTCCTCTATTAACTAGAATATTACTTTATCTTTTTGTAGCAACTAAATGTCAATGCAGTTTCTTGACACCAACCTGAAACATGTAAAATGCCAATTTCTCATTGTATTCCCATTGCTTTAAGGCCTGTTCCATATCCTGTGTTACCACTAAGGGATTGTTGGATTGGGACTGTTGGCTGGAGCTTGCATGATAAAAATCAGCGATCTTTACCAATTGATCTCGAAGATATTTAGTTAAAATCTGAGTCCATTCTGCAAAAAAACATATAAAAAGGATGGTGTAAGAACATTTCACATATGGGTGACATTTTCTGGCTGACTTTACAGGGTATCTGTGCCTAAGGTCCTAAGGTCTACTACTAGATTGGTCCATGGATAACCTTTTAATCTTTAATTAAGGTTATGTCCTGCTCCTGTGTGTGCATTGATGACAATTAATGTTATGATGCAGTTACAAGAGATCATGCTCATGTTCTATATAGATAGATGGTGGGCCCTCAGAATCATTTCCTGTGGTGGGCTCAACGAACCTCAGTAGGACACTACTTGTTGATACTACTGGAAAAACCCTCTCTGAATGAAACCCCAACCCTGACTTTATTTCAATACAATGTGAATATACCATGCCTTAGATACAATCCATAGAGTCCATGTGGATTCTGATGCTTAATAAAATGTGCTAAAACTCAGACCTATCATAACTGTAGCATATCACATTGCTCTGAAATGCAGTGTACATATTAGGACATCCTCAGATGTCAGAATTGAACATCAAAATAGTGTTTTTGACTCTGAAACTGACCCTGACATTGAATCTGATATGTGACCAGACTCAGACTGGCACACAGGGGTACAGGTGAATCCCTCAGTGGGCCCCAGAGCAAGGTGAGCCTCTAGTCTCCCACCCCCTGCACAAATGGCCCATAACACAGTAGACTTAATGCACTACATACATATATTCAATGTTCAGAACCTCAACCAGCCTGTGTTCATATAAAAAAAAACTTGATAGATTATTAAAGAAACTCCCCAGTTTATTATTATAGACACGATCAGAGCTGAGATGCCTTCTAGGTATAGAGTAAAGCTACCAGTTTCCTCTTCTCCCCAGGACCTACCTTCCCAAAGTTGCTGCAGGGACCCCCATATTCAATCATCTGGTAGCATCTTGCTGCTCTGTGAGCAGATAATATTTGAATGTTTCCGTACGCTGGGCCCCCAATATAAATTTTACTGGTGGGCCCTAGGCACCCCAGTCTGACACTATATATGACCATTCAGTTTAAGGGTAACCCAAAGATACATTTTCTTGCTATTATTTTTTTTATTTTTATTTGCCATATTATGCATATACAAATTCTGATTGGCTAACTTATTATGTCCAGCCCCTTATATAACTATTCAAAGGACTTAGAGGAGCTTTTATGGAAGCTATTATATCATCATTGTGGAGTAAAAAAGTTGAAAATTATGGCGCACAGCGTATTTGCTCCATAATTTGCAACTTGCTGAGCTTCTTGTCAGTTTGCAGAAGTGGCGGGAAAAGGGGCAGGTTTTAAGAGGGGGTTGGGGTTCCCATGGCCCATTAGATTTAACGTAGGCCAAAAACTGGTGTAAGTTATAGCTCAAGTCTACACCAGTCCCTGGTTGGTGCCCTGTGGGGTGAAGATGTGCCTAATTTATTAAGAGGCATCTGTCTCTTAAAGGGGTTTTCCGGGATTTTACTGGTGGGAGTCTAGGGACTAGGGACCCCCGCCTATCAGCTGTTTGAGAAGTCACATTCATCGGTTACGTGGCCTAGGAGCAGCTCAGCCTAATGGGGCTGAGCATGATATCAAGCACAGCCGCTGTACAATGTACGACACTGTGCTTGGTAAGCTGCGAGAAGGTAGAGGCGATCACAGGAGGCCAGTGCTGTGGCTAGTGACTGGCTGCAGTGGTCACATGCCCCCCACCCCCAAAGAATAGAAAGTTAATTTAAGAGCACCAGGAAGATGAGGAGCCAGCCGGGGAGCGATAGAGACCGAACCCAGTGGGGACCAGGTAAGTATGGTAAGTACTAGTATTGAGCGAATCGTACAGCATTAAATGTATTGGTGCTTTGTTTCACCCGATACCCGAAACCCGATACCAAATTAATTCAAGACTAGTAAGTACCATGGGTCAGCCACTATGTGAGGTCTGATATAATGCTGGATAACCCCTTTAACTCCATAACAAGAAAAGTTTTATAGATAGCTAGGTTTCAGGTTACAAACTGTAACTAGGTGTGAGTTTCACATCTAACTGTCTACACTGGTCAGTATCAGCATGAGAATCTCATCTCTAGCGCCCTCTATCTTGTGCAGTGGTGTACTGTCATAAAAAGGAGGGGTACTGCTGCTCACAGAGCAGAGTCTGATGCTGACGCTGAGAGCTCATGCACACGCAAGTATTTTTTGTCCGCATCCGATCTGCATTATTTCGGATGAAGACCAATTCACTTCAATGGGGCCACAAAAGATGCGGGCAGCACATTGTGTTCTGTGGCACCTGTAAAAATATACAACATGTCCTATTCTTGTCCGCATTATGGACAAGGATAGCACTGTTCTATTATGACCCGGATGTAATTTGCAGACAGCAAAGACAGCCACGGCCGCGTGCATGACCGGTGATGTCAGGTATTATTTGAGTTTGTTACCTGAAACCTAACTAGCTGTAAAGCTTTTCTGGTTAGAGAGTTTGAGGACACTGTCAAAGTTTAAATTCTGTGAAGGCAACACAATTTGAGTAAACTTTTTATCTAGACAGCAATAACATAAATTATTGTAACCAGAATTAAGACATAAATATGTAATAAATGAACCTTCCTATTACACGCAGAGTCTCCATTACTCAAGACATTTTAGTCTCTTGAATACATTTATACAGGGGACTGAACCTAATCTGATATGCAATCAGAATTGGAATATACATACAGTAATGTACCAAATTAAAAAAAAATAATAGCAAACATATCTTTAGGTGACCCTAAAAATTAAATGGTCACATATCAGAGTCAGCATCAGCATGAGATAGCATGAGACTTCAGCATCAGGGTTGGCGTCAATGTAAGCATCACAGTCAACATCAGTCGGTCATCAGGGTCAGCATCAGCATCAGGGTCAGCGTCAAAGTAACATTATTTTGATTTCTGATTCTAAGTATCCTAATACGGACACTACCATATTAATGAGGACTAGCCTACCAGAGGATAACAGGATCTACGCGAGCCTAATGTCTCACACAATAATTGAGTCCAGCCAGAATGACGTTCAAGAGGCCCTGCCAAAATTTTTTTACTGAAACCATGTTAGGGGCGGAACACTTGCTGTCACTTTTTTTGGCACAAGTGAATAGGATGGAGTAGTTGTATTTACACTATGCTGCCATTACAAAGGAGATGGGGCACAAGTAATTTTGAAGAGCAAGGAGCACTCTCATGGGTGCTGATACCCCTTTGAACAGTTGATCGATGTGGGTGCTTGAAGTCGGACCCCTGCTGATGTAAAATTGATTACCTATTCTGAAGATACCGTAGGTCATCAGTATTAAGCCATTACACATCCCTTTTAAGCTGACCAATCCACTGTAAGCCAATTCAAATCTCATACTCACAATCTAATAATCACGGCTACATTTATGCCTACATGGAGCAAAGACATTAACCACGTAGTGACCACCAGTGCCACTTTTTACACCAGTCACTAAGGAGACATAGGCTAGGCTCCTGCTCTTACAGCAGAGATTGGCAGAATTGACGATCCCAGGCGTTTAATTGCCTTAGATACCACAGTCAGCATATGGTGCTGATGCCTTTACATTGTAGCCAGAGACCTAATGAAGGCCCCTAGGTCTGGCTTTAGTGTATACCTATTAGGCCATGACAGCTTGTCTGTCAGTATCCTACTGACAGATAATACATAAGTAGTACAGTGTATTAAGGTGATGAGAGCATGGCATTTCAATGTACATTTGTGGGACTAATAAGAGTTAAATAAAGAATGAAATAAAGTTTTATTTAAAAAATGTCCAAGTTAAAAAAACACATTTTTCTATTAAACATGCTTTTCAATGGAAAAAAAGCTAAAAAAAAAAAAAAAAAAAGGAAAAGTAACCGCTCCACCACGTGGCATCTATACTGTCCCACACTATAGAATTATTATGTAATTTATAAATACCTTAAAAAAAGAAAAATGCCAGATTTTTAGATTTTTGCTTATCCACCACCAAATAAAATGAATAAAAAGCAATTAAAAAGTTGTATGTACCACAAAATGATACCAATGAAAAGTACAAGTCGTCCCACAAAATAAAGCCCACATACAGCTCTGTGGAAGGAAATGTTGAAAAATTTATGTAAAAAAACAATAATGTATTACTATTATTTTTTAATCTCCCCCAGAAAGCGTTAAGAAAAGTTAATCAACGAGTTATCTATACACCAAAATAGTGTATTAAAAACTACAACTTGTTTCGCAAAAAACAAGTCCTGACACAGCTACATTGACAGAAAAATAAAAAAAGTTATAGCTCTTGGAATGTGGTGATGAAAAATGAAAAAAAAAGTTTCTTGATCACTAAGGTGCAAAACAGGCTGGTTGCTAAGGGCTAAACAAAAGTATAATAATTTAGGAGTGAAAAAGAAACTGCCACCATAAATCACAAGAAAATTAATGTTACCTATATTTGGATCAGTTGACTGACGTTTCTTTATTTTAGTTTCTGAAATAGCAGCATAGTATGCACAGGTCATCTTCACCAGCCAGGCAGCCCGTAAAAGTGGCACTGAATATTTGGCCAGGTAGCCGAATATATCTTCTTTTTTACTAAGTATAGGTACCTGCAATATTAAATATGAGAATGTTCTGCATAAGCGACCCCATCCAAATCATTGCATGCCTTATCCCTCATGAGAAAATTTTTGGAGAATATGAACTTTTCCACAATGAACCGTAAAGGATATGTTATAGTCATATCAAAAGTTTTGATCAGGAGAGTGTGCCGAGTCCCGATCCCCCTGGGACCCATAGTTCCACAAACTCTCCCTCCAGATGCCAGCGCCCACCTCTAGCAGCTGAAAACAGTAGGGGGAGTCAGTGGAGCTACAGGTCCCAGCAAGTACTTCACACCAGTATGCCATTAAGCTGTGCTACTTGCATTTACCTCAACTGAAGATAGGTGACTGTCTCAGCAGTTATTCAAATGACTTGTCCTAAAACATGTGAAAAATGTGTGTGGGGGGTTTTGGACTGTTTGCGTAGTACCCCAGTGTAAAGAGGTATATGCAACTGTTTGGTAATATAATGTGCCATAATGTTATGTTATACCCTGCTATGTAATGTGACATGAAACAGGCCTGGCCTGATTTAACAATCCTGGCCCAGACTTCCTGGAGCTTAGTGTGTGGGCTGCCCCACCCCATAGTTCCACGTGAAGATTCTAGTTGTGCTAGGAGTAGGCAGTGTGAGGATGGAACTGGAGGAGGCAGGGAGCAAACAGAATGTGCTCCTCTTCTTACACATTCAGCTTTAATGCTTCCGGAAACTAAGAGATTCCTGTGTGTCCTTCACTACCACTGGAGAGGGAGAGAGAGAAGATTTTAGGATAATTTAAATGTCTACAGGGTGCGAGTCAGCAAGATAACCAGCGTAAAGCATTACAGACTTTGCTGCTGCATCAGGAAAACAAGTTAAGACAATATGTGCACCCCAGATTCATGGATTCAAGGACTATAACATTTTAGTCAGCAGAGTGATCAGTGTACAGCTTTCTCAGACCCTGCTGCAGCAGAAGGATAACACATTCAGACAACCTACACACTTCAGGTACAATTTGGCCAGCCGTATTATTGAAAACGCACGCCGCCATGTGAATTGTGGACATTGTGGTAGATGGCAGTTGCTAGCCAGAGATCCCAGTGCTAGAGAGTGTAGTAAGAGGAAGGGTAACTAGAGGGACAACAAACTGCCTAGCTCATGCTTGGACATCTGGGAGGAATTTGCACTGTGTACAGATAATTGCTGGATGTCCTACAGTTACTATTTGGTGCACAGTAAGGAGAGACTTTTGTTACGTTCAATCTGGCCTGGCTACTGACTCTCCTAAAATTATACGCAGCCAATGCATAATTTCAAGGCCTGTCTTGCACCCACACAAATATTTAAAGGGGTTCAGCTCTGAACCCGGACATACCTTTCAATTCACCCAGGCAGCCCGCCTGAACAGGGCATCGGAGCATCCTATGCTCCGATGCCCTCCTTTGCCCTGCGCTAATTAGCGCAGGGCAAAGGAATTTAGCCCGGTTCCAGTGACGTACCGGGCTCTGCCAGGAGGAGGCTTCCTGGCATGTTTTGTTTATAAACATTCACTGCCGGGCGGAGGCTTCCGCCCGGCAGTGAGTTCGGTGACGTCATCAGCGCTGATGGGCGGGCTTTAGCGCTGCCCTAGCCATTCAAACGGCTAGGGCAGCGCTAAAGCCGGCCCATTACGGCCGGTGACGTCACCGAACTCACTGCCGGGCGGAAGCCTCCGCCCGGCAGTGAATGTTTATAAACAAAAGAGCCCTTGCCCTGCGCGATCCAGCGCAGGACAAGGGAGGGCATCGGAGCATGAGATGCTCCGATGCCCTGTTCAGGAGGGCTGCGGGAGTCAAAACCTGGGTATGTCCGGGTTCAGCTCTGAACCCGGACAACCCCTTTAACATCAAAGGCACCCCAAGCTACCATTATACAGGAGCCATAGGTACAGGGAGTGCCCTGAGGGAATATAGAGTGCTTCTCCTTCACTGGACCCAAGGGATCAATGGCCTGAGGGAGTACACCATGACACATCATAATCAGGGCCACTGCCTATCCCATTCATTGCATTTGTTGTTTTTAATATTTGCACACTAGTGTTGAGCGGTGATATTTGACTATATTTTATTGGTGATTGCCATGTTTGTAGTATCTTTGCTGAGGAGAAATACACATGCAGCAACAATTGAGGGCCATGATGTGGTCAATAGCTTCACTGGCATACATTTTTTGTCGTGTTTTTGAAGTCAATGGCACAGTGAACTCAGCATGTGAATCTACACTGACAACACAAAAATATGTCTTACCTTCTTAGCTAAAACAGTCAGGTGTTTGTTACCAGCAAGCTCAGTAAACCAGCTGTGGATAGCACCCTGAGAACGAGCCGTCACCAACCAATAGTTGTCTTTGGCATTAATTTGTGGCTTTTTCTTTCCAGTATCTTGAAACGTGTTTAGTTTTAACTTTTCAGCGAGAATACTACTGAAGTATGCTCCAATCTAAAAAAAAAAAAAGAAAACACATTCACTATATAAGTATAAAATGCTAATGTAAAGTCTTCAGACCCTTTCTATTTTTTCAGATTTTGTTATGTTGTGGCCTTGTGTTAAAATGTAAAAAAAAATACTTTATCAAACTACACTCAACCATGTTAATAAACAAAAAAGAAAACAGAATTTTAGAAATAATTGTAAATTTATTAAAAAGGAAAACCTAAAATTTCTCATGGACATAAGTATTCAGACCCATTGTCATTAGACTTAAAATTTAGCTCTGGGGGCATCGCATTTCTCTTGTTTATCTACGAGAGGTCTCACAGTTGACAATGCATATCACAGCAAAAATCAAGCCATGAGGAAGAAAGAACTGCCTATAGAGCTTAAAGACAGATTTATGTGGAGAAGGGTATGAAACAAATTTTGCTGCAATAAAAGTCCCAAGAGCACAATGGCCTCCATAATTCTTAAATGGAAGAAGTTTGGAACAACCAGGACTCCCCTCAGAGCTAGCATTCACCCTAAGTAATTGGAAGGGCCTTGGTAAGAGGGGTAACTAAGAACCCAATGGTCACTTTGGCTGAGCTCCAAAGATCCTGTGTGCAGATTAGAGAAACTTCTGGAATGTCAACCATCACTGCAGCATTCGATCAATCTGGGCTTTATGGCAGAGTGGCCAGAAAGAAGCCTCTCCTAAGTAAAAGACACATAAAAGTTTTCAAAAAAAAGCACCTTAATGACTCTGACTGTGAGAAACAAGATTCTCTGGTCTGATTAAACAAAGATTTAACTTTTTGGACTGAATTCTAGGCATTGTGTTTGGAGAACACCAAGCACTGCCCAATACCATCCCTACAGTGTAGCATGGTGGCAGCATCATGCTGTGGAGGTGTTTTTCAGGGACAGGGAACTCCCCAGATTTGAAGGAAACCTGAATGGAGCAAAGTACAGAGATATTTTTTATTAAAAACCTGATCCAGAGTGCTCTGGACCACAGATTGAGCTGAGCTGATATACTTTCCAACAAGACAATGACCCTAAGCACATAACCAAGATAACACAGGAGTGGCAGGAGTGGCTTAGAGACAACTCTGTAAATGTCCTTGAATGGCCCAGCCACAATCCTGACATGAACCCAATCGAACATCTCTGCAGAGATGAAAATGGCTGTCCCCCAAGTCCCAACGGTCCCCATCCACCCTGAGAGATTGAGAGGATCTGAGGATCTGCAGTAAGGAGTAGCAGCAAATCCCCAAACCCCGTGTTGCATCATACTCATTTCCATTATGGAAGTACTCATTAGTACAGGAGGACCAGAAAGCAGTGAATGCAGCGTTCCCTAGGCTCTGTACTCACTGCTTCCTGGTCTTTATTTTACTTAGTGAAGTAATGCTCATATAAAAGCAGCTTTAAAACAGCACAAGAAATTTGTCCTGAAGGAATAAACATTGTAGATAAACATATTTAACAGGTTGAATGCATATCTGCTATTTATTGCACACTGTTGCACAATGGTCACTTGGAAAGGTGATGGCGCCCTGTTGTGCTGGCAATTAGAATATGCACAGAATGCACAAGACGAGCACTAGCTAGACCAGGGATCAACAACCTCAGGCACTCCAGCTGCTGTGAAACTACAACTCCCAGCATGCAAACTTACTTGGCTGTTCTCGTAACTCCCACAGAAGTGAAAGGATGATTCTGTGAGTGCCTGAGGTTGTTGATCCTTGAGCTAGACAATTATTTCTAAGTATGACACATTAAGAATAAAATCAAGAAGGGTATTACCTTAGATGGGTTAATGACAATGTTCCTGGCCGATCCATACTCGTCTCCAGAAAAGGCTGGCTGGTTACTGAAGCCTTGTTTCACATTCACTGCAGTTAGTTCATCCTGTAATAAGTTGAAGAAGATCTGTCACTACAAAAGGCGGTGCACTCTGCAGACAGAAGGTTATGGAGCAGGAGGAGCTGAGCAGATTGATATAGAATTTTATGGGGAATGATTCAGTTCATTTATACATTTGCATCTGCCACTGTTTATTAGGGGGCACTATGCTGCCATCATTTATGATCTCTGGCATAAAAACACCAGTCTGAAAGGAGTTGTCTGAGATAAAAACAAACTTTGGACAAGCCCATGAATGGTCTAAAATTAAAAAAAAAAATCCCAAAGAGAACGGTGGTGGAGAAAGTATTACATGAGTTTTTATTTTAAACCATTCCATTTTCTTGATCTCAGCCAACCCCTTTAAGTTACCCCTAACTCCTTCAATAGCTGTCAGCTGAATTCTCATTGGGGAGTGAAGAGTAAGCCACTGATGGACCACTGTGGTGTCTCCCTGGAGAACAAAATGCTCAGGCATTCAAACAGAAAGACGCAAATCATTTTCTCCTCTGACATTACCTTTGTGGGACTGTGAGGAGCTCCTCACGCATATTCGATTGTCAGCACATCCTGCTGGAAATGGACGGTTTGGCCGACAATAACCTCCTGTGTATGAGGACCTTTAATAAACACCTGGCGCAAAATCGCCAGTCTTAGTAAGGCCGAGCCAATGTATACAGTATAATAATCATAGAAAAATAAGGAATGCCCTCTAACTAGTTGACAGTAAACTGAACTGTAGAGATGCAGAAATTTAGAACGACTGTTTTTAAGCAGCAACCATAGGCAGTATATTAGTGTCATAGCAGGCCCAACTATTCATTACAATTTATGGCCGCAATGTGACTTTATTCATTTAGATTGAAATAAATTTGAAGAGGCTTTTATCCTTAGCGCTGGCCTTATACCAGATCTCCTATTCAAAGGAAAAACACTTGCAGTGCTTTCTCCAGAAATAGAACAATATTTTTGTGAGCACGTGTTTGTTTGTTTTTTTCCAAATTACAGCATGCTCTTGGTGTGGCATAGTTCAGACATTTTCCCATAGACGTTTTTATGGGGGAAAACAATTCTCAAAAAGAATGAAAGCAAAACATTGTGCTCAAAAAATGCTCAATAAGATAAAGAGTAGAAGCACACTTAAATCCTTGAGGACCAAGCCATTTTTCACCAGAAGGACCAGGCCATGTTTTTGGAAAGGTGACATGTGTCACTTTATGTGGTAATAGCTTTGGAACACTTACTTCTCCAAGCCATTGTGAGACTTCATGTTAGTGGTAAATCTATTAAAATCCTAAATTTATGGAAAATGTGGAAACATTTGCACTTTTCAAAATTTGAATTTCTCTACTTTTAAGACCATTTGATACCTCATAAAATAGTTATTAGTTAACATTCGCCGTATGTCTACTTTATGTTGGCATCATTTTGTGAATGCATGCTTATTTTTTTTCTGACATTAAACGGCTTAGAATTTTAGAAAAAAAATGTAAAAAAAAAAATTGAAGAACATTTCCAAAACCCGCAAATTTTGGAAATGTTCTTCAAAAGGAAATGGTGTGATATCAAAATTGCGCATTTTTTTTGCAGATTTTACATTTTAATCCATTTTTCCCATAAAACAGCAAGGGCTAACAGACAAACAAACCTCAATATTTATTACCCTGATTCCACAATTTATAGAAACACCTTATATGTGGTTGTAACCTATTGTATGGGCACACGGCCGGGGTTAGAAGAGAAGGAGTGGCATATGATTTTTGGAGGACAAACTTTGCTGGAATGTTTTTTGAGCTTGAAAAGACACTGAGATACCCCTACAGTGGAAACCCCCAATCCCATGTTGGAATCTACTCCCCTCACGTAATTTTTGAGGGTATATTGAGTGATTTGACCCCACAGGCTTTTCATAGAATTTTAAAAAATGTGGCTGTGAAAATGAAAAATTTAATTTTTCCAATAAAATGTTTCTTTAGCTCCAGACTTATTTTAACAAGGGGTAACAGGAAAAAGGCACCTCACAATTTTTAAACCATTTTCTTCTGAAAATAGAAACTGCCAAAAAGTGACTCCTTTTCATAAATTACAACCCCCAAGTAGAGATGAGCGAGCACTAAAATGCTCGGGTGCTCGTTATTCGAGTCGAACTTTTCCCGATGCTCGGGTGCTCGTTTCGAATAACGAACCCCATTGAAGTCAATGGGAGACTCGAGCATTTTTGCGGGGGACCAAGGCTCTGCCTAGGGAAGGCTGGGTGAAAACCTGGAAACCTCAGAAAATGATGGAAACACCACGGAAATGGACAGGAAACAGCAGGGGCAGCATGCATGGATGCCTCTGAGGCTGCCTAATCCCACCATTACCCCAAATTCTCAGGCAACAGCCTGGTGGTTACCCTCATGGCAATTGTGCTCACCCAGACCAAGAAAGGCGAGGCAAATACCCATCACATGTTAGGGAAGCACCCAACTAGGTGCAACGAAGGTCCATCACCGCCTGCAGGTGACACCACTGCTCATGCTGGCACTGCAGCTGACATCAAGTTTAGTATCTGTTCTTATCAGTTGCTGTGCCTGCTGGTGGTATAGTGGTGAGCATAGCTACTTCCCAAGCAGTTGATCCGGGTTCGATTCCGTATATCGCAGGAGGCAATTCAGAATCAGTACAATATCTAATACGTCCCCCTACCCGGGAAAATTGTTTGGAGAGAGGGCATGTAGGTGGGGGGGAAGGAGGTTTCGCTGGAAGAGCCAGAGGAGTGCCCCCTGGGCTAGCGTGTGTGGTGGTGACAACAGCCGGATGGATTTGGGAAAACTGTTGCTTTAACCCGTATGGTATCGATTCTTCTCAGTTTAATACCGTATACGTCCCCTATCTTGGGACCCTATATTTAATGGATTTCTCGAACACGGAAACGGAAAAAGAGCTTGCTCTGGCCAGGGGAGTGTCTTTCCCACTGCAGGGGATGTGTCCATGCTCTGCCTATCACAGGTCAGGAGGCAATTAAAAGAAGAAACAAAAAAAACATCAGTACAATATCTAATACGTCCCCTATCCGGGTAAATAGTATGGAGAGAGGGCCTGTAGGTGGGGGGAAGGAGGTTTCGCTGGAAGAGCCAGAGGAGTGCCCCCTGGGCTAGCGTGTGTGGTGGTGACAACAGCCGGATGGATTTAGAATGACGACGCAGGACCCCGACTGAAAAATTTAGCATCAACCGGTACAGTCGTAAATTATGAGATTGATCAACTGTGGTATGTATACTACTCAGTTTAAAACCGTATATGGCAGCTATCCGGAAAAATGGTTTGGAGAGAGAGAAAGATAGGACAAAGACGTAAATTGTTTGGAGAGAGGGCCTGTAGGTGGGGGGGGGGCAGGCTGGGGGGAAGGAGGTTTCGCTGGAAGAGCCAGAGGAGTGCCCCCTGGGCTAGCGTGTGTGGTGGTGACAACAGCCGGATGGAGTTAGAATGACGACACAGGACCCCAACTTAAAAATTTAGCATCAACCGGTACAGTCGTAAATTATGAGATTGATCAAGTGTGGCATGACTTTTTAGATGGAGATTGCATGTGGTCACGTACTCCCTGGAACCCCATAGTCACCCCTTCTCTGATGTGCTAGCCCACAACATTCTCTGCCCCAATTCGCAAGACCTTTTGCTGTTTCCGTGTGCTGACAGTGTGGATTTACCAGTGTTGTCTGAGGAGGTGGTGGACAATGGCGAGACACAGGTGTCGGGGGGTGAGGTAGTCGTATGGGAAGCAAGTTACAGTGGGGACTCCTTGGGGGGGACTTTCTCATGATGGGACAGATTCAACTTGGGTGGATCAGGCACAGGAACAGATGAATTTTTTGGGGGGTTTAGTTAACTTTTATTTAGCAAAAATAACCACAGAGATATTTATTCGTTATCTTCTCTGCGCAGTCTGGCGTTGGGGTTCCTCACTTTGATGGCGAGCTGTGCCGCTCTCTCCACAATGGTCTGTGTGTTCTTAGATGGAGACTTTGTCGGCGATTTCAGTACAGAAGGACTTGTTGCTCATCCACAGAACCTCGTCCTCCTTGACATTGTGGACAAGGAATTTGCGGGTGGACCAGGAATTTGCTGAACCCTGTGAGCAGCATGTGTTTGGTCTTCTACTTGCTACCGTATCCAATGTTGGGCAATATAGATTCGCAAGTAATATTATTTTTCACACCTATCCCAAAAATAAAAATGTATGCAGTATGCGCAAATAAAACTTGGAACTGGAATTGGAGAGAGGGCCTGTAGGTGGGGGGGCAGGCTGGGGGGAAGGAGGTTTCGCTGGAAGAGCCAGGGGAGTGCCCCCTGGGGCTAGCGTGTGTGGTGGTGACAACAGCCGGATGGAGTTAGAATGACGACGCAGGACCCCAACTTAAAAATTTAGCATCAACCGGTACAATTGTCAATTATGAGCTCGATCAAGTGTGGCATGACTTTTAAATGGATATTGCATGTGGTCACGTACTCCCTGGAACCCCATAGTCACCCCTTCTCTGATGTGCTAGCCCACAACATTCTCTGCCCCAATTCGCAAGACCTTTTGCTGTTTCCGTGTGCTGACAGTGTGGATTTACCAGTGTTGTCTGAGGAGGTGGTGGACAATGGCGAGACACAGGTGTCGGGGGGTGAGGTAGTCGTATGGGAAGCAAGTTACAGTGGGGACTCCTTGGGGGGGACTTTCTCATGATGGGACAGATTCAACTTGGGTGGATCAGGCACAGGAACAGATGAATTTTTTGGGGGGTTTAGTTAACTTTTATTTAGCAAAAATAACCACAGAGATATTTATTCGTTATCTTCTCTGCGCAGTCTGGCGTTGGGGTTCCTCACTTTGATGGCGAGCTGTGCCGCTCTCTCCACAATGGTCTGTGTGTTCTTAGATGGAGACTTTGTCGGCGATTTCAGTACAGAAGGACTTGTTGCTCATCCACAGAACCTCGTCCTCCTTGACATTGTGGACAAGGAATTTGCGGGTGGACCAGGAATTTGCTGAACCCTGTGAGCAGCATGTGTTTGGTCTTCTACTTGCTACCGTATCCAATGTTGGGCAATATAGATTCGCAAGTAATATTATTTTTCACACCTATCCCAAAAATAAAAATGTATGCAGTATGCGCAAATAAAACTTGGAACTGGAATTGGAGAGAGGGCCTGTAGGTGGGGGGGCAGGCTGGGGGGAAGGAGGTTGAGCTGGAAGAGCCAGGGGAGTGCCCCCTGGGGCTAGCGTGTGTGGTGGTGACAACAGCCGGATGGAGTTAGAATGACGACGCAGGACCCCAACTTAAAAATTTAGCATCAACCGGTACAATTGTCAATTATGAGCTCGATCAAGTGTGGCATGACTTTTAAATGGATATTGCATGTGGTCACGTACTCCCTGGAACCCCATAGTCACCCCTTCTCTGATGTGCTAGCCCAGAACATTCTCTGCCCCAATTCGCAAGACCTTTTGCTGTTTCCGTGTGCTGACAGTGTGGATTTACCAGTGTTGTCTGAGGAGGTGGTGGACAATGGCGAGACACAGGTGTCGGGGGGTGAGGTAGTCGTATGGGAAGCAAGTTACAGTGGGGACTCCTTGGGGGGGACTTTCTCATGATGGGACAGATTCAACTTGGGTGGATCAGGCACAGGAACAGATGAATTTTTTGGGGGGTTTAGTTAACTTTTATTTATCAAAAATAACCACAGAGATATTTATTCGTTATCTTCTCTGCGCAGTCTGGCGTTGGGGTTCCTCACTTTGATGGCGAGCTGTGCCGCTCTCTCCACAATGGTCTGTGTGTTCTTAGATGGAGACTTTGTCGGCGATTTCAGTACAGAAGGACTTGTTGCTCATCCACAGAACCTCGTCCTCCTTGACATTGTGGACAAGGAATTTGCGGGTGGACCAGGAATTTGCTGAACCCTGTGAGCAGCATGTGTTTGGTCTTCTACTTGCTACCGTATCCAATGTTGGGCAATATAGATTCGCAAGTAATATTATTTTTCACACCTATCCCAAAAATAAAAATGTATGCAGTATGCGCAAATAAAACTTGGAACTGGAATTGGAGAGAGGGCCTGTAGGTGGACCTCCGGAAAAATTGTTTTAATAGAGGGCCTGTAGGTGGACCTCTGGAAAAATTGTTTGAATAGAGGGCCTGTAGGGGGCCCTCATGAAAAATTGTGCTAAAAGAGTGCCAGTTGGACCTCTAAAAAATGGCGTTTTTTGGGTCAGCGTTAGGCAAAGACGATATGGAGGAGGAGGAGGAGTAGAGAAGAGGAGTAGAGAAGAGGAATCGGATACATAAGTTATTTAAATCTTTAGCTGCTTTCCCCCGGAGGAGATTTGAATTCCGGTGAAATGTGGCTGTCAGCGCTGTCAGTTGACAGACGTGTACGCTTATCGGTGATGACGCCACCAGCTGCACTGAATACCCGCTCTGACAGCACGCTAGCGGCAGGGCAGGCCAGCACCTCCAAGGCATACAGCGCCAGTTCAGGCCACGTGTCCAGCTTTGAAACCCAGTAGTTGTATGGAGCAGAGTGATCGCTACGGACGTTGGTATGGTCAGCTAGGTACTCCCTCACCATCTTTCTGTACAGCTCCCCCCTACTCTGCCTAGACTGGGGACAGGTGACAGTGTCTTGCTGGGGTGACATAAAACTGGCAAAGGCCTTGGAGAGCGTTCCCCTGCCAGTGCTGGACAAGCTGCCTGCTCGCCTCCTCTCCCCCGCTACTTGGCCCACAGAACCATGCCCTCTGCCGCTAGCGGCGTCAGATGGGAAGAATTGTTTCAGCTTGTGCACCAGGGCCTGTTGATACCTATTCACTCTCATACTCCTTTCCTCTGCAGGGATGAGAGTGGAAAGGTTCTGCTTGTACCGTGGGTCCAGGAGAGTGAACACCCAGTAATCGGTGTTGGAAAAAATTCTTCTAACGCGAGGGTCACGGGATAGGCAGCCTAACATGAAGTCTGCCATGTGCGCCAGAGTCCCAACACGCAAGAATTCCCTCTCCTCACTGACCTGACTCTCCATTTCCTCCTCCTCCTCCTCCTCCAAGTCCTCCTCTTCAGCCCATATACGCTCAAGAGTTAAGGACTGAGCACTGGTACCCTCTACTGTCTCGCCGACATTCTCCTCCTCTTCCTCCTCATCCTCATCCCTCTCCTCCGATACGCGCTGAGAAACAGACCGGAGGGTGCTCTGGCTATCAAGCGACGTATCTTCCTCCACCGTCTCTTGTGACAAGCGCAAAGCATCCGACTTGATGCTGAGCAGTGATTTTTTCAACAGGCAAAGCAGCGGGATGGTGAGGCTGATAATGGCGGCATCGCCGCTAACCATCTGTGTTGACTCCTCAAAGTTGCTCAACACCTGGCAGATCTCAGACATCCACGTCCACTCCTCATTGTAGACTTGAGGAATCTGAGAGACCTGACTACCAGTTCTGGTGGAAGATGACATCTGGCAGTCTACAATCGCTCTGCGCTGCTGGTAAACTCTGGATAACATGTTTAATGTGGAATTCCATCTCGTGGGCACGTCGCGCAACAGTCGGTGAGCGGGCAGTTGTAGGCGGCGCTGCGCTGCCCTGAGAGTGGCAGCATCTGTGCTCGACTTGCGGAAATGCGCACAGATGCGGCGCACCTTGATGAGCAAATCAGACAGATTGGGGTATGTCTTGAGGAACCGCTGAACTATTAGATTGAACACGTGGGCCAGGCATGGCACATGTGTCAGTCTGCCGAGTTGCAGAGCCGCCACCAGGTTACGCCCGTTGTCACACACAACCATGCCTGGCTTGAGGTTCAGAGGTGCCAGCCACACATCGGTCTGCGCCGTGATGCCCTGTAACAGCTCTTGGGCGGTGTGCCTTTTGTCACCTAAGCTCAGCAGTTTGAGCACCGCCTGCTGGCGCTTACCCATGGCATTGCTGCTGCGCCTAGAGCTACCGACTGAAGGCGCCGTGCCCACGGATGGTAATTCGGTGGAGGAGGAGGAGGGGTCGGAGGAGGCATAGTACGTCTGAGAGTCCGTGACCGAGGTAGGCCCCGCAATCCTCGGTGTGGGCAGTACATGAGCGGCCCCAGGGTCATTCTCGGTCCCAGCCTCCACCAAGTTAACCCAATGTGCCGTCAGTGAGATATAGTGTCCCTGCCCGGCAGCACTTGTCCACGTGTCCGTGGTTAGGTGGACCTTCTCAGAAACAGCGTTGGTCAGGGCACGGATGATGTTCTGTGATACGTGCTGGTGTAGGGCTGGGACGGCACATCGGGAAAAATAGTGGCAGCTGGGGACGGAATACCGAGGGGCAGCCACCGCCATGAGATTTCGAAAGGCCTCGGTCTCTACCAGCCTATAGGGCAGCATCTCCAGGCTAAGCAATTTGGAGATGTGGACGTTGAGGGCTTGGGTATGTGGGTGGGTGGAACTGTATTTCCTCTTGCGCTCCAGCGTCTGCTGTAAAGACAGCTGAACGCTGCGCTGGGACACGTTGGTGGACGCTGTGGAGGATCGTGGAAGCGAAGGTGTGGTTTTCCGGCGGGAGGCGCTTGTGCCGGGGTCCTGGGCAGGGGGTTGACTAGCAGAGGCAGCGAGTGACGCGGGGGGTTGACTAGCAGAGGCAGCGAGTGACACAGGGGAAGAAGCAGTGGTGTGACCCGCAGGAGGTGGTGAACGGCCTTGGTTCCATTGAGTGGGGTGTTTAGCACTCATATGCCTGCGCATGCTGGTGGTGGTTAGGCTAGTAGTGGTGGCACCCCTGCTGATCCTGGTGTGGCACAGGTTGCACACCACAGTCCGTCGCTCATCCTCACTTTCTTTAAAGAACCTCCAGACTTGCGAACATCTAGGCCTCGCCACGGGAGCTTCACTACGTGAAACAGTTGCTGATGATGCACCAGCTCTGGCCCTGCTCTCCCTCTGGCCACACCACTGCCTCTTACAACCTGTTCTGGTGCAGCACTCGCCTCCGCCTCAGAAGCACTTCACTCGGCATATCAACCCAGCTTGGGTCAGTCACCTCGTCATCCTCCGATTCCTCAGTCTGCTCCCCCCTTGGAATTCCTCCCCTAACAACAACTTCACCACTGTCTGACAACCGTGTCTCCTCATCGTCCGACACCTCTTTACAAACTTCTTCCACTAAGTCAACATTGTCATCATCATCATCATCATCACCCACAGACTGCGACAGTTGGAAAACTTGGGCATCGGGAACGAGGTCAGCAGCAACCTGAGAAGTGGTTTGTGACTCTGGGAAGGGTCCAGAAAACAGTTCCTGAGAGTATGCCGGATCACATTCCAAATTTTCCTGGGAGGGGGCAGACTGGGGGGAAGGAGGTTGAGGTGGAGGAGCCAGAGGAGTGCTCCCTTGGGTAACGTGGGTGGACTGCGTGGAAGACTGACTGGTGGACAAATTACTTGAAGCATTGTCTGCAATCCACGAGATCAGCTGTTCGCACTGTTGTGGTTTCAACAGTCCTCTACCACGTGTCCCTGTAAGTTGAGACATGAAGCTAGGGAGTGTAGCTCTGCGGAATTCCCCTGCTCTCTCATCAGCGGGTACTGTCTCACCCTGCCCAGGACCACAGCCTCTGCCCCCTGCAGTAATTGAATGCCCACGCCCTCGACCCTTAGCCCTGGGATTCAACATTTTTTGTATATAGGTGTATGATAAAAAAAAAAAAAATTACACGGGCCCGGTATACTGAAACCCACAAACTTGTTAAGTCCAGTAGAATTAAGTGACGTACAGAAAGTGTCACCTGGACAGATTATACGGATTGGAGCGAGTGTGCTGAACTGTGACACACAGAAAGGTTACACGCAGCTGAGTAAAATGGATTTGTATCACTGAGCTAAAACAACTGAAAAAATACTTTTTTTTTTTTATTTTGTTTTTTTGGGAACGTTACCTGCAAGAACTATGGTAGAACTGACTGACACCCTGTTAACGGTGGCTATTTAGTCTGCGACCCAGACAAATGTCGCACAGAGAGTTTTCTGGATCAAACTGTAGATGATATTGGTAGCAAATGACTTGGTTGTATTCTGTGACGTACAGAAAGTGTCACCTGGACAGTATATACGGATGGGAGCTAGTGTGCTGAACTGTGACACACAGAAAGGTTACACGCAGCTGAGTAAAATGGATTTGTATCACTGAGCTAAAACAACTGAAAAAATAATTTTTTTTTAATATTTGTTTTGTTATATTTTTTATAAAATTTTGTTTTTTTGGGAACGTGACGTGCAGGAACTATGGTAGAACTGACTGACACCCTGTAAACGGTGGCTATTTAGTCTGCGACCCAGACAAATGTCGCACAGAGAGTTTTCTGGATCAAGCTGTAGATGATATTGGTAGCAAATGACTTGGTTGTATTGTGTGACGTACAGAAAGTGTCACCTGGACAGTATATATGGATGGGAGCTAGTGTGCTGAACTGTGACACACTGAAAAGTTACACGCAGCTGAGTAAAATGGATTTGTATCACTGTACTAAAACAACTGAAAAAATAATTTTTTTTTTTATATTTTGTTTTTTTGGGAACGTGACGTGCAGGAACTATGGTAGGACTGACTGACACCCTGTTAACGGTGGCTATTTAGTCTGCGACCCAGACAAATGTCGCACAGAGAGTTTTCTGGATCAAGCTGTAGATGATATTGGTAGCAAATGACTTGGTTGTATTCTGTGACGTACAGAAAGTGTCACCTGGACAGTATATATGGATTGGAGTGAGTGTGCTGAACTGTGACACACAGAATGGTTCCACACTGCTGTGTGCAATGGATTTGTATCACTGAGATAGAACAATAAAAAAAAAAACAGGGTTAGATATGGCGATAGCTGCACTACTAGTGCCAGCCAGCCAGCCAAGCCAGGAGACAAAAATAAAATTTCTTCTAGCCCTTAGAAGTGCTGTTGGGTTCTTTGTGGGTGATTCCTGCCTAACAGAGAACTAAATGAAGGCCCTAACACTGTCCCTGAAAGGCAGCAGCTCTATCCCTAACGACATCCAGACGGCATCTGAGCTGAGCGCCGCGGCCAGTCACTAGTATATTCCAGGGTCACCTGATCAGGCCAGCCAACCCCTGCTATCGACATGTAAGGGCCCCACGTGATGCTGGGTGTACTGTAGAGTCTCCTGGCTTGTGATTGGCTGTGTTTATAGGCGCCAAAAAAGCACGATGCGGAAGTTGCCATTTCCTCGAGTATGGCGAGATACTCGTCCAAGCTGCGAGTACTTACGAGTACCCTAATACTCGAACGAGCACCAAGCTCGGACGAGTATGCTCGCTCATCTCTACCCCCAAGTAATTTGAAGGGATGGAGCACCGTATGGATTTTGGAGGGCATATTTCACTGGGATACTTTTCAGATGCCATGCCGTGTTTGTAGAAACTCTGAGGTACTCCTACAGTGGAAACTCCCACAAAGTTACACCATTTCAGAAACTACACCCTACCCCAAGGAATATTTAAAGGGGTGTAGTGAGCACCTTGGCCCAATGGGTATTTCATAGAATTTAGAAACCCTTGGCTGTGAAAATAATTACAAAAAACAAGCTTGATGCGATTTTTGTGAGACAAGATGACAAAAAATGGCTGTTCTGGCACTGTTTTTGTTTCATTTTTTTACAATGTTCACCCAACGGGGCAGATCATGTCATATTTTTATAGTGCATGATGTTATGAACCCAGCTATACCTAATATGCCTTTTTTGTTCACTTTTACACAATAAAAGCATTTTTAAAAAGAACAAAACTGTTTTTTTTCTTCCCCATTTTCTGAAAGCTGTATTTTTTCATATTTCTGGCTATGGTATTATGTGGGGGCTAATTTTTTGTGGGATAAAGTGATGTTTTCTTTGGTATTATTTTGGGGTACATACAACAGATTTTTTGGGGGATTTTTTAGGGCGTTCACCTGTAGGGATAGATCATGTGATATTTTAATTTTGCTATTTTTTTCATTGAAAAGTACCTTCTGTGCCTGAAAATCTAGTGAAACATTAAGAACCTCTGTGATGGTATTTGTGAACAGGAAGTTCCACAGAGTGCTGAAGCGCTCAAACACTGCTTGAATTGCAAGGATTAGTGATTAAACTAGTAAGTCATCTGCAAATGCGGCCAATTGATGATGGACTTCATGGAGATGCAAACCCACATTCCTGTCGTCCTGCCTGATCACCTGAAAAAAACACTCCACAGTCAGGACAAAAGTAAAGTGGTACCATTTTGTATAGTAAAAGTTGGGAAAAAGATACCATTAACCATCACTCTGGCAAAGGGATCACTATACATAGTCACAATGGCAGCTACTGTATAAATTGAGATGGAAGACTGAATTTACACAAGTCTGTTGTCATAAATACCCAGTCAACGCGATCAAATGCCTTCTCAACATCAATACCGAGAAGAGCTAAGGGTACTGAACGGGGATGGGCATACTGTAGGGGCGAATCTAAAGGGGAAGCAGGGTAGAGTGACTGCTTTGGGGCCCAAACTCAGAAGGGGTCCACCCAGGAGGAGGACTGAAAGATCAAAAATGGTTTCTGGAAGGCCCTTTAATTGCAGGTTGTTGCGCTGCCCTCGATTATGCTGGTCTTTAATCATATTATAGAGTAGGTTCAAACGGGCTTGCAAATGATTCAAGCTGTGAGAAACTGCAGTATAAAAATCCACTAGGACTTTCTGACCTGCCTTAGTACCTCAACTCATTCTCCTACCTACTTGAGATTTCGCTTGATATCTTGCAAATCTCATTTCAAAGAAGCAAGGGCCTACATCAGGAGGTCTCTTTTAAAGATCTGGATACTGGTAAGTTCTCTTGTAGGTGCTATAGGTCTCTGTCAGAGTTAGCCAAGAGGTCGGCCAGAGGAGGTGATACCTTACCTGGCGCCTCCTTGTTTCTCAACTTTGTAAGGAGATCTGCTTTTGTATAATGAATTTGTCCATCTCTCCTTGACTGAAACCAAATTTCTGGGGTCTTGGGGTTTCCTTAGACATGCATTTATTGAGTTTGCCCATTTTGTTATCAGTTGTAAAGCTTAAGATCCATGCTTCCCCTCGGCCCACAACAGAGGTCACTCAGACATGTGCTTCCAGCTCCACTGCCAAACTCTTCCCTGGATTTTTTTAAAGGATGTTGATGCAAACTGGAAAACCCCTTTAATTATGTCAAAGTAAATATTCACTTTAAAGTAATTTATCATACTGGTCCTACTACTGTGGGTGACAAGTTCTGAGTATTCATTTTTCCTCCCTCTATCTGGTTAATGGCTATGCTATTTTTTCAGAGTAAAAATTGCAGGGTTTGTCACAGAGACCAAGGTTGTTTATCTCTGGCATACCCGCAGAGAAATGTTAAACTTGTCAGGCCAGTGTTCACAATGCAGAAGGGAATACTGAATCGCACAAGCTACAGTACAGATGCTTAAACCCTCATGAGACCTGGCAGTGGTGATGGTATTAACAAAACATTATATTACCTGAGGAATCTGAAGCTTCCCAGGAGCTTATAATTATGGGTTTCGTTTCCAGAGAGCTACCTCGGCCCGGTTGCCTCCTGGGGCTTCCCCTTTAAGTCTATAAGTCTACCTAGAAGGTTCAGGTGTATAGGTGGTGACATTTGAGAGCAGGTGATGAAAAAATAATCAGATCCCTTGTCACTTGTAGTGTATGACAATTATACGTCAAGCCCTGTAATTAGACATTGTAGAGCACAGCTGAGAGTTTATGTCATACAGCGCCATCACTGATAAATATCTACTCCAGAAAATATACGGTAGGCTATATGCTCACAACTGAAGATTAAAATGTTTTTTTGTTTCTAATGGGTAGCATTTTAATTTCAATTGTAATTTATTTCCCCATCTAAAATGATCCTTTTGTTCCAGTCCAGTGCAGGAAGTGTTGGCTCTCTCTGAGCACTATTCATTTATTGTATACATTTATAGCTTTTCATTATCAAAAGAATATACAGCAGTCCTTTTCACACTGCATCTTGGTTATCCCTATATCGTATGTGCTGGAAGGATGCTCCCAGAGCATCCGTTAAAGGGATTATCCCACAAATTACTGTATATTGAACAGAGCATTTTAATATATATATATATATATATATATATATATATACAAAGTAAAATATTGTAAGTTTTATTTGGTATATGACCAGCGGTTACAGTTGCAAAGTGCATTCCAATACATTTTTTTTCATTTAATTGCATGCTATATCTATTCATCATTTATTTTATTTTAAATAAATGGTTATTTATCTTTTCCTCATAATCCAGATGAGAGTGCCTATTTAATATCCATTACCTTTTTACCAATTTTTCAGGACAAGGTGGGTTTTGTCCCTTTAATAGAGCACCCAACCATAACGTAATGGAGTGAGCAGCCTCAATATTTGATTTCAAGTTTTTTTTATTGACATTACATTTTCTTTTCTTTTTTTGTAGCACTCCCAGCTGTTTATCCTTCTTGTCCACCTTCTCCTACATTCAGAGGTGGACGTACATGCTCAGTAACTTCCCTGCTTTACTTCCCCTACTCTCACTGCTGGTGTGGTGATCTCATAGAGAAGTAGGAGAGGCAGCCCAGACACCTTTCATTCCTTCCTTCCTAGTTCTATAATTCTCTCTCTGGACACTGCAGAAGTAAATTGTAGGGGCATTATATACCATATGTAACTCTGAGGCTATGTGTGATGGACTGTTTTCTAAACTGTCATAGTTGTCTTCATCCAAGAGTTGCCTGCATTATCATGCATTTTCAACCATGTGCACTCTGCCGGTGTCCATTGCATATTCATTCACTAGGAGCAGAGCAGCATATCGCACCCGCCACTCAATGTTTCGAGGGCATGCCACCTTTGTCAAGCGCATGTCATATAACTTTGTCAGATCCTTATTTAAATACCTGGTCACATAATTGTTAATAAAATATCAGTAAATACAATCTTAATATTAGCAGAAATATAGGGGGACTAATGAAACAAGGCATATCTTCAGTGAACATAGATGCCAAATATTGGAATATGTGGAGAGCAAAGAAGTGGTTAATTCTAACAATTCTAACAAGCTACTACAGAGGGAGGTGTTTAGGATGCAACATCTTGAGACACTGTATCCAAAGGGTCTGAATGAGAACTGCAATTTTGGTGCATTTGTATAGATTGGAGTTAATTGAATATCTGCTGCTAATGTTGATGTTTGATCTTAGATTATATACACTAGTCACAAAAAGTCAGGGATATTTGGCTTGTTGGTGAAATTTCAGGAAGAACCTAAAATGCACTCTAAACTTTACAAGTGAACCTAATATGACCTTCTCTAAACTTTTGAATGCACATGTCCAACTGTTCAATGTTTCAGTACTTTTTGCACAACTTGCTGTTCTCCAACAAGGAGCTTAACGGCAAAATTCACAACAGGTGTTTGATCAACAAATGCCACACAACTCCAGGCAAGTGTGGCATCAAACCATTCAAAACCATTTACATCAGTTTGTTCTGTGTACTAGATGATCTGCAAGGGTACCTGACCACAGACATCATTGTCTTGCATGGGCCAGGGAGCATCTACGTTGGACAAGGGACCAGTGGCCCTCAATGCTGTTTACTGATGAAAGTCGATTCACACTGAGCAAAAATGATGGCCGCCAAGGATGTTAAAGTCGTCAAGGAGAGAGCTATGCATCAGCCACTGTTGTCACCAGACAAGCCTTTGGTGGTGGTGGTGTTACAGTGTGGGCAGGTTTGTCTAATCAGTGCAGAACTGCCCTACACTTTGTGAGTAGTACAGTGAGAAGCCCATAGTACTTGAATAACATCATTAATCCAGTCATTGTGCCTCTGCATGAACAACAGAGGCCTAATTTCATCTTCGTGGAAGACAATGCGCCAGCTTATCGAGATCGCATCATTAGTAGATAGATAGATAGATAGATAGATAGATAGATAGATAGATAGATATTTTTGTGTGATAACCACTTTAAATGGCCCCAAAATGTGTTCTTTTGGCCTCCATTCAGTGGCATCTTGTGGGACTCCTGTTATTTAACAGCATATAATAGCACAGGAGACTGCACTACTCCATGTAAAGAGTTCCAGGAAAAAAAAAGTATACCATGCAGTATACATCCTTTTTTAACATGGGACAGATGCGACTCAGTGGCATCATTCAATCGGTTAATTTAACAGAGCTTTCCCAGCGCATACAGTAAAAGGACGATCCAGACACCATGTGAAAAGACCCTTATACTGTGATATCAAGGCCATTTTCCTATTAGCCAGATAGTATCACAAGAGTATTATGAAGAGATGAACATTTCCACCATATTGTTCAATAATATCAAGTATCATGATAGCACTAAACGACTGATATAACAACAAGATTGAAATTTCCTTTTGAAGTTTGGGATTTGATAGTCTTTTTGAAGCTGTAACAAATGGCTCTTTATAAAATAAAAGCTGCAACCTAATTGTTGGTCATGGGTATCTACTCCACTTTTCCTTTGCACCCATTGCCATTCTTGATACATTTTCACATTCAAGATTGTAATCCCCAGGATCTCATTAATATACAAAAAAACATGTACCTCTTTCTGCTTAGGGTCCTGTGGGTAAACATCAGGTGGTCCAAGGCGAGGTCTTTTCAGAGGTCTTTGTTCATAGCTAAGAATTCCCAAAGCAGCCATGATCTTTCATGATAACAAGGTGGAATAAGACAAACAGACACCCAGGTGACTGGATAGTTCTTTACTAAATCTGAAAAGAAAGAAGACAGGCACAAGTTACCACCTACAATGATAAAGTGTTTGGCCAAAAATAGAGAGGTTTTCAACAATGTTCCTTATAAATCCAGTCCTTTGTTACTGTCATGGATTATGACATTAGCTGTATCCTGCAGATTTTTTGGTTGTTCTTATGTAATGTTTTCTGATTTCTTGGATAAGCTTTTACTTTGTCCTTGAAGTACAGTAATTTTGGCATGCAGGCCATGAAGATGTGTGACTGTTACAACTTCTCCAACATAATGGCTTTCATTGTGGTTCAGTGGAGTCTCTAAGCCTTAGAATCTATTTTGTAACTTTTATCAGACTGATACATACATAACTTTTTCCACAAACATCAAAACTGTGTTAAACTTTTGTGTTTCAGAAACTGTTCACTGTAGAAAAAAAAAAGTGAACTAAGAGCTCATGTATTTGGTAGTGGCCTGTGCTTGGAGCTGGTATGGCAGAATGCAGCTTGACAGAAATTCCTTCCATATGCTTGTATATGAAACCAGAGGCATGTAGAGGTACGGCTCTATATGCCATATTAATGTTCCATTCATAGTGCATGAACAGTAACAGTGGACATCTGGAAGGGAGAAAATACTTTATAGCTCCATATAGTCACTATAACCTAAATTTTCATGTTATGTAGTCCAAAATTATGGTAACACTGCACATATGTCCTACATGTGGTTTTCGGCACCTTTCCTACCTAGATTTGAGGTATGGCTATGGATCTCTTGATTTTTAAGAGGAAACTGAAGCACTACTAACAGATCTTTGTGTAAGCAAGAGGACCCCGGTAGTTGGAGTGAATGCGTTACAATCCAAGAGCCACCCGCACAATGTTGGATTGCACAGAATGATTCCATGTGTATATTCAAGTATTTATATCTCATCCAAATGGTGTTCATCAGTTTAGAAGGCATTGAATTACAACAGCTCTTTGGGTAAAAATAAAAAGCTTTTTTTTAAGTGGATTCATTTTTTCAGCATAGTTAACACATGGGTAGGATAACACATTGCTCAATCAAAAATGTATTTTTCGTGAGTAAAATTTCTGGATTAAAAAAAAGAAAACACTCGTTCAGCTGTATGGAATATTTTTTTTTCCAAATTTTACTTACTTTTCATAGAAAAAAAAAGTTTTTGTAGATGTTTTCCTGAGGTTTTGTTTTTTGTTGATTTTGTCCCTTCACATTTTTTTTCAAATCACAGCATGCTCTGCGTACAGACATAATTTATCCTGTTTTTAAATTCAATACTGGTTTTGGTTTCCAAAACTGCATCAGGAAACATGACCACGACGTTGTACCCTAAGGGCTAATTCACATCCATGTTTAACTGATCCGGCAGGCTGTTCCAGCAGAGGAACAGCCTGCCAGAGTTCACCAGATCCGGTTCGGCTAATTTACTAATGGTGCATGCTTTCCCGGTAGGGGTGCATGTAGGCCCAGTTTAAGTTGACCGCACATAAGATGCAATGCAACAATAAGTTGTTTGTGGATATTCATATAACAAATCCCATAAGCAACATGCTAGACCAAGGCCTATTTCACAAATCTGGGTCAGTGATGATGTCCATGACAAGACAGTAACCAATCAGATTCCACCTTTCATTTTCCAGAGCTCTTCTGGAAAATGAATGTTGGAATCTGATTAGTTGTTATGAGCAACTAAGGCAATTTTCCTTTACACCAGTTTGATAAATCTCTCCGAGTGTCTATCCATGATGATGTCTGTGAAGAGTTCATTGTTGGTCTATGTATTAATTTTTGCCCTCTGTGTGTCATCTACATTCCATGGACACTGCTAGGCTTAAAGGGTTTCTGTCACCAGTTTTGGGCATAGTGAGGAAGCCGGGAGCCCGGCAGCCAGCGGCACTCACTGCGCCTGCGCCGAATGAAGGCCGCATGGCGCAGGCGCGGGATTTGCAGCACGGACAGGGCCAGCAGCAGATAGAGCGAGCTGCCTGGCCCTGTCCATCACAAGCAAGGGGGCGTGAATAAAGGTGGGGAAACGGCGCTACTAGGTGCAGGGTTACCGGCCCTTGCACCTAGTAAGGTTCATTTGCATATCACAAATATTTATTTTTTACAAAGACGGGGACACCAGTAAGAAAATGATTAACAGATTGTGCATCAGGTGACATTTGCACATTACAAATGTCATCCTGTTTTATATGCCCAAAACTGGTGACAGAAACCCTTTAAAAAGGATTTCCAGAGCATCTTCTACCAATGGTCAGTGAAAACCACTAATAGACATCAATTGGTGTGTTTGGTCCCCACCATGGACCAAAGCAGTGCATGTCTCCACTGGTTTTCCACTGACTTGTGGCCGGTTTATAGGCTGAGAGTCAGTTTTTCCTTGAGCGCAATGACAAATGATTGGCAGAATTCGTACCATACACATGTAGTTTTGGCCAACCACAGACAGAATTTTCCAACCTGGTCATCGGCCATCACAAACGATTAAGCGATTTCTCAAACGACGGTTAGACGAACTTGGCCGTTTTGGCCAATCTCCAACTTCAGTGCTATGAGTCCATGTACTTTCCAATATATTAAAAATATTAAAACAATGAAATTTTAAAAAAAACTTACAAGGGATATTAATTTCAACTAAAAATGCCACCACCCTCACTATTGAAACTTGTGGGCTTTGTACCTTGAAAGAATCTTTCAATCCTGAAAGAAAGAATCTTGGCAAACAATGTCCCACAAAACAGCGTGATTGAAGCTTTTGATCCTCACCGACTATGCAAGTTACAACAATTTAATCTGCTCTGGGTGAACTATTTTTGCTCTACTAACACAATGAAAGGGTTAATAATAGAAAGCGCCTACATGCCTTTATAATTCAGCGGCACTATTGTAGTAGTTTTTGACTGCCGTTGCTAAGCACAATTTTAACTCCTACACAACAGCAGTGAACTATTTATGCAACCGGCTACTGAATGGTGTGTGCACTTTTACTTGCCTTGGCCTCAGACTATGTAGAATCGGTATCCGGCCTCTTGGTGGTGTGAAGACCTCCTAGTCAGGTTACTTGTAGGTGTCACCAGTAATATGGTACATGTCGAGGATGCTGGCACTCCAGGACTGCTATTGCTTTCATCCCTTATTTAGTGCATGAGGGGGTTGGGAGAGTGATGACAAGGCTTGCAGCCGATATTCAGAACAGGTCAATGAACAGAGCTGTTCTGTGCTGCAGGCTCTGGGAGGGATCCAGTGAGTGCTGCAGTGCTTGCAGAGTCCTGGCTCCTCACAAAATCAAAGCACCACCATGCACTTGTTCTTCCAGCTGCACAGGCTGACGTCTGTCAGGCTGCCGGCTTCCAACCCACTTCACAGCTGGCCACGTCACAGGGAAATTAAAGGGAAAGGACGCTCGTTTGTGTCGGCTAAGCTCAATCGGTGATGCTCATGGGAATCTGTGATTATTATTATGCTGTTTCTTTGTGGTGAAGTCCCGTAGATGCTAGGTAAACCAATTCCCTACAGAGACGTTCTGAGTTTTCAGGTTTTCAGCAAATACAGTATGCCTTCACCATTGTATAATGAAAGGATCTACAACTTTCTAACATAATTCCTCAGCATCTTCTGTTGTCAGGTTTAGGGCTTATGGACACAAACGTACAACGCACGGGCACCATGTGCCAGCCATTTGCAGATGCGGACCCATTTATTTGAATGGGTCCGCGTTCCGCAACATTCAGTCCGCACACAAAAAAATAGTATAGAATGTTCTATTTTTTGTGGTGCTGAGCCACGGACCGAAATCCCATGGAAGCGCTCCATAGTGCTTCCTCTTCATGCCTTTGCTCCGCACATCTCCATATCTTGCAGGTTGCGGATCCATTCAAGTGAATGGGTCTGCATCCTTGATACAGAGCACACACGACTGTTGCCAGTATATCGCAGACCTGCTGATTGCGGACCACAATACGGCACAGCCGCACACTTTTGTGTGAATGAGCCCTTACTGTTTATACCCAGAGGTAAAGACCTGTACAGACCTAATGGGGGTCTTTTACGTAGCGTGGTACAAATGTTTTAGGTGTAAAAAAAAGTCACAGGCCCCCATCCCCTTTTGCAATTTTTTTAATGACCGTGTGACTATATCTTGTCGCACTTGTGTTTTTACACCATGTTCGACATTTAGGTGTGGTGAGGAAGTGACCGGGGAATGCTGGAATATCAGACCCAGCACATTTACTAACATTCATGCCTGAAAACCGGCATAAATGTTAGCATAAAACTACTCCACTTAAGGCCCCTTTCACACGACCGTCACGGATTAGGTCCGGATGTGTTCAGGGTGCGTTCAGGGAAACTCACACCATTTCAGTCAGTTCTGCGATTGCGTTCAGTTGTTTGTTTTTTTCCCCGTGGATGCAATGCGTTTTGATGCGTTTTTCACGCGCGTGATAAAAAAACTGAAGGTTTACAAAAAAAATCTCTTAGCAACCATTAGTGAAAAACATATTGCATCCACACTTGCTTGCAGATGCAATCCATTTTTCACGCAGCCCCATTCACTTCTATGGGGCCAGGGCTGCGTGAAAAATGCAGAATATAGAACATGCTGCGATTCTCACGCAACGCAGAAGTGATGTCACGCATTACACCTGTGCGGAAAACTCGCTCGTGTGAAAGGGGCCTAAGGGTATGCGCCTAATTTATGAGGAAGCACAGATCTCGTCATAAACTAGGTGCAAGCTACGGCAGCGCAGAGGGGAAACAAAGACTGGCGTCAAAGCTGGTCTTCGTAAATAGCTCCCAATATCTCTAACATTTAAGGCTAGGGTTACACTGCGACATGTGTCGTGCTACTTCTCGTTTCCAAAAATTTGCACATTTTTTTAAAATGATGCAACAAACATGCACAAAAAATCCATCCAAGTTGGATTTTTGTGTGACTGTTCGCATCGCAGTCGCAGCATGTCACAGTTGTAGTGCAACACCATTGACTATCATTACAAAAAATGTTGTGTGACACATGTTGCAGTGTAATTGTTCCTTTTTTGTTATTTAATTATAATTGTAGGCAATGGTCTGTGAGCAAAATACATCAATAGCCTAAATATTTACTGTCCTGACTGTTTGCCACAAAATATCTACATTTTAAAGGTGTTCTTTGGAGTAACCCAAACACTGCATATACCTGTTTTTCATATCATCACTTTCCTGGCAGCATGTTTACATGCAGAGCTTCCTGTTTTCACCAGCTTCCTGGCTCACTAAAACCAACATGCATTGCTCTGTAATGTTTCATGGGATTATGAGGCCGGAGAACCCCTTTAAGCGAAAGTGTGAAGCAGATCTTGAGTGATAAAGCAAATGCAAACCTAGCACTAAAGCCTCATTCACACGTCCGTGTTTCACGGACGTGTGCTGTACGTGTTCTCCACGGACAGCACGCGTCCCCATTCATTTTAATGTGAGTATTCAGACATCAGTGTTTCATCACGGTCCGTGGGTCAGTGTTTTTAGCACTACCTCTGCACCCCCTATAGTGCGGCCAGTCTGTGCGGCTTCCCGGTGTCTGGTAAGGTTTCACACCAGCGCTGACATATGGAGTTGCAACTACGGTCAAAGAAAATATACTGTATGTCATTCAGAGCCCACTGGGTAAATGTCATTTCAGACCAGGCACACCAGAAACTTGGCCAGGTGATGTCAATGCCACCTCCGTGTTGTAATTGTGGGATTTCTGTGCCAATGTCCTCCTCTGTCTCCTCATCCTCCACCTTGTCATGACCCTTCCCAGTGGTCCTCCAGCATATCAACTATGCAAAGTTAGGTGTTGTCACACAGTTTTTGCACCTGATCAGCTTTGGCGAATGGAGCGACACCGGGGAGGAACTGCTCCTCGTCATCAATAACGAAATTGAACACTGGCTGTCTCCCGGAGGTAGGAACTATGGTTAGTGATAACGGGAAGAACATTTGTCTGCGCTGCGTCAGAAAGGGATCACCCATGCGCCCAGCATGGCGCATGTCTTCAATCTTGCTGTCATCTGTTTTCTCAAGTCTTCTACTGAACTGTACAAACTGTTAAAAATGTCCATTAAACTGTGCAAGCACTTCAGCCACTCTTGCCATGTAAAACGCACCCTCCTTGAGCTGCAAAGTCAAAATACTTGTGACTCCGCTAACACACAAGTACACTCAGGCATGCACTATTCTCAGGCATCAAACAGGTAAAACACTTTTTGAAAGTTCTGCTTATTTTAGGACATACAAACAAGGACTAACATATAAAAGTTTCAGGATTTAAGAGAAAAAGGTACAGTTCTTACAGAATACAAAACGATCAAAACAAAATGGCATACAAACAGTAAACCAGTTATACACTCACCGGCCACTTTATTAGGTACACCTGTCCAACTGCTCGTTAACACTTAATTTCTAATCAGCCAATCACATGGCGGCAACTCAGTGCATTTAGGCATGTAGACATGGTCAAGACAATCTCCTGCAGTTCAAACCGAGCATCATTATGGGGAAGAAAGGTGATTTGAGTGCCTTTGAACGTGGCATGGTTGTTGGTGCCAGAAGGGCTGGTCTGAGTATTTCAGAAACTGCTGATCTACTGGGATTTTCACGCACAACCATCTCTAGGGTTTACAGAGAATGGTCCGAAAAAGAAAAAACATCCAGTGAGCGGCAGTTCTGTGGGCGGAAATGCCTTGTTGATGCCAGAGGTCAGAGGAGAATGGGCAGACTGGTTTGAGCTGATAGAAAGGCAACAGTGACTCAAATTGCCACCCGTTACAACCAAGGTAGGCAGAAGAGCATCTCTGAACGCACAGTACGTCGAACTTTGAGGCAGATGGGCTACAGCAGCAGAAGACCACACCGGGTGCCACTCCTTTCAGCTAAGAACAGGAAACTGAGGCTACAATTTGCACAAGCTCATCGAAATTGGACAGTAGAAGATTGGAAAAACGTTGCCTGGTCTGATGAGTCTCGATTTCTGCTGCGACATTCGGATGGTAGGGTCAGAATTTGGCGTCAACAACATGAAAGCATGGATCCATCCTGCCTTGTATCAACGGTTCAAGCTGGTGGTGGTGGTGTCATGGTGTGGGGAATATTTTCTTGGCACTCTTTGGGCCCCTTGGTACCAATTGAGCATCGTTGCAACGCCACAGCCTACCTGAGTATTGTTGCTGACCATGTCCATCCCTTTATGACCACAATGTACCCAACATCTGATGGCTACTTTCAGCAGGATAATGCGCCATGTCATAAAGCTGGAATCATCTCAGACTGGTTTCTTGAACATGACAATGAGTTCACTGTACTCAAATGGCCTCCACAGTCACCAGATCTCAATCCAATAGAGCATCTTTGGGATGTGGTGGAACGGGAGATTCGCATCATGGATGTGCAGCCGACAAATCTGCGGCAACTGTGTGATGCCATCATGTCAATATGGACCAAAATCTCTGAGGAATGCTTCCAGCACCTTGTTGAATCTATGCCACGAAGAATTGAGGCAGTTCTGAAGGCAAAAGGGGGTCCAACCCGTTACTAGCATGGTGTACCTAATAAAGTGGCCGGTGAGTGTACAATAAAAGGGAAAAAATAACAGAAGACCTAACACAAAGAAGATGTAGTCTTTTCTGCTTCCCTGAGGGTGGGAGGAGCAATGGATTCACACTCATTCTCAGCTGCCCTCACAATCAGAACCCCACTTTATTGCTTCAAGCATGATTGATTACTGGGCAGTGGATATGATAGATAGGGGGACTTCACTGTAGACAGGCAGATGTCTGTACAAAAAACTGTACAAGCCAGGCTATCTTACACTTTGTATTGCAAAGAGAAAGACCTCCTCCGCTATGGTCATATGGTTAAAGAGGACCTTTCACCACTCCTGACATGCCGAAGTGGGCGTGCTGATGATGGTGCACGGTGGTGAAACAGTGTCTGCTGGCAGAGCACAAGAAACAAAGTCATCCAAAACTCCTAGCTTCATGTCTCAGTTTGGAGGGCGGTGCAAGACAGGTTCTTGTTAGGTCAACATGTCAGGAGGAGGACCAGAGTGAGGTTATTTGTTTAGGTTAAAAAATTAGGGGTGAGGGCCTGCTGGTGAACCTCTTAAATATTTAAAGGCGAGGGCAGCCTAATAAGCAGTTTGATATGATGGAGGAAGAGGAGAAAGAGAACGAGAAGAGGGAGGGGTTCATGGAAATACAGTGTATTCATTACACTTTAAAAGCCACATTTAAAGTTCTTTTATGTTCAGGCGCTTTCCTCTGGTGGGTTAGCGAAGTCACGGGCAATCCAGGCCTTGTTCATGTTGATTAGCGTCAGCATTTTCAGTTGACAGGCGGATGCGCTTATCAGCTATTATGCCCCCAGCGGCACTAAATAACCGCTCCGACAAAACGCTGGCGGCAGGGCAAGCCAGCACCTCCAAGGCGTAGAGCGCTAGTTCGTCCCACGTGTCCAGTTTAGACACCCAATAATTATAAGGCACAGAGGGATTGCTGAGGACGTTGACATTGTCAGCTAGGTACTCCTTTACCATTTTAGAAAACTTTTCCCTCCTAGTTGTGACACTAGGCCACTTATCAGAACCGTTTCCACATGCAGCGCTGTCCGTCTTTATTGTGAGCAGGTAGAGGTCCAGTGCGTGCTCAGGTCGCACAGCAGTCAGTGAGCTGGCAAGTGTAAGTGCTGCTGCAGCGTTGCCAGGCCGGTGGAAGCTGTAGGTGACTTTCGGAAATGGGCACCTTCACCAGCAGCTCAGGCAAATAGGTGTAGGTTTTGAGAAACCGCTGAACCACTAAGTTGAAAGAGTTGTTTGGCCTGAGGAAGACTCCTGTTCATCCTTCCTGTCAGAGGAACAGGTAGACTCATTTATGTCATTAGTTCCAGGGTCCTATAGGTTCAGTTTGGTTTAGGTTCCTGTGTATGAACTCACCTACCTTTGAGGCCTGTTCATACTGGTAGTCAGTCAGGATTAGAGTCAGGGTTTCCTTTAGGAGGTGCCCATCTTCCTTCCTTAGTTTCCAGGCCTAATCTTCTTTCCCTCCTACGCTCTGTTTGGTTTCCCCCCCACACCTGAGCGTGACAGTATGTGTGTGAGCTTGCCGAGCTCCAAAGCCACCACCAAGTTGCGGCTGTTATCAGACACAACCTCATCTGGTTGTAGGTTGAGTGGCGAGAGCCACAGCTCAGCCTGGTCCCTTATACCTTGCCACAGCACTGTGGCGGTGTGTTGTTTGTCACCTAAGCAAATAAGTTTCAGCACAGCCTGTTGCCGCTTCCCCACCGCTGTGCTACACTGCTTCCAGCTACTGACTGATGGCTGACTGGTGCTGCAAGATTAGAATTCCTAGATGGATGTGGTGGAGGAGAAGGAGGGGTTGCAGCCACTAATGTAGGTGGTGGCGGAAATCCTTATGGAAATAGGGCCCGCAATCCTTTGTGTCGGTAGCACCTGTGCCATCCCAGAGTACAACTCGCTCCTAGCCTCCACAGCGTTCACCCAGTGTGCCGTCAGGGAAATGTAGCATCCCTGGCCAGAAGCACTTGTCCATGTGTCAGTCATTAAGTGGACCTTCCCAGTAATAGTCATGGTGTGGCAGCAATCTACCTGTGTGTTAAGCTGAAATTGAGCATCATACCTCAATCGCCTGTTTACGTCGTTTCAGTTTCCACACAGTTGGAATTGAAATAGCAGCAATCTACCTGTGTGTATCAATGAGAAATTCAGTGTCAAGCCTTAGCCGTCCGTTTACATATTTTCTGTTTCCACACAGTCACAATTTAATTTTATAGGCATTGTTAAATGTAATTAAATCAGAATATATATGTGAAGATACATGATATAGCAGCAATCTACCTGTGTGTATTAAGGAGAAATTGAGCATCAAGCCTTAGTCATTCGGTTATGTATTTTCATTTTCCACACAGTTGGAATTTAAATCTTTTTTGGGATTGTTAAATGTAATTAAACCAGCATAAATAGGTGATTACTACAGGACACAAGGTATAGCAGCAATCTACCTATTTGTATTAATGAAAAATTCAGCATCAAGCCTCAGTCATCCCTTTACGTATTTAATTTCGCAATTCGGATTTAATTTCTCTATTTAATTTTTTGGGGCATTACTACAAGGTACAAGGTATAGCAGCAATCTGCCTGTGTGTATTATGGAGAAATTGAGCATCAAGCCTCAGTGTCAGGATTCGGGGGCGCTGCGGCCCTCCAGCGGATGTTGGGCGGGTGTGGGAGTTCCCGTGTCCTGACGCTATGCGGCGCTCATCCCGAGTGCAAGCCAGAAAATCCTCTTGTAACACTTAGGTTCCTATAGGGTTAAAGGTTTGGCTAGTTTTGCTAGTTTTACTGGCAGGCATCACTGCCGGTAATTTTGGTCCATTCAGGGTGTGGCTGGGATCCCTGCTCCTATCACGCCTTGGGGCTGGGACTCTAGCCAGTATTTAGTTTCACACTCGCTATTCATCTGTGCCTGCTATAGAGCCTTGAGCCTAAGCTAGCTACTCTGTGTTTATCCGGTATTCCTGTGACTCTGTACCTTATTCCCTGGTTTCTGTTACTTTACCTACCTTTTGTGTTATCCTCTGTTTATTCCTTGCTTGGTTCCGTTACTTTTTACCCCTTCAGTTCCTGACCTGTTTAGGGTTGCTCCTGCTGGTGTTTTGTTTTGGTTGTTTGTCTCGTGTTCTACTTTCTTCAGTGTAATTGCAGTCTTCGTTTGGGGCCGGCCTGTTAAGGAGCCGGGTTCCCCAAAAGGCAGGGACAGTGGTTTGGGAGGAGTGTCAGGGCCTCACTTTGTCTGTGTCATTTGTGTCCCCCTGACCCACTCCTCACACTCAGTCGTTCGTTTACGCATTTTCAGTTTACGCATGGAATTTCAATATTTTTTGTGACTAGTTAATTTTAATTAAACCAGCAGGTGCCAATACATAGGCCAGCACACAAAAGTATCTGTGAAGGATAACGAATGTAGGCCTAAATCAGTTTGTAAACACAGAAATTAAGGGAAACACATTTGCATTTATTTATTTTTTTATTGGGGGCTGATAATATTCAAACTAGCAGCATACATACATAATTACTAAACCAATAGACTGGGTAGCACACAAAAATATCTAGGATTGATAACAAATTTAGACCCAACTCCATTTCCCTATTTCACACATTTTTAATCAATTTTTTTTGTGGGGGTTGTTGATTATAATCAAACTAGCAGAATATATACATGTTTACTACACCAAGACATAGGGTAGTGCACAACATTTTCTGAGAAACCCAAAAATGTCTGGGCTACACAAGGGTTCCAAACGAAAGACCCAGAGCCAGAACGTGGGTAGTAGCAGCACCATCTATCCAGCTAGAACATTATAGTTGAGGAGAAAGAGGATGAGATTGTGGATTGGATAGTTTACTCGTCCTCTCACTCATAGCAGGATGATGTGGAGGTGACTTCAGAGTCCGACACCGTGCTTAGGAGCCAGGGGTCACAGCGTTCCTCCTGCTCCTCCTCCTTACAGCCCCATAGAAGGCTTTCAGTTGAGTCCTCCTAGTCTTCACTGCCCCTTCCTTGAGAGGCGTCTTCCTTTTTCCTAAGAAGTAGCAAGAAAACCCCACCACACCCTTTGGCCGATAGTCAAGAGAGTCTCCCTGTTGACGAGGAGGTGGAGGAGGAGGCTGCAGACCCCAGGAATAGTCATGTTGGTGGTGGTAGTAGTAGTGGTCCCCGTAGCCACAATTAGCACTGGGGACATCGACAGTGGCAGTCGGGGAAGAGCAGGGGAGGGGGGCCAAAGAACCCACCATGATATCCCACAGTTTGATAGAAGCGAAACGAAGGCCGATGATGATTGTGTGCTGGACAGGACTTGTCCCTAACCAAAAGGAGTGAAGCATAAAACAACCTTTATTGTATTAGTATTAAAAAATGTAATTGTACAAAAAGTGCGTGCAGATAAAAATCACCAAGCTAGATGCATGAGTGCAGCCAGGGACAGCAGGTGTGCACTACCTTTCTGATCCTATCTTACTGCCTATAGTTGTGATAAAATACACAAATCAGTTCTCTTCACTGACTAGGTAGTATATGAGTTAACATCAGCATGGCACCTAAAACCTAACCATTACCCCCCAACATGTTTCGCCAGCTACAGTGGCTTCATCAGGGGTATTGGGCAGAATTTCCATATATAGGGGATTCCTAACAGGCATTGTTTCTTCCAAAAAGCCATCCTTGCCCTGTACTCTCACGTTGTGGACAACATGGGGTGCTCCCGGCAATTCTCGCTGTGTGGCAAGGTTCCCGCCACAGTGGACACCTGGAGCAGCTCTTATGGGCAGGGACAGTAGATATCTTTCACGGCTCACTGGGTCAATGTTTTTTTCCGGCAGCAGTGAGGCAGCACCCTAGCAATGAGGCCAGGTCCTTTGAACCTTCCCACAATTGTGTCAGCCTGGTTCCCACACCAGGCACTTATCCGACTCCTCCTCCATGGACACATATCACATGTGTCAGGTCAAGTGTTCCCACTTCGTGTTGGAGCTGATTGGCCTGAGAGAGTAGCCATGCTGGCGAGCAGTTGCTCATGTACACCAAGCAGCAAACATCCTGCTGGCTGTAAACTCGCCGACTCCTACTGGGCAAGGTGGTCAGCGACAGTGGGCGCAACATTGTGGCCACCCTGAACCTGGGCGAAATAACACATGCTCCTAGGGGTGCAGCGCTTTCTAAATAAGTACACTGGCATGCCCAATCCCATGAGACTGTCCAGGCATTTCAGCCATTCTTACGCAGCGACAGAACGGCCCGCTGCTAAACTGCTTAATCTGCAACGTGCCAACTAGCTGGAATTCGACATTGCACATGCTCAAATGTCTGACGGATTTTGTCATGTATCGGACAGCCTTGGCAGTAGGGAGCATGTGTTGCTTCAAGGACAGGCAGTGGCAGCTAATCCGAGAGGCCTATTGGGTGCTGAAGCCACTAAGTTTGTCAACAGGGACAATTGGGGCATGAACGATGTCATCCCTCTCATATTTATCTTATAGCAGACGCTGATGCTCATGTAGCAGGAGACCACGGCGGAAGAAGAACAGCTGACGCATCTTGCTGTCCGCCCTATAACTGTTGGGGACAAACAAAGGTAATCTGCCATGGAGGAGGATGATGATGAAGATGAGCAGCTGTCACTGCAAGCAGTCTGATGATTACTGGATAGCCATGTTTTTAGACCCTCGCTACCAAGACAAAATGGGGGAATATTTTACTCTGGCAGAAAGGGAGGATGAATTACTTTACTACCAAGAAACACTGCGTACACAGCTTACCACGAGCAGTCGCCTGCTGCCAGCATGTCTGAAAGGGACGCCGCTCCCCGCAGAGTCATCGCCCTCCTGCCTCTACGGGCAGCAGAATCTGCAGCAGCAGCCATTTCAGTTTCCACAACATGGTGGAGCAGTTTTTCCACGTGCCACGCCTGGCTGAGGCCAGTCAGCAAGCCGACAGCTCCCGCCTCAATACTCAGGTTAAGGCCTACCTAGACTATGGCCAGTCTTTGTTGCATACCGTGTTCCCTCATGGATTTCTGAGCAGGCAAACTGGAAAACTGAAAATAAATACAATGCAACAGCACTCTGCAAACCAAATAAAGTACAAAAATGCCATAATAATATAAAATATTTTGATGCTAATGCTACACTCATTTAGTAAATTTGAGATTCTTGGCAAACTGGAAAACTGGCCCAAATTCGCACAGCACGATCTTTATCTTCTTTTTTTGTCCTACCTCCAGTGTCATCTCAGAGAGGGTTTTTATCTCCATTTGGGATGTGGTCACACCCAAACGGACCAAGTTGTCCCCCCGCCAGTGTACAAACATCACTGTTGTCAAATTGAACAAAACCTGGATTTAGGGCGATTTTCACACTCCTCCGGCTGATTCCGATGTATAGACCTCACCCACCTCGCCTTGCTAGCAGTGCCATCTTGCCATTGTTGCTGTCTGTCTGCCTATTATCACATTCTGTACGGCTGTTCCAGCCCTCATCATCCTACATGTACTAAGTTTACACACCGTTGAAATTTTAAAATTCTGTATTATTAAATACAGATTAAAAAAAACAAATAAATTAGGCATATTTCTAGTGCGTATTTTTAGTGCAATGCAAAGGGTATTTGCACCACAATCTGCAGCTTCTCCCCGCTCATGGCAGGTCTAAAAAAGTGGGCGTGGTATGGGCAGGGAAGAGAACTAGCCAGCAGACCCGTCACATTTACCATTTTCGTTTTAGTCATAGAAAATGGTCTAAATGTAAGACAGCTAGGAAGCAGTCTTACATTTAGAAGCGGCAGTGGATCTACCTCCAACTATAGGGGATATTAAGACTGGCGTCTAAAATGCTAGTCTTAATAAATGTGCCCCTATGAGTCCTATGAGGCTAGAGGGGATTATATACCTATATATATATATATATATATATATATATATATATATATATACAGTACAGACCAAAAGTTTGGACACACCTTCTCATTCAAAGAGTTTTCTGTATTTTCATCACTATGAAGATTGTAGATTCACACTGAAGGCATCAAAACTATGAATTAACACATATGGAATTATATACTTAACAAAAAAGTGTGAAACAACTGAAAATATGTCTTATATTCTAGCTTCTTCAAAGTAGCCACCTTTTGCTTTGATTACTGCTTTGCACACTCTTGGCATTCTCTTGATGAGCTTCAAGAGGTAGTCACCTGAAATGGTATTCCAACAGTCTTGAAGGAGTTCCCAGAGATGCTTAGCACTTGTTGGCCCTTTTGCCTTCACTCTGCGGTCCAGCTCACCCCAAACCATCTCGATTGGGTTCAGGTCTGGCGTAGCACCCCATCACTCTTCTTCTTGGTCAAATAGCCCTTACACAGCCTGGAGGTGTGTTTGGGGTCATTGTCCTGTTGATAAATAAATGATGGTCCAACTAAACGCAAACCGGATGGAATAGCATGCCGCTGCAAGATGCTGTGGTAGCCATGCTGGTTCAGTATGCCTTCAATTTTGAAAAAATCCCCAACAGTGTCACCAGCAAAGCACCCCCACACCATCACACCTCCTCCACCATGCTTCACGGTGGGAACCAGGCATGTAGAGTCCATCCATTCACCTTTTCTGCGTCGCACAAAGACACGGTGGTTGGAACCAAAGATCTCAAATTTGGACTCATCAGACCAAAGCACAGATTTCCACTGGTCTAATGTCTATTCCTTGTGTTCTTTAGCCCAAACATGTCTCTTCTGCTTGTTGCCTGTCCTTAGCAGTGGTTTCCTAGCAGCTATTTTACCATGAAGGCCTGCTGCACACAGTCTCCTCTTAACAGTTGTTGTAGAGATGTGTCTGCTGCTAGAACTCTGTGTGGCATTGACCTGGTCTCTAATCTGAGCTGCTGGTAACCTGTGATTTCTGAGGCTGGTGACTCGAATGAACTTATCCTCCGCAGCAGAGGTGACTCTTGGTCTTCCTTTCCTGGGGCAGTCCTCATGTCAGCCAGTTTCTTTGTAGTGCTTGATGGTTTTTGCGACTGCACTTGGGGACACTTTCAAAGTTTTCCCAATTTTTCGGACTGACTGACTGATTTCTTAAAGTAATGATGGCCACTTGTTTTTCTTTACTTAGCTGCTTTTGATGTAATGCTGAAGGCAGCCAGCAGGTGGCTCTGTGAAGTCCTACAATTTAGTATTTTCCCTTTCAGAGTTATTGAAAAGAGTGAGAAAAACTTAACCACTTCATTAACAGTGTAGTTTGGGTGCTTTTGATCATATCCCATTTATAGATTTTTGTCGTTTACGGTAATTGGTACATTAGTGTACAGTTTATTTTCATTAATATTTTGCACCAGTATTTGTGTATTTAACATAATTTCTTTTATTCTTGTTAGCCATTAACCCCTCAGGACAAGCCTATTTTGGGCCTTTCAGACAGGCATTTTTTCTGTTTAGCCTTTGTTGCATTCCAAGAACTATAACACTTAAATTTTTCCATTGTTAAAGCTATGTGAGGCCTGTTTTTTTTTACATATATCTTATTGATTAACCTATATGGGTGAATTGGAAACAAAACACTGATTTTTGTATTATACATTTTTTGTATACACCATGAGGCATACATAATGTGTTACCTTTATTATATTATTATTATTCTACCTTTAGTGTCACCCCCATTTCCTCATAGATTGTAAATTATTTCAAGCAGGGCCCTCACTCCTAGGTTCCTGTTGGTTATTATCCTGTAATGTTCTGATGCCTTTTTGATTTGTACATGAACCCTCTGAATTCTATAGCGCTTTGGTGGCATATGGTGGCACTATATAAATAAAGATTATTATTATTATTATTATTATTATTATATGGAGTATCATGATTACATTGATATCAAGTGGCAATGAGCTTTGCAGAACAAGCTGTAGCTTTTATTGGTATCATTTTAGGGTACATAAGTCGTTTTGATAGTACAGAACATTGGTGGAATTTAACCCTCCCTTTAAAATGTAGCTCAGGACAAAGACATTATTATAGCTTCCATTGCATTGTAAACTCCTATGCACTTTGCTACCGTAGTGGTAGCTTCAAGGCAGACGGCTTTGTAATATGTGAAGTGAAAGTGTTATCAATGTATTTATGCCAGTTGTCTGGTGTAAATACATGAAGAAAGATGCTACTCAGGACAAGTTTCATATTTTTGAAGCACCTGTTGCACTTTTTCCAAAGTTGGATATGGTGGGATAGGCAGAGGATGACTTTTTTTAAATTACATTTTTTTAATTCAGATTTCTTTTGTGCAATAGTAAAAATCATAAATTCTTTAAAAAATCTGGAGCCCTGGGCTTTGCGTTTCTCGATGCCTGGGAGTGTTTGACGCACGTGTACTGGGAAATTGGGGGCACAAAAGGTGGGGGGGGCAAGGGGCTTGCAATAAATTTCAAATACAGTTTAGGAGAAAGAAAAAAAGTTAAAAAAAAACTAATATAAAAATTTTGTAACAAAAAAAAAGAAAAAACTAGTATTTTACACGGTAAAAAAAAACCTGCACCACAAACTGAGCACAGATACGATCAGAGATGGATGTCACTGATCAGTGCTACGCAAGCAGATGTTTTGTGTGCATGCAAAAACCTGTAGTATAAAAATGTACTACTGTAAAAAAAAATCTGAACCAACACTACTATCTACACAAAAAAATCCCTGCGCCGAACATTAAGCACAGATACAATCAATAATGTACTGTACTGATTAGCCGCTGCAGGACACAGAGGAAAGTTGGTGCAAAAAAATGACAAAAAACGCAGTGCCAAAAAAATTAGCACAGATGAAAAAAAAGGAACATAAAGGACTCTGAGGAGAAGACAGAAGCTGTTTATTACCACCTCTGCCTTCTCCTTTAATTGGTGCATAGCGCTCAATGATTGCTCTGTAGTGAATAAAGGTAGCAGCTATGATCAGGTTATTGCTGGGTGTCTTGAAGGCAGGGCAGAGCTGCAGGGTCTTAGCAGACCGTCATTAGCTCTGCCTGTGTAAAGCAGGCCATGTCCATAGGTTAGGGGGCGCAGTACTTGGCTTACCCTGGGCGCTGACAACCCATGCTATACCACTGATGTCAAGGAACAGGAAGAAGTTAAAAGTTATATCTACTGAAACAAAGTGCCTGGATGCAATCAACTGTAGACTGAAAAGATGATTGATGTCCATATGAGAAAAAAAATCTATTAAGCCAGGATATATTGTGTAGTATAGCACCAGGATCAGCACAGACACGAGGTTCAGTCGAGGATGCAGATATTGAAAGCCTGAGATGAGTGTGTACACAATCATTCCCATGAAGATTTATGGGTCTCCCGGGACATTACAGGATGAGTTGTGCATGTTCCAATAGACAGTGAATTAAAATGGGAATGTTGCCCGTTTCTGGAATTTCATCTCCACCAGTGAGGCAGAATGCATTTACTTAGAGAAGAAGCATCTATCAGGTTACACAAAGGTGCCATCTGCTGCCTGAGTCATCAAGTGAAAGGGAAGAAATAAGGAATAGCACTTTGTTCTTTATGCCGGCTGTTGACTGTTGAGTATATGCTGCTTTCTGTAGTCAGTCACCTATGGCTTGCCTATATCTTGGGTAAATTCAAGACTCCTCTATGCACTCCACTGATAATTGGATTTAAGATAGCTAAATACTTTTGGTGCAGTCATGCCTAAACTGCAGAAGAAAGTTCTCTTCTGTCTGGCTGGTACACTAAGCTTCGCCTGTGCCCTCGCGATTGCAGCTGCATTAGGCATTCAGCTATGGGTAAAAGGAACAGTATTGTGTAAGACAGGAGCCCTCTTAGTCAATGCTACAGGAGAAGAACTGCACAAGTTTATTGGGGAGATCCAGTACGGCCTGTTCTATGGACAGCGAGTGAAGCAGTGTGGACTCGGTGGGAGACCTACTAAATTTTCATGTAAGTAGCACCCTTGGTGTTGTGTCTTTGTGTCTTATTTGATAGTAGTGAATGAAATATGCACTATAAAGTTTTACATGTAAAACATTAATATAGCTGAGAAAATGAGCACTACATGATACTCTGTTACAATTTATCTCCCAATTTATTATCTATGGATATAGGGTATATGTATCACTCTCCATAAATGTCCCCAAATCTGAACATTGCAGCAAAAAGTCTACTAGGAAATATACATTTACTTATGTGTCTGTGAGTGAGTTTCTGTTTATGAGTCTGGGTGTGATGAGGCCTGTACAGTTGTGAAATTTCTTAAACTTATATACTTTATTCTACGTCATGGGCTTTCCGTTAGGCTCGGGCTACATGATGGCTAAAAGTGGCGCATAAATCATGGTAAAATTGCAGTAGAAATGCGACTTCAGTTGTTCCTTAAAGGATAAATCATGTAAGTGTGTGAATGTTGTAAATTGTAGAAGACAGGTGAAAGTTTTGCGATGGACACAAGGTCACTCGAGACTTTTCCTCTATAATCATTAAAGTTGCCTTCTGACTGCAATTCACACATCCCATGAGGTACAATCTATAATTTTAGGGCTCTGTCCATTATATTATAAATTGTCACAGTTATATATGTAAAGTAAAAGATGCTTCTATAGCTGACACAGTTTCTGAGAATTATTCTGTTTCTATTTCTTTTCTGATGCTTTCTTAAATACAATATTTGAGTACTCTGGAGAAGATTTATGGGACAAATTTACTGAAATATCACAAGTGTGTATGTGAATTGTTGTTTACTATATATTTTACTAATTGTTCTCATAAACCAGTTACAATCATTAAAGTATATCACATAGAGCAATGCAATAAGGAGCAGGAACAGTAACAGGGTACTGTTTGCAAAAAATGTCATATTTTCTATATAAATCTAAAACTAGGTACATATTGTGCTGAATGTAGACCCCCATACACCACAGTATGCTTATACAGTTTCATTGGGCTGCCATTGATTCTCATTAATCCCCAATGCATTGGTATTGAAAAGTATTAATTGTGTTTTTTCGGTCCAGTTGAGGCTGTGGGATTCCAATGTATAATTGGCAAAAATATGTCAAAAGAAGAATTTTTGTTGTCATATATTTAAATATTAAAGTCCATGGGTATTTGTGTCACGAGATTTTCCTCTTATATACATTGCACAGTAAATAATTCCTTTGGGTAGGCTCACATCTGAGATCATTAACTGCAGTAGTCTGTTCCAGCAGAGGTGCAAACTACCGGAGTTACTGTATCCAGCATAGCCAGCTATTATAGTGAATTGGGACCTGGCGGGGAACCTGCGGTTTTCCAGCATTAATGCCGGCTTTCTGCTGGAAAAATTGCGCAGTTACTCCAGTAGTCTGTTTTTGGCAGAGGAGCAAACTAATGGAGTTACCGTATCCATCGGAAAGCCGGCATATATGCTACACCAGATACAGCAACTCTGGTAGTCTGCTCCTCTGGCAGAAATGACTACCATAGATACCAAAGACAGATGTAAACCTACCCTTCAGGTGCCGTCAGATATAGTTTTTTGTGTGCCTTTTTGCAAAAAAAAATATATATATTCAAAAAGTTTGGCATGTGGACTATTTTTTTAGTTCTTTCTTGCCTTTTTGGCCAAATAGTGATTGATCACAGACGTTTTTTAATGGCCTTTTTTCATGTCTTGCGCTTTTGTATAGGAAAGTGTGTTCTCCCTGTATTGTCACTTTTTCTGTAGAGCAGTATGGAAAAATGCATTGGTAAAAAAAAAACTGCCTATAAGCCATTAAAAACCGCAATACACTTGTGTTTTTTCAAGCAGGACAAGAAAATCAATGGATGTCTAAGGGAAAACACCACAAACATATCATGCTGTAATTAAAAAAATGCAAACAACATAACTCAAGGGTCAACAAATGCTACCACAAAAAAAAACACCTGTTTGTATTGCGTTAAAAAAAAAATTAGATTTCACTTGCTAAACTGTACTTGAAATGTGAAGTGAACGCACAAATGTGTATAGATACATTTACACCTCATACCTTGCCTGATTTACTATAGGTGCACTATAATAGAAAGGTATTTTTTATTTGCCTTCCACATAATACTCTAAATCCTGCATGTTCCCAGTGAGGCTCACTCTGAAAAGTGATGGAAACCTTAATAGAGTCCCCGATTAGAGGGCATTACCACATTGTGAACCCCAGTGGCGGACTGAGAAATTAAAGTGTTCCTGGAAAAAATACTAAAAGTGGTCCCATTTTGTAGTTGAGTCCAAATTCATGGAAGGCAGGGCCAGCAATACCATTTTGCGGCACATTATACCACCCCAACAGAGCCAAATACCACAGTCCATCACAAAATACTGCCAGCAGCACAAAAATACATTTCCCTGTAATGTATGGCCAATCTGCCCCTGGTGAACCCCAATCTTGGCACATATGGGGGTGATTTATTAAGGCCAATGTTTTACATGCTAGTCTTAGGGGGTTATTTATTATCCAGAAATACGCCTGTATTAGGCGGATTTCTGGTGCAGATTGCGGCCCAAATAACCTTTTCCCTGCTGACGCCAGGTGGGCGTTACATGATCGGGGAAGGGGACAGGCCGGCAGGCCCATCTCTTTCACCATTTTCTACACCTGTTTTAGACTGAGAAAATGGTCTACATTTAAGCCAGCAAGAAACCTGTCGTACATTTAGAACTGGTGCTGGATGGCCTCTACATAACTTCGGTGGATCCACCTTCACAGGGGTTATTAAGACCGGCATTTTAAACACCATTCTTACTAAATGACCCCCTTAAATCTCTGTCTTGATGTCATAAGAAGCACTTGGCCACCTATTTTGTAGAAGAGGTCAGCCAGCGTAAAACCACAAAATGTCCCAAAATGTGTTAGTTTTTGCTGCCAGAAAACTGGCATTAGTGGTTTAATAAATTCCCGGCTCAGAATAGACTGTTTTCTAAGTAGAGTAGTAGAACAGTAAAAGCAATTACCTGCCGAGCGGTATTGATTGAAATAGGTATTGAATACTGCTGCTAAATTGGTCATTGACGGTTTGCTGTGAGCAATTATCTGTCCAGAGCCCTGAGATCAGGACCAGTTATGTCCTCATAGTGTCTGTACTTGCTACTGTTACTGTTAATATATGTGTGTGTGTGTGTGTGTGTGTGTGTTTATATATATATATAGATATATATATATATATATATATAGATATATATATATATATTTCTGTGAAAGAAATATCACTTTTGTGCCATTTGCCTTTACATATTACTTATTAAGTATCAGCAAATTCCAGAAGTTATGCAACGCTAGGTAACTATATACTGAGAGCCTGGCCTGCTGTAATACGATAGGGAGATTATTATCTGACACTGTCAGGGCTGCATTTAGACTTCATGCTGCCAGAGCCATGCTCTCACTCCCCCCATTGATATCCATACAATTTGAACAGCAACAGTGATGGCTAACCCTCGGAGATTCAGGTATGATGAAACTACGACTCCCAGTAAGCTCCTATCATTTCTATGGAGTTCTGAGAACAGCCAAGCACGTGTACACCTTGGGAGTTGTAGTTTTACCACAGCTGGAGTGTCTGAGGTTAGCAATCAGTGTCATGTATACCTCACAACTCCCTCATATGCATGCACACTTAGGGCTCATGCATATGGCCGTTGCCCGGCCGTGGCCGTATTGTGGCCCGCATACTGAGGATCCGCAATACACGGGCACCGGATGCGTGCACCCCGCATCACGGATTGCGGACCCATTCACTTGAATGGGTCCGCAATCCTGGAGATGCGGAACAGAGGCATGGATTGGAACCCCACGGAAGCACTACAGAGTGCTTCCATGGTGTTTCTGTCTGTGCCTCCGCACCGCAAAAAAGTAGTGCATGCACTACTTTTTTTGCAGTGTGGACCGTGGGATGCAGATTGCTGGTTAGTGCCCACAAATTGCGGTCCACAGCACGGGCACTGACGGCACACGATCGTGTACATGAGCCCTTAACTGTATGCCACACTTTGGGTCCTATTAATCAACAGTATCATAAGAACAGAACTAACAGAGGTACTCCCAACTGAAGACTCACATGAAAGAAAGGCTTCTAATAGCTTTAAGGATGTCACATACAGGCTCCTGTATAAGACCTCATGCGCACAACCTTATGTATTTTGGGGTCTGCAAAAAACGGATCCTCACACAATCTGGATGACATTCGTGTGCATTGCAAAAAAAAAAGTCACAGAAAAAATACCATAAAAAGTAGCCTTTATTAAATATGCATTAAAAGAGGCTGGTACTGACAGCTCACAAAATAATAACAAAAATAAATATATCAAAGTGAATGATAGGTAGTATATGGAGGTAGCCTATATTGATGGGCTTGTTGATGTAGTAGGGAGGGGGCCTACAAAGGATGGAGAAAAATTAGCCCTATTCTAGCCCTATGCTGGTATGCCCTACCTAAGACGGAATGGCCGCCCCGATAGGGGTGATCCTGTGCCTGGAACCTCCTGGGATCCCTAGTGAGGCCCTGACACAGAACAGACCGTCACCACAATACTACCTGTCAAGAAGACACCACACCAGTGATATGAAAAAAAAATACCAAAAATAATAAACTGATAAGTTTCAGAGAAATATCAAAGAAAAAAGAAACCAACCAATTCTACTGTGGTAGGGTTCCAAATAACAGAGCCTCAAAAATAGGCAATTATAATATATATTCTTAAAAACGCTGGTCAGCACAATTCATCGATAAATGTCAAAGTACAGATATTGATATATAATTAACAGTCATACATAGTGCAGATATTAATGTGTAACTAGCAATAATATAAATCCCTACGCGTTTCACCTTACTTGAAGGATCATCAGGGGCAAGATGATATTGAGAAAATATCACAACCAAACTAGAGATGTATCCAGGTACTCAAAACCAAGATTTTTCAGTCAAAAGATGGTGAGTACATTCATCAATAAAGTCACTCTGACATATTGGTGTATGATATAACACCTAATTATATAGAAGTACAACACTAGATGTTGCAAAAATAAACAACATGTATTCCCTGGTAATTTCGTAATTCGTGTGCATTCCGTATTTTGCAGAACGGAACAGCTGGCCCCTAATAGAACAGTACTATCCTTGTCTGTGATGCGGACAATCATAGGACATGTTCTATTTCTTTGCGGGACTGACATACGGAAACGGAATGCGCAAGGAGTAACTTCATTTTTTTTTTTTGCAGACCCATTGAAATTAATGGTTCCACTTACAGTCCACAAAAAAAATGGAACGGACATGGAAAGAAAATACGTTCGTGTGCACGAGCCCTTATAGCGACCAGATACAGACAATACACCACAGTCTGCCCCTCCTGTATTATAGCGACCAGATACAGACAATACACCACAGTCTGCTCCTCCTGTATTATATGTTGCAGAGTATGGTTGCTGGGTGCAGCACAGTCAGTTTAGATCAGACATTGTGGAGTAACAGGAACTGGGTTTATTGGAACATACATGCAATAACTGAAGGTCACCTTACATGGTGAATGGCACAGACAGGAAATGCAAGTGGCTAGACTACAAGTGAGCATTAGTAACAGCGACATCTAGTGTCACAACAATAACTGCAGTCAATCCAGCAATAGACTAAGCTGTAGTTGTATCTCCAACACCCCTTCTCAACAGCTAAGGCTTAGTCTGATAAACCCATCTTCTTTGTAAGCCTTGAGTGTCTTTCAGCGATCAGGGGCTTTGTAAGGATATCTATCTGTATGCATTCTGGGTGTCTATAACCTAAGCGCCTGTGCCAGATGTGTATACAGTCATTGTGCTTATGTGTGCATAGTCTTACCTTTTTCTTCACTGTGTTGAGGTGATACAGATGATCATCCAGCTTGGTAGTTGCTATTGTCTGCTTGCCGTCCAGTATAGAACACTTGTCACCTTGGAATTTTGCAGTGAGTCCTTTGGCTGTTAGACGCTTCACAGATAAGAGTCCTCCTTCTAGATCTGGAACATAAAGCACATCTTTCACTGGTATGGCTAAATTGTGTCCCGCATCATCAGGGTATACAATGGTTCCAAGCCCATATCCTTCTGCATGTATTTTACTTCCATCTGCAAGGTAAATTTTTCTTTGTTATTCAGATAAAGTTCTGTGAAAAAACTTCTATCACTCGTCATGTGACTGGTTGCCCCCTCGATGCACCAGCCTTGACATTTATGGTTGCCTGTCACTTTAAATGTAGCATTCCAGTTTCCTTCCCATTGATCAGAGATTGTGGCTTTGACCTTTTGTTTGGTATAAGAGGGGCACTGTCTCATTTGCTCTGCTTTCCATATAGTACAGTCTTTCTTTATGTGTCCCTGTTTGTGGCATCTAAAACACGCCCTGGTCTCCTTCCTATATAACCTTGCGTCTGTAGCTTTAAGAGCGCTTCTGGTGTCGGTTTCTGTGGAGTCATGCACTAATTCCTGTCTTCTCTGATACTCTATGAGCCTGGTTTTTACAAATGCTAGAGTCAGATCTGTCTCAGGCCGTGTCTCCAGTGCATCGATCAGTGCAGTATATGTGTCGGGTAAACTGCACAACAACATGGCTACGGCGTGACTGTCTATTATATTCTCCCCGATTGATCTGAGATATGCAATCACCTCCAGCATGTCATTTTTATGCTCCTGCATGTCCTGTTCTCTGCTAAGCCTCATTTTGTAAAGTTTCTGCAGCAGAAACAATTTGCTGTTTAAACTGGATCTTTCATGCAGTTTTTTCAGTACATCCCACATGCCTTTCGCTGTGCCCTCATGGCGTATGTGAATAAGCTGAACATTCTCCACTAGTAAGATTATGGTGGGCCGTGCCTGTCTGTTTTTCTTGTCCCAGTCCTGATCATTGTCCTGTGGCCTCTCTGTAGTGGTAACCTCCCACAAGTCATCTCTGGATAATAGCATTTCCACTTTAAACTTTCATAGCTAATAATTGTCATTGTTCAGCTTGGCCACTGAGAGTTTAACCTCTGAGTTTCCGGCCATTCTCCCTCCTTTATATATGAACAGTCTTAGGGCTCGTTCACATCACCGTTAGGGCTTCCATTCAGTCTTTCCGTTATAACATCGTTCTGTCGACAGGACTTTGTTTTCCGTCCAGCATAACGGCAACCAGACGGATCCGTTATGCAGAGCCATAGGCTTCTATTATGACGGATCAAAACGGAATGCCTCTTAAAGGTGTCCATTTTGATGTCCGTCCTAGGGATTCCGTTTCTTTCCGTTATAACGATGTTATAACGGAAAGACTGAACGGAAGCCCTAACGGTGATGTGAACGAGCCCTTACTTGTCTACAGGAGATGTCTCTGGAAAGCTTCCTTATGTCGATCTCCACATCGGCCACGCTGTCTTCCGTTCGGGGCTTTGTTCTGCCTGGGTCTCGCCTGGTCACTGGGCTTTATCCAGTCACTGGGCCCATAACCTATTACAGAGTATGGTTGCTGGGTGCAGCAGAGTCAGTTTGGATCAGACATTGTGGAATAACAGAAACTGGGTTTATTGGAACATGCATACAATAACTGAAGGTCACCTTACATGGTGAATGGCACAGACAGAAAAAAAAAAAACAGTGAGTTCACATCAATGTAATACATCATAGAAATGCAAGTGACTAGACTACAAGTGAGCATTAGTAACAGCAACATCTAGTGTCACAACATCAAACTACAGTCAATCCAGCAATAGACTAAGCTGTAGTTGTTGTATCTCCACTATTATAGCGACCGGATACAGACAATACAGCAGAGTCTACTCCTCCTGTATTATACTGACCACATACAGACAATACACCAGAGTCTGCTCCTCCTGTATTATAGCGACCAGATACAGACAATACATCACAGTCTGTTCCTCCTGTATAATACTGACCAGATACAGACAATACTCTAGAGTCTGCGCCTCCTTGTATTATAGTGGCCAGATACAGACAATACAGCAGAGTCTGCTCCTCCTGTATTATAGTGACCAAATACAGACAATACACCAGAGTCTGCTCCTTCTGTTTTATAGTGACTAGATACAGACAATACACCAGAGTCTGCTCCTCCTGTATTATAGCGACCGGATACAGACAATACAGCAGAGTCTACTCCTCCTGTATTATACTGACCACATACAGACAATACACCAGAGTCTGCTCCTCCTGTATTATAGCAACCAGATACAGACAATACATCACAGTCTGTTCCTCCTGTATAATACTGACCAGATACAGACAATACTCTAGAGTCTGCGCCTCCTTGTATTATAGTGGCCAGATACAGACAATACAGCAGAGTCTGCTCCTCCTGTATTATAGTGACCAGATACAGACAATACACCAGAGTCTGCTCCTCCTGTATTATAGTGACCAGATACAGACAATACACCAGAGTCTGTTCCTCTTGTATTATAGTGACCAGATACAGACAATACACCAGAGTCTGCTCCTCCTGTATTATAGCGACCAGATACAGACAATACACCAGAGTCTGTTCCTCTTGTATTATAGTGACCAGATACAGACAATACACCAGAGTCTGCCCCTCCTGTATTATAGTGACCAGATACAGACAATACACCAGAGACTACCCCTCCTGTATTATAGTGACCAGATACAGACAATACACCAGAGTCTGCTCCTCCTGTATTATAGTGACCAGATACAGACAATACACCAGAGTCTGCTCCTCCTGTATTATAGTGACCAGATACAGACAATACACCAGAGTCTGCTCCTCCTGTATTATAGTGACCAGATACAGACAATACACCAGAGTCTGCTCCTCCTGTATTATAGTGACCAGATACAGACAATACACCAGAGTCTGCTCCTCCTGTATTATAGTGACCAGATACAGACAATACACCACAGTCTGCCCCTCCTGTATTATAGTGACCAGATACAGACAATACACCAGAGTCTGCCCCTCCTGTATTATAGCGACCAGATACAGACAATACACCAGAGTCTGTTCCTCCTGTATTATAGTGACCAGATACAGACAATACACCACAGTCTGTTCCTCCTGTATTATAGTGACCAGATACAGACAATACACCAGTCTGTCCCTTCTGTATATAGTAGATCTCCTGCATATAGTGTATATATTGTAGATCCCTTGCATATAGTGCAAGTGCATATATAATATATTCACTATATGTAGGAGATCTACTATACATACTACGATATGTGCACTATATGCAGTAGATCTACTATACATACTTAACATGTACCATCTGCAGGAGATCTACTGTATATACCAGGGGTCAGCAACCTTCAGCACTTCAGCTGCTGTGAAACTACAACTCTCAGCATACAAACATGCTTGGCTGTTCTTCTAACTCCCACAGAAGTGAATGAAGCATTCGGGAAGTCGTAGTTTCTGAACAACTTGAGTGCTGGAGGTTGCTGATCCCTGGTATACTGTATACTATTTTATGCACTATATACAGGATATTTACTACACATACTATATATATATATATAGTATATATATACTATGTTACTACAATATATATATATATATATATATATATATATATATATATATATATATATATTGTAGTAACATAGTAACATAGTTTATAAGGCCGAAAAAAGAAATCTGTCCATCCAGTTCGGCCTGTTATCCTGCAAGTTGATCCAGAGGAAGAAGGTAATTGAAGTCAATTTTTCCCACTTTAGGCAATCAGGCAATCAGAATAACTCCCTGGATCAACGACCCATCTCTAGTAACTATAACCCATAATATTATTACAATCCAGAAATACATCCAGGCCACTCTTGAACTCTTTTAGTGAACTTACCATCATCACCTCCTCAGGCAGAGAGTTCCATAGTCTTACTGCTCTTACCGTAAAGAATCCTTTTCTATGTTTGTGTACAAACCTTCTTTCCTCCAGACGCAGAGGATGGCCCCTCGTCACAGTCACAGTCCTGGGGATAAATAGATCATGGGAGAGATCTCTGTACTGCCTCTGATATATTTATACATAGTTATTAGATCTCCCCTCAGTCGTCTTTTTTCTAAAGTAAATAACCCTAATTTTGATAATTTTTCTGGGTACTGTTGTCCACCCATTCCAGTTATTACTTTAGTTGCCCTCCTCTGAACTCTCTCCAGCTCTGCTATGTCTGTCTTGTTCACAGGAGCCCAGAACTGTACACAGTACTCCATGTGTGATCTGACTAGTGATATGGAAAGTGGCAGGACTATGTTCTCATCACGGGCATCTTTGCCCCTTTTGATGCAACCCATTATCTTATTGGTCTTGGCAGCAGCTGTCTGACACTGTTTTTTACAGTTAAGTTAGCTGTTCACTAAAATTCCTAGGTCCTTTTCCATGTCAGTGTTACCCAGTGTTTTACCATTTAGTATGTACTGGTGACTTGCATTATTCCTTCCTATGTGCATAACCTTACATTTGTCAGTGTTAAAGCTCATCTGCCACTTCTCTGCCCAAGCCTCCAGTCTATCCAGATCCATCTGTAGCAGTATACTGTCCTCTTCTTTGTTAAAGCGTACCTTTTATGGGTCCAGACATTTGTAAGTAAGGACAAAGTTATGTAGGGCATCTAATGTGTATGTAAGTGATCTTAGTAAGGCTACTTGCACACCTGCGGCGCGTGGCTCCGGCAGGCTGTTCTGGTGGGTAAACAGCCCGCCGGATCCATGCTGCCGCAGGTGCACGTGTGTGGCCGGAACTGCGCTCCGGCCCCATTCACTGTAATGGGGGCGGGCCGCGGATCCGGCCACAGCAAGGCAACCCCTGCTGAGAGGCGGCCGGACCAAAATACAACATGCACCTGCGGCAGCACGGATCCGCAGCCAGAGCCCTGCACCACAGGTGTGAAAGGGGCCTAAGATCACTTACATCCACATTAGATGCCCTACATAACTTTGTCCTTACTTACCAATGTCTGGACCCATGAAAGGTCATCTTTAATTACTTTACACAGTTTAGTGTCATCTGCAAAAATTGATATTTTACTGTGCAAGCCTTCTACAAGATCATTAATAAATATATTGAAGAGAAGTAGTAGTATATATAGTATAGTAGTAGTATATATAGTAGATCTCCTGCATATAGTGTATATATAGTAGTTCTCCTGCATACAGTGCAAGTGCATATATAATTTACGCACAATACACAGGAGATCTACTATATATACTATGATATATATATAATATATACTACTATATGTGCACTATATGAAGGAGCTCTACCATATGTAATGAATATATAGTGAGTGCTTCTGCTCTACCAGTCAGCTTGACAGCTAGCGCTGCAGTGCAGAGGGGAAGGAGGAGAATCACTCTTCTCTCTCCTCGTCCTGTGCCATGGAGGTGCAGTGGGCAGCTTCACTGCAGGCAGGAAAAATATGCCGCGGTTGTAGGGATGTAAAAAATAAAAATGCCCTCTGTGGTGGTGCCTCCTGCTGGCTGCTCCCCAAGTTGCATGCTCTTTAGTGCCTAACTGGAAATACGGCCCTTTACACTCTTGAAACAACTGATTGGGGGGATGCCAGGAGTCGGACACCCACCGATCTGATATTGATGACCTATCCTGAGGATAGCTCATCAATATAAATGAAGCAGACAATCCCTTTAAACTGTAATTTACATATTTTCAAAAATACATATTTCTCCAAAACACAGTAACAGGTCAGAGGAATAAAATATGATTTCAATCAAGATCAGCCCTGCCAGGTATTATGGCTAGCTTAATAGGGTTGATCCTATTGACAGATGTCCTTAAAACCCTTAATACAAAATCACATACATGCACATCATTTTTTATTAAATGAGTTTTCCTGTTTGCATCAACATCCTTTAAAATAATCATTTATGATAGAATCAGCCCTGATTACAGCTACTATCTCTTCTGCTGCCTCACATTAAAAATAAAAGGTAAGAAAGCCAAGTAGCCAACTGAATATACAGCACACACTAATAAATACCAGCAGTGCATATACCGTAGCCTCCAATATCTACTAGTGAATATACCACACACATAAATATCTGGCAGTAAATACAGTGCATTGAAAAATACCCCTTGAACTTTTCCACATTTTTTCATGTTACACCCACAAACTTAAATGTATTTTGTTGTGATAGACCAACACAAAGTAGCAAGTATCTGTGAAGCGAAAAGAAAATGATACACGGTTTTCAAAATTTTTAATAACTAAAAATTTGAAAAGTGTGACATACATTTGTATATAGCCTCCTGTACTCTGATACCCCTAAATGAAACCCAGTGTGACCAATTGCCTTCAGAAGTCACCTAATATAGAGTCCAACTAATATAGAGTCCAACTAATATAGAGTCCAACTAATATAGAGTCCACCTGTGGGTAATTTATTCACAGTATAACTACAGGTGTTCTCTGAAGGCCTCAAAGGTTTGTTATAGAACATTAGTGATCAAACAGCATCATGAAAACCAAGGAACGCACCAGACAGGTCAGGGATAATATTGTAGAGAAGCATAAAGCAAAAAATATAAAATACACACATTACACTTACCATTTCTGTAGATTGCTGGACATCTCATGAAGGCAATAAGAAATTCAGTCTCCAGACATCCCAGGAAATCAGTTGAGGGTAGCCATGGGGGGTGGGGAGCACAGGACAGATTTATTATTGAATTATTATTATTGAATTATACCAGAATTGAACCAGAAGGGAACTAAAAATAACTACAGAAATCGTTACTACAAACAATGTTTCAATTTTTCATATTACTTTTCCTACTTTCCCAAATCCTACTGAAATATCCCCACATTCCTTCACCCAGCAAGGAACTATTAATATCTCCCTCCATCTTACCTACTCATCTGATTGCTTGCCCAAACCTGTTTGTTAACATAAAACACTTTCTTCCCAAACATAAACAGCCTCCTCATGCCCTCTCCTACTCCCACCTACTAACAATTTCTCTGCTTCTCCTTATTGCAGGCGATATCTCTCCAAATCCAGGCCCCCCTCAGCAAATCCCCACTATCTATTTCCCACTACCGATCTCCTTCTACAAATTTCTACAACCCCTTAAAGGGTTTCTGTCATCAGGATTTACCATAGTAAACCGAGTGTCATTTGCAATGTGCAAATGACACCTGATGACAGATATGTATTTTTTATACTGCTCAGTAAAGTAGTTTTTGTGAAAATTGCGTTTTTATAATATGTAAATTACCTCCCCTAGGTGCAGTAGGCGTGAACCCTGCACCTAGTAGCGGCCGTCATTCCTCCTCCGAACCCTCCTCCGTAGCGTTGATTGACAGGGCCAGGCAGCCAGCTCTTTCGGCTCCCGGCCCTGTTCGAGTTCCAAATCCCGCGCCTGCGCACTGCGATCAGCAATCCGCGCAGGCGCGTTGAGCCGCCGGCCGCCCGTCTCCCGGCTTCCTCAATGCGCCCGCATTGCTGATCGCAATGCGCCTGCGCGGGATTTGGAACTCGAACAGGGCCGGGAGCCGAAAGAGCTGGCTGCCTGGCCCTGTCAATCAACGCTACGGAGGAGGGTTCGGAGGAGGAATGACGGCCGCTACTAGGTGCAGGGTTCACGCCTACTGCACCTAGGGGAGGTAATTTACATATTATAAAAACGCAATTTTCACAAAAACTACTTTACTGAGCAGTATAAAAAATACATATCTGTCATCAGGTGTCATTTGCACATTGCAAATGACACTCGGTTTACTATGGTAAATCCTGATGACAGAAACCCTTTAAACCTGAAAACCATTCTCCTGACCCCTGCTCCCTTTTCCCTCTTGCAGGAGCATTATGGAATGCTCGCTCTGTCTGCAACAAACTCTCCTACATTCATGACCTCTTCGTCTCTCGCAAACTTCCCTTTCTGGGTCTAAGAAAACATGACTGACACGATCTGACACTGCCTCCCCTACTGCACTCTCTTATAGCAGATTTCATTTCACAGACATCCCCCGCCCCGGCAGCAAACATGGTGGAATAGTTAGTCTTCTCCTATCAGACAACTGCTCCTACAGCCCCACTCTACTACCACCCTTTATTACACTCCCTTTATTTGAAGTACACTCTGTTTGCTTCTTCTGCAGCTCCCCCAGTCCACACACTAACCCACTCCCGTAGGAACCTTAAACATATTGACTTTCGCTTGCTTTCTGACTCTTTTGTGCCACACTCTACCATATGTTTCTTCCAGGATGCAAATGCTTCCACCACTCTGTATCACAACACAATAAGCACAGCTCTGGACTCTGTTGCCCCTTCACACACAACAAAACCCGAAAAATCAGCAGACAACCCTGGCACACTAGCCTGACCAAAAAACTGAGACAAGCGTCCAGGGCTCCTGAGCTGCAATGGATGAAATCCCATTCTAAGGAGCACTTCACCGCATACAAACAAACCCTCCTCATTTTAAAATCATCACTTACTACTGCAAAACAGGCCTACTTCTCATCCGTCATATCTTCCCTGTCTCACAACCCTAAACAACTTTTAAACACTTTCAATTCTCTTCTCCGTTCCCCAACACCCCCACCCTCACCTCTCATCTCAGCTGAGGACTTTGCCATATACTTTAAATAAAAGATCATCAACAGTAGAGAAAGGTTCAGTGCACAGTCCCCACAGCCCCTCTACACAGCTACTCAGTTATCTTCTCCCAAAACCTGCTTCTCCACTATTAAAGAAGGAAAACTTTGCACCCTGCTCTCCAGATCACATCTGACCACCTGTTTACTTCACCCAAACCCATCCCACCTAATCCCCAACCTCACCACAGTGTTTATCCCAGACCTAACCTATCTCTTCAACTTATTAATATCCACTGGTGTCTTCCCCTCAATCTGGTTTTCGACCCTACAACTCGACTGAAACTGCCCTTCCCAAAGTCACCAACTACCTTCTGACGGCCAAAACCATAAACAATACTCTGTCCTCCTCCTTGACTTCTTGTCTTCTGCCTTTGAAACTGTTGACCACTCCCTTGTATTACAAACCCTCTTATCTCTTGGCATCATGGACCTGGCCCTCTCATGGATCACATCATACCTCACAGACCGGACATTTAGTGCCTTCCACTCTCACACCACACCATGTCCTGCAAGGCTCTATCCTAGGACTCCTGCTCTTCTCAATCTACACCTTCGGCCTAGGATAGCTTATAGAGTCCCATAGCTTTCAGTATCACTTTTATGCTGATGACACACAAATTTACCTCTCTGGTCCAGACATCACCACTTTACTATCCAAAATCCCACAATGCCTTTCTTCTATATCCTCCTTCTCCACTCGCTTTCTAAAACTTAACATGGATAAAACAGCACTTATAATCTTTCCCCCATCTTGCTCAGCCTCCCTAACAGGTCTATCTATCATGATTAATGGCTGCACACTCTCTCTGCTGCCTTGGAGTAACCTTGGATTCTGCCCTGTCCTTCTAACCGCACATTTAAGCCCTTTCCACCACCTCCAACTCAAAAATATCTCCTGCATTCGTGCATTCCACAACCAAGAGTCTGCAAAAATGCTTGTACATGCCCTCATCATCTCCCGCCTAGACTACTGAAACATCCTCCCATGTGGCCTTCCATCTAGCACCCTCGCACCCCTCCAATCTATCCTAAACTCTGCTGCCCGACTAATCCACCTCTCACCCCGTTACTCCTCTGCCTCCCTCCTCTGCCAGTCACTTCACTGGCTCCCCATTGTCCAGCGAATTCACTTTTAAATACTAACAAATATATATAAGGCTGTACACAACCTGTCCCCTCCATATATCTCTGAGTTACTTTCCCGATACATTCCCACACGTGATCTCTGATCCTCACAAGACTTCTTCTCTCCTCTGCTCTTATCACCTCTTCACACAATCGCCTCCAAGATTTCTCCCATGCATCCTTCATACTCTGGAATCCATATCAGACTCTCACCTACAATGGAATCCTTGAAAAGAAATCTGAAAACCCACCTCTTCAGATAAGCCTACAACCAGTGACCCTGCTGCTATACCACCGTGATCAGCTTTACCCACACCTACTGTGTCCTTCCTCCATACCTTGAAGGCAGGGTCCTCTCTCCTTCTGTACCAGTTTGTAATTTGTCTTGTTCATGCTTATTGCAACTGTCTGTATTATGAGTGTATACTAGAGATGAGCGAGCATACTCGTCCGAGCTTGGTGCTCGTTCGAGTATTAGGGTACTTGTAAGTGCTCGCTGCTCGGAGGAGTATCTCGCCATGCTCGAGGAAATGGCAACTTCTGCATCGTGCTTTTTTGGCGCCTATAAACACAGCCAATCACAAGCCAGGAGACTCTGCGGTACACCCAGCATCACGTGGGGCCCTTACATGTCGATAGCAGGGGTTGGCTGGCCTGATCAGGTGACCCTGGAATATACTACTGACTGGCCGCGGTGCTCGGCTCAGATGCTGTCTGGATGTCGTTAGGGATAGAGCTGCTGCGTTTCAGGGACAGTGTTAGGGCCTGCATTTAGTTCTCTGTTAGGAAGGAATCACCCACAAAGAACCCAACAGCCCTTCTAAGGGCTAAAAGACTTTTTTTTTTTCGTCTCCTGGCTTGGCTGGCTGGCACTAGTAGTGCAGCTATCGCCATATATAACCCCCTTTTTTTATGTTATATCTCAGTGATACAAATCCATTGCACACAGCAGTGTGGAACCATTCTGTGTGTCACAGTTTAATACACTCACTATTTTCTGTCCAGGTGACACTTTCTGTACGTCACTGAATACAACCAAGTCTTTTGCTGCCTGTCACGTGTATAGCTTGATCCCAAAAATCTCTGTGCGACATTTGTCTGGGTCGCAGTCTAAATAGCCACCGTCAGTAGGATGTCAGTTAGCTCGACGATAGTTTCTGCACGTCACATTCCAAAAAAAACAAAAATCCAAAACAAAATATATTTAAAAAAATAGTTTTTTTGTTGTTTTAGCTCAGTGATACAAATCCATTTCACACAGCTGCGTGTAACCTTTCTGTGTGTCACAGTTCAGCACACTCACTCCAATCCATATTTTCTGTCCAGGTGACACTTTCTGTACATCACTGAATAAAACCAAGTCATTTGCTGCCTGTCACGTATATAGCTTGATCCCAAAAATCTCTGTGCGACATTTGTCTCGGTCGCAGTCTAAATAGCCACCATTAACAGGGTGTGAGTTAGGTCTACAATAGTTCCTGCACGTCACGTTCCCAAAAAAACAAAACTACATAAAAAAATATAGAAAACCAAATATATTAAAAAAATTAGTTGTATTTGTTGTTTTAGCTCAGTGATACAAATCCATTTCACACAGCAGTGTGGAACCATTCTGTGTGTCACAGTTCAGCACACTCACTCCAATCCATATTTTCTGTCCAGGTGACACTTTCTGTACGTCACTTAATTAAACCAGACTGAACAAGTTTGTGCGTTTCAGTACACCAGGCCCGTTTATTTTTTTTTTATATATATATATATAATACACTTATATACAGAAAATGTTGAACCCCAGGGCTAAGGGTCGAGGACAAGGGCGTGGGCGTGGGCATTCAATTACTGCAGGGGGCAGAGGCCGTGGTCCTGGGCAGGGTGAGACAGTACCTGCTGATGAGGGAGCTGTGGAACGCTGCAGAGCTACACTCCCTAGTTTCATGTCTCAACTTACAGGGACACGTGGTAGAGGACTGTTGAAACCACAACAGTGCGAACAGCTGATCTCGTGGATTGCGGATAATGCTTCAAGTAATTTGTCCACCAGTCAGTCTTCCATGCAGTCCACCCACATTACCCAAGGGAGCACTCCTCTGGCTCCTCCACCTCAACCTCCTTCCCCCCAGTCTGCCCCCT
>ONZH01026886.1:0-15721 GCA_900303285.1 Rhinella marina
GTTCTAGGGGGGTCCAGACCCGCTGGACCCCCCTGTAGGTGCGCCCCTGCCTGTGTGCCGAATTTGGTGAAAATCGGTCCAGTAGTTTGGTCGCGCATAGAGAACAGACAGACAGACAGACAGACAGAAACTCATTTTTATATTATTAAGAGATATATATATATATATATATATATATATATATATATATATATATATATCTCAAGTTTGCATATGTACGTGCGTGTGCATGTCTCTCTCTCTCTCTCTCTATATATATATATATCTCTTAATAATATAAAAATGAGTTTCTGTCTGTCTGTCAGACAGACAGAAACTCATTTTTATATTATTAAGAGATATCTGTACACACTGCATCTATTATACCTCGTACCTCACATATCAGTACACTGCTGTATATACTATATATCTGTACACTCTGCATCTATTATACCTCATATCAGTACACTGCTGTATCTTCTCTTAATAATATAAAAATGAGTTTCTGTCTGTCTGTCTGTTCTCTATGCGCGACCAAACTACTGGACCGATTTTCACCAAATTCGGCACACAGGTACATCAGGTGTCCGGGAAGGTTTTAGACCAGGTCTCATCTCTCTAGGACATACCGTTCCTGAGATATTCCCAAAATATGATCTCCATTAGCCAACATTACAACTGGGAGCTTTGGTTTTAAACTCCAACTGCCATTCTCTGCAAAGGCGAACACAGGGAGGGAGTTTCCATAACAACGAGGTAATTATCAGCAGCTGAGGATCTCATCCATTTCTATTCACTGACACTGTTAAAGGTATTCCGGTTACCATAAATATAACTTATGTTTTTTTCTATTACTACAGTTCAGTAGTAATAAAAGATGTTTTCCTCCACTGCTGCCTATTGCGTGGGCTCATAAATAAGCATGGTATTGACCTTTAATTCAGGCCACCCTAAAAGAAGTACTTAAAACCCCCGCCCCAGGTCTCACTAAGCCACACCCCCGACTCCATCAGGCCACACCCCCTTTCACTCCGCAGCCAACAGAGATTGAAAAAATAAAAGTAAAAATCAACTTCTGTTTGCTGCAGGGGTGGGAGGGTGAATTTCTTTCTGCAACGACACACAAAAATTTTAGATGAAATAGACTAATTATAGACTACAACCGTTCAAAGCCTTTTGCTAAGCCACGCCCCGTCTGTCAGGCCACGCCCCCTCTCACTCCGTAGCCATTCTGCAACGACACACAGAAACATTAAATGAAATAGATTAAATGCACCTATGCAAAGCGCTTTGCTAAGCCACACCCCAACTCTGTCAGGTCATGCCCCCTCCCACTCCGCAGCCAACAGGGATTGAAAGAATGAAGGGAAAAATAAACTTCTGTCAGCTGCAGGGGTGGGAGGGTGAATTTCTCTCTGCAACGACACACAAAAATCGTAGATGAAATTGACTAATTTTAGACTACGACCATTCAGTACTAATAAAAGATGTTTTTTTCCACTGCTACCCATTGCGGGTCCCCATAAATTACCATGTCATCGACCTGTAATTCATGCCACTCTGACCCCCGCCCCAGATCTCTCGAAACCATGCTCAGACTCTGTCAGGCCACGCCCCCTCCCACTCCGCAGCCAACGGGGATTGAAAAAATGAAGGTAAAAATCAACTTCTGTCAGCTGCAGGGGCGGGAGGGAAGTTGGATTTCTTTCTGCAACAACATACAGAAACATTAAATGAAATAGATTAAATATACCCGTGCAAAGCAATGTTTTCTTCCACTGTTACCCATGGCGTGTCCTCATAAATTACCATGGCATCGACCTGTAATTCTGGCCACCATCAAAAGAAGGACTTAAAACCCCGCCCCAGGTCTTGCAACATCACGCCCCCGACTCAGTCAGGCCATGACCCATCCCACTCCGCAGCCAATGGAGATTGAACAATTGAAGGTAAAAATCAACATCTGTCAGCTGCAGGGATGGGAGGGAGGATGACTTTCTCTCTGCAACGACACACAGAAACATTACATGAAATAGATTAAATATACCCGCGCAAAGCAATGTTTTCTTCCACTGCTACCCATTGTGTTTCCTCAAATTACCATGGCATTAACCTATAATTCAGGCCACCCTGAAATGAAGGACTTAACCCCCCCTGTGTCCCATTAAACCACACCCCCTCCCACTCCGCAGCCAATAGGGATTGAAAAAATGAAGGTAAAAATCAATTTCTGTCAGCTGCATTGACTTTCTCTCTGCAACGACACACAGAAACATTAAATAAATAGATGAAATATACCCAGGCGAAGCCGGGTCTTTCTGCTAGTGTATATATATATATATATATATATATATATATATATATATATAGTGAGGCAGTGACAGGCCTCACGCTTCATAGAGGTCTGGAGGGGATTGATATTCCAGTCCACATCCCTATTCCACCACAGGTGAGGCCACCTGGGTGTAATTACTGCTGTGATAATCCAGCCCTCAGTGTCAGTCTAGGCAGAGGAGACAGGCTGAGGAGGCCTGAGAGGTTAGAGCCTGCGGAGGCTCTGTGTGTGTGGTCTGAGCCAGGAGGGCTTAGGGGCCACAAGGCTCTGTGTAGCCTGGAAGTTTGGGGGGCCCCGTGACCCTAGGAGAAGAGGGTCCCACGGTCACAGTCTGGAGGACTAGTGGACCATTTCCCCCAAAGGTATGGTTGGAGTCACAGCCAGGAGGCTGCTGGACTGGAGGGCTGAAGAAGCCGCACTTAAAAGCTGTGTGTGAACAGTGTCTGTATTTAGGTGAGTTAGCTGAACTATGTTTAGTCAGAGCCCAGCCGGGCAGGTGTTGTTTTTATGATTTGTTTTGGTGCGCTGGTGCCAATAAAACTGAGTTGGACCTGAAAATCCCCGTGTTATGAAGATATTGTGTGATGACGACCCCCTGAGAGGATACGATCCCTTACAAAATATATATATATATATATATATATATATATATATATATGTATGTATATAGTGAGAGAGAGAGAGACACCCACATATATATATATGCATGTGCATATCTTTCTACATATGTGTGTGTCTCTCTCTGTCTGCCTCTCTCTCTCTGTGTATATATATAGAGACAGACACACGCGTGTGTGTGTGTATGTGTGTATATATATATATATATATATATATATATATATACACACACACATACACACACACACACGCGTGTGTCTGTCTCTATATATAACGTGTGTATGTATATATATATATATATAGAGAGAGAGAGAGAGAGAGAGAATGAGTGAGAGACACACAAAAATATATATATGTATGCATCATAATGTATTCCAGAATTGATTCTTTTTGTACAGTAAGGGGTTGTCCCACCATAAAAACATATCCCCTATGCACAGGATAGGGGAAAGGTATCTGATTAGTCGGGGTCCAACTGCTAGAAAGGAACTGTGATTTCCGGTGGTCAGATCCCCACCAATCAGATACTTATCCTTTATCTTGTGGATAGGGGATGACATATTAGGCCTTGTTCACACTTCCATTTTTCACTTCATGCATGCTATAATACAGGAGGCTGGCAGAGGAAGGAGTGGGCAGAGGCTGGGATGGCTATCTGGCAGCTGCATGCTGATCCCAGCCTCTGCCCGCTCCTTCCTCTGCCGGCCTCCTGTACTATAGCATGCAGTACATACCGTAGCAACCTCCCCTCTCTGCCCACTGCTCCGCTGTGTACTAGTGCTTACTTTGGCACACTTACATATGCACACAAGCAGTTCTAGGATAGTCCTGGGCTGACATCGGGTGTGTTCATATGTAAGTGTGCCATAATTATACGCTAATCATCTCTGCCATCTGTGCAGGTCCTTGGTTTCCAAACAGTGGGGCACTTGCCTACTGCAGCCAATTACTAGTTGCAGCAGTGATGTGTCACCTATGAAGCTTGTAAGTGGGACATGTGCCATGACACATCACCACTGCAGCCAGTCATTGGCTGCAGCGGTCATGTGCGCCTTGTCAAAATGGACACTAAAAATTACAGTAAGTACATTTAAATAAAACGCAAAATAGCCACATGAGTGGGGTTTTCATGGAATAAGGGGGTTGCAAAGAAGTGCGTGTTTAGCGGGGGGCCCCATAAAAAATTTGCTGTGGGGCCCAGTCAGATCTAGCTACGCCCCTGCACTCTGGGTTCACCGCCACACTGTGTCAGGGTAAATTTTTATGTAGTTCACCTGCTACCTCAGTCTAACTTGGTCACTCTGTTGTCACCGCCATGCTGTGTCAGGGTAAATTTATATGTGGTTCACCTGCTACCTCAGTCTAACTTGGTCACTCTGTTGTAACCGTTATGCTGTGTCAGGGTAAATTTTTATGTGGTTCACCTGCTACCTCAGTCTAACTTGGTCACTTGGTCGTGTCACTGCCATGCTGTGTCAGGGTAAATTTTTGGGTGGCTCACCTACTACCTCATCTAACTTGGTCACTTGGTGGTGTCACCGCCATGCTGTGTCAGGCTACATGTTTGGGTGGCTCACCTGCTACCTCATCTAACTTGGTCACTTGGTGGTGTCACCTCCATGCTGTGTCAGGCTAAATTTTTGGGTGGCTCACCCGCCACCTCATCTAACTTGGTCAGTTGGTGGTGTCACCACCATGCTGTGTCAGGGTAAATTTTTGGGTGGCTCACCTGCTACCTCATCTAACTTGGTCACTTGGTGGTGTCACCGCCATGCTGTGTCAGGCTACATGTTTGGGTGGCTCACCTGCTACCTCATCTAACTTGGTCACTTGGTGGTGTCACCTCCATGCTGTGTCAGGCTAAATTTTTGGTGGCTCACCCGCCACCTCATCTAACTTGGTCACTTGGTGGTGTCACCGCCATTCTGTGTCAGGCTTATGCCTGCGTCCTGGGGTGGGGTATAGGACAGCAGTGCCAGCATGGGCAGTGCTGTCACCCACAGGCGGTGATGACCTTTGTTGCACCTAGTTGGGTGCGTTCCTAACATGTGCCAGCGCATGTGCCCTGCCCATCTTGGTGTGGGTCAGCACAACTGTCTTGAGGGTCACCACCAGGCTATTGCCCAGAATTTGGCATAATGGTACGATTAGGCAGCCTCAGAAGCATCCATGATTGCTGCCCCTGCTGTTTCCTGTCCATTTCCGTGGTGTTTCCATCATTTTCTGAGGTTTCCAGGTTTTTAGGCAACCTTCCCTGTGCAGAGCTTTGGTCCCCTGCAAAAATACTCGAGTCTCCCATTGACTTCAATGGGGTTTGTTATCTGAAACGAGCACCCGAGCATCAGGAAAAATTTGACTCGAATAACGAGCACCCGAGCATTTTAGTGCTCGCTCATCTCTAAAAAGTACATACATGAATAAGAACAAGATGAGAAGACACATCTGAGACCTGAGAAGGTGAGCTCTGACGTTGAGCAATGACTCTATAAGGACATTTTCATTCATACGTGGAAATGTAAGATTTTTTCTTAAATTATTCTTGTAACCAACCAACTTTTATAAAGACTAAAAATTAACATTATTAATTTTTTTTTTTACAAGTCTTGTTGAATCCTGGTTAATGAGTCCTCCTGGTATTCCTTACTCCAAATAATTCATACACTATATTTGGAGAGGATAACCAAATTTTTATATTTTACCACATTTCTTACACTGTGTAACGGTAATGTCAGTGGCAATAGGTGTAAGTAGGGGGATTAGCAGCAGGGAGTAGCAACTGGGGAGGTGGTAGCAGCAGCAGCCATACAGTATGGTACATGATAGTTTGCAGGCAGATAGCAGCATCGGCATGGTGGTGGCAGCAAAAGCTATACCATATGGATCACGATAGTAGGCATGCCAACAGTGGCAGAGGTATGATGGCAGCAGCAGTCATACGTTATAGAAAATTATGGTAGGCAGGCAAACAGCAGCAGTGGCATTATGGCAGCAGCCATAAGGTACAAAACATGCTGGCACACAGGCAGACAGAGGAAGTTGCAAGGTGGCGGCAGTATGGAACATAATGGTAGGCAGGTAGACGGCAGCAGAGGCAGACAAACAGCGGTAGGGACATGATGATAGCAGCACCAGCCATATGTTACAGAACATGATGGTATGAAAGCGGCATCTGAGGGGTACGGCACTCGCTACTTACAAAAAAATGCAATTTGTGACTAAGTAATTCATCATGAAGCAATTTTTTTTTAAATTCGGCGAAGCAGCCACATCGAATTTTCCAAAACTTCGCTCATCTCTAATTATCATCATTAGTAGGGATGAGCGAAGACATCTTCAGATGCTACATATGAAGTGGCTTCGCTAAAAACTTTGTTTTAATGCTGTATGTATCCATCTCCATATAGTATTAAAATGTATTGCCTCCAATGAGGCGAAGTTAGTTACCGTATTTTTCGCTTTATAAGACGTACTTTTTTCCCCCCAAAAGTAGGGGGAAAATTGCTGTGCGTCTTATAAAGCGAATATTAGTGAGCGCTTCCATTATGGAAGCGCTCACTAGTATGTAGAAGGTGCCGGGACCCCCATCAGACCTCAGATCAGCCCACCCAGTCACATAAGGATAAAATAAAATCCTCCCTTACCTCTCCTGCGCCGTGGCTCCGCTCCGGGTCCGGCACTCCTCTGTCTTCTGCAGGCTAGCTCTGCACTGTCCTGACCGCGTACAGCGTCAGGACATAGTTCGCGCACTATGACCTGACGCTGCATGCAGCGCCAGCCGGAGAGGACAGAGGAACGCCGGACCCGGAGCGGAGCAGCGGCTCAGGAGAGGTAAGGGAGGTTTTATTTTATCCTTATGTGGCTGGGTGGGCTGATCTGAGGTCTGATGGGGGCACAATAAGCTGATGTGAGGTCTGATGGGGGCACATTCTGCTGATCTGAGGTCTGATGGGGGCACATACTGCTGATGTGAGGTCTGATGTGGCACATTCTGCTGATCTGAGGTCTGATGGAGGCACAATAAGCTGATCTGAGGTCTGATGGGGGCACAATAAGCTGATCTTAGGTCTGATGGGGGCACAATAAGCTGATCTGAGGTCTCATGGGGGCACAATAAGCTGATCTGAGGTCTCATGGGGGCACATTCTGCTGATCTGAGGTCTGAGGGGGGCACATTCTGCTGACCTGAGGTTTGATGAGGGCACATACTGCTGATCTGAGGTCTGATGGGGGCACATTCTGCTGATCTGAGGTCTGATGGGGGTAGAGTGGGCTGATATGGGGGCTGATCTGAGGTCTGATGGGCGCACAATGGGCTGATATGGGGGCTAATCTGAGGTCTGATGGGGGTCTGACATGGAAGGCTGATGGGGTTCTGACATTGAGGGCTGATATGGGGTCTGATGTGATGTCTTGAAATTTATGGGGGGTCTGATATGAGGTGTGATGAAAAACATCCCTAATCATTGGCTTCCAGTGACAGCTCCTTCATGGCACTTACTCTGAGTGTGTCCCCAACAGCTACAGGATGGCGAGCAAGATGGTTAAGCATTTCTTCTTCTGCCATTCCTTATTGCATTAGCATGAGCATTTGCTCTAAGATAAATAACAGGGTTATGACATTGACAAATCTGGCTGCCTCTTTGAAGCGCCTGAGTGCACGACAGGTGTCTCTGATGAACTGCTATGCCTGTCCTCAAAACAACACATGCTCCCTGCTGAGGTTGTGTGCTGCATGACAAAATCATTCACCACTTTACACTGCTCTTTTAGATGCTCTACAATATGCAAGTTGGAATGTCTTGGATTAAGCTGGAACAAACTGTTCTGTCACTGTCCAAGAGGGTATTTCTTGCCACATAAGAATGGCTGAAATGCAAGGACAGTCTCTTGGACATGGCCAGCACCCTATGTAAGCCAGTGTAGTTTTTCAAAAAGTGATTCACAACTAAATTGATTGCATGCACCATGCAGGGAGCATGTGTTATTTCCCCCAAATACAGCATGGCCATGATGTTCCCACTATTGTCGCTGACCACCTAACCCAGTTGAAGTTGGCAGGAATACAACCAGTGGGATTTTGCTGCTTGATGCACTTCAGCAAATTATTTGCTGTATGGCTACTTTTGCCCAGTCTGATCAACTCTAATGCCATCACAAATGCTTGACTTTACACATATGATAGGAGTGCGGGGAGTGGGAATGACATTCTGCCCTGCTGCTGTTAGGAGCAGGAGGATTTCCATGTGGGAGGACGTGGAGGAGTTGGATAAGGGCCTGGTGTGGGAACCAGTCCAACATAAATATGAAGTGTCAATAGGACCTGGCATTCTTGCTACGGTGCAACCTCACTGGGATAAACATTGACCCGATGGTCCATAATAGACATGTACTGTTTCTGACTGTAACAGGTGCTACAGGTGTCCATGGTGGCCTGCATCTTGCCTTATAGAAAGAATTGCAAGAAGGGCCCACTTTCTCCGCCATGTGAGAGTACAAGGTAGGGATTGCATTTTTTAAATGAAAATGGTGGCTAGTTATCTTTCCACAAGGCTGAGCCAATGCCATTCGCTCCCTTAAGACAACAGAATCTACTAAGTTATATGACAGCAACTGCACTGCCAGCAACTTGGCCAGGTGGGAGATAAACTTGCACACTAGCGGATTCTGGGCGTATAGAGTTGTTTCCTGGCCAAATATCAATGACTGACTAAGGATTTGATGCGATCTAGCTGCTGCCTTATGTGCTGCAATAAAGCCGTGGTGTTTATGTTATTTTAATCCTTCAACTCTTTCACATGTCAAGTCTTTTGTCTTCTGGCACTGTGGAGAAAAACTTTCTAATGCTAGTTATTCACATACACTGTGCAGAATTGGCGGCAGCTGAGCTTGGCGTAGGTCTGGCATGTTTTGAACTGGCGTCACCTGAGCTGACCATAATAGAAGCAGATTTGGGCCTGGCAGTTTTTCGGGAGGTTTTGGTCATTCGTTTTCTCTGCTCTTTATTGCTGCTACTGCCACCACCCTCCCTTTCTGGTGTTATCTCCATATTTAGCTCCCAGTTCCTGCCCAACACACAATAATTGTCAATGCCACCCCCCCTCTCCACACCACTTTTATCAGATTGTGATATGTCATTGTGCGCTCTTTGGAACCCCTCCCGATTCCCTGCTCTGTATTTGCCCTGAGTGCCACTGTTGCCATCGCTGCCCCTACCACCACCACAGTGGCTACAGGTGCCAATACCACCACCAATAAAAGTTTATGGGACTGATGGAGATAGTTGAGTACAGTGCTCGGACTCCTGTTATTACAGACCCCACAGTGTGCAAACACTTGTGGAAAGGTGAAAAGATTTGATCTTGAGACAACCTTTATAAGAAAGGAATGCACGTACACCCTAGGAGACAGACTGTGACCATCACCTATTGTAAATGGTAGATCCTGTGTTATCTCCCCCCCCCCCCCCATCCCTAGCCTCCCACCCCAACGATGCGTCTCCAGACCTTCAAGACTCAAACTTAAAAAAATAAAATTATATATATATATATATATATATATATATATATATATATATATATATAGTGTGGGGGGGGGAATAAACCAAGAAAGACTAGTCCTTCTACTCCCCCGAAACCGATTCATTTTTCACCAATATTCCTTTGGGTATATAGAATATTTTCGTATCTCTTCACTTTATTGACCAAATATAACCACTCCTTGAACTTTGGGATCTCCCGTGAAAACCAAACTCGAGAAATAATAAGTCTGGCCAAGAACATTATTTTAATTAAAAGCATCTTTCTATACTTTATACCAATTTATATTGGATAAATCACCTAATATCCAACATTCTACTAAGAACGGAATCAAAACTAGACATGAGCGAATCTTCCAAGATCTTCCAAGATTCACTTCGGCGAATATTCGCCAAATTTTTAAAAAGATTTGCCTTGGATAAGATTCGATTCTGTTCAAGTTGCGTTAAAAGAAAATTGTGTTCTGCGAACATTCCCGTGAATACGTACGCATGAATGTACAAAGTGCGTACGAAGCTTTAGTTTATTATTAAAATAACGAACATACAGTAAAAGTACTCTACTTAAGTAAATACCTACGCATTAGCGTACAAATTACTAGATGCGTATCAGCGTACAAATTATATTATGCGTACGTAGCGTAAGCGCACAAAGATTTAAGAAGAATCTTCCTAAGCGAATCTGAAAAGATTCAGATTCGCTTCGGTGTAGAAAAAAACGAAGATTTGTATCGAATCTATGAAGCGGCGAATAGATTCACTCATCTCTAATCAAAACCCTCAATTTTTGGAAAATACAATTATGGATTGATGTACAATAATCTTTCAACTCTGAATAGGCCCAAAACATGTGCAAAAAATCAGCCTCAGATACATCACAACGTGGGCAATTAGAGGACTCCCTCAAACCCCGTTTATTCATCCAAATCGGCGTAATGTTAACCCTATGTAAAGTATTGAATTGTACTAATATGTGATTAAAGTTGTGCAACACTTGAGATGAGCGTGCACTAAAATGCTCGGGTGCTCGTTTCGAATAACGAACCCCATTGAAGTCAATGGGAGACTCGAGCATTTTTTGCAGGGGACCAAAGCTTTGCACAGAGAAGGTTGCGTGAAAACCTGGAAACCTCAGAAAATTATGGAAACACCACGGAAAAGTACAGGAAACAGCAGGGGCAGCATGCATGGATGCCTCTGAGGCTGCCTAATTGTACCATTACACCAAATTCCGGCCAACAGCCTGGTGGTGATCCTCAAGACAATTGTGCTGACCCAGACCAAGATGGGCAAGGCACATGCCCATCACTGCTGTCCTATCCCCCGCCCCAGGACGCAGGCATAAGCGTCTCCCTCCCCGCACCCACCCAGTAGGCCACAGCGTACACAAAGTTCTCCCAGCACAGTGCTCAGCTCTCCCCATCCCAGATGGGCAAACACGCATCCACCACCCACCCTGTCCACGGCAGACACAAAGACCTACAAGCACAGTAGGTCTAAATTCCAGATGGGCTAAAACGCACACTGCACCCACCTATTAGTCTCCACATATGGGTGGGTGCAGAGCCTTTTAGTGCCCCTCAAGACAATGTTTGTGTGCTAGGGCCTGGTAGTAACCCTCCTTGAAGTTGTGGGGGAGAGGCCGCCGGTGACCCTCAAGACAATTTTGGCCGACAGTGTAGTGGCAAGCCTCCAAAAAATCGTGGGTGAGAGCCTGGAGGTGACCCTCAGAAACAAATGGTTTAAAAAGCATGGTGGTGCACCCCTGAATGACAGTCTGTGACTGAGATTGCAGGTGAACCCACTAAAATTGTAGTCTAGCAAACCTTGGTGGTGAACCCCTAAATTACAAAGTTTGACTGAGATTGCAGTTTACAGCATGGGGGTGAACCCCAGGATGACTTGTTAAGACTGAGATTGCAGTTTACAGCATGGCGGATAATGAGGCGACTGACCCGAGCTGGGTTGGTAAGCCTAGTCAAGACAGTGCTTCCAAGTGCAGCACCAGAACAGGTTGGAAGAGGCAGTGGGGTGGCCAGAGGGAGAAGCAGGGCCAGAGCAAGTAGATAAGCAACTGTTTCATGGAGTGAAGCTCCCATGCCGAGGCCTAGATGTTCGCAAGTCTGGAGGTTTTTTAAAGAAAGTGAGGATGACAGACGGACTGTGGTGTGCAACCTGTGCCACACCAGGATCAGCAGGGGAGCCACCACTACCAGCCTAACCACTACTAGCATGCGCAGGCATATGAGTGCTAAACACACGACTCAATGGAACCAAGGCCATTCACCTCCTGCGGGTCACACCACTGCTCCTTCCCCTATGTCACATGCTGGCTTTGCGAGTCAACCCCCCGCCCAGGACCCCGGCACGAGCGACTCCCACCCTACAACCACCCATTCACCTCCATGATTCTCCACACGCTACACCAATTTGTCCCAGTGCAGCCTTCAGCTGTGTTTGCATCAGATATTGGAGCGCGAGCGCAAGCGTAAACGCAAGTACAATTTCACCCACCCACATGCACAAGCCCTAAATGTCAACATTTTCAAACTGCTGAGCCTGGAGATGCTGTGATATAGACTGGCAGAGACTGAGGCTTTCCGCAACCTGATGGCGGTGGCTGTCCCTCGGTACTTGGTCCCCAGCCGCCACTATTTTTCCTGATGTGCCGTCCCAGCCCTACACCAGCACGTGTCAGAGAACATCATCCGTGCCCTGACCAACACGGTTACTGAGAAGGTCCACCTAACCACGGACACGTGGACAAGTGCTGGCGGGCAGGGACATTATATCTCCCTGACGACACATTGGGTTAACTTGGTGGAGGCTGGGACAGAGTCTGACCCTGGGGCTGCTCATGTACTGCCCACACCGAGGATTGCGGGGCCTACCTCGGTCACGGTTTCTCAGACCTATTATGCCTCTTTCTCCAACCCCTCCTCCTCCTCGTCCTACTCTCAATTACCATCCGTGAGCACGGCGCCTTCAGTTGGTAGCACTAGGCGCAGCAGCACTGCCGTGGGTAAGCACCAACAGGAGGTGCTGAAACCGCTGAGCTTAGGTGACAAGAGGCACACCGCCCAAGAGCTGTTACAGGGCATCACGGCGCAGACCGATCTTTGGCTGGAAACTCAAACCAGGCATGGTTGTGTGTGACAACGGGCGTAACCTGGTGGCAGCTCTGCAACTCGGCAGACTGACACATGGGCCATTATATACCAATACTATTTCCCAAAGTAACAACAACCCATATAAACACTGCATATAAAACCTGCCTTGCCCACGTGTTCAATCTTGTGGTTCAGCGGTTCCTCAAGACCTACCCCAATTTGTCTGATTTGCTCACTAAGGTGCGACGCATCTGTGCGCATTTCCGCAAGTCAACCACAGATGCTGCCACTCTCAGGGCAGTGCAACGGCACTTACAACTGACCAAGCGCAAAACCTCTGACTTCATGCTGAGCTGTGGACTTTTTCAGCAGACAAAGCAGCGGGATAGTGATGCTGATAATGGTGGCATCGCTGCTGACCATCTGTGTTGACTCCTCAAAGTTGCTTAACACCTGACAGATATCAGACATCCACGTCCACTCCTCATTGTAGACTTGAGGAAGCTGACTAACCTGACTACCAGTTCTCGTGGAAGTTGTCATCTGGCAGTCTACAATTGCTCTGCGCTGCTGGTAAACCCTGGCTAACATGTGTAATGTGGAATTCCATTGTGTGGGCACGTCGCACAACAGTCGGTAAGCTGTCAGTTGTAAGTGCCGTTGCACTGCCCTGAGAGTGGCAGCATCTGTGGTTGACTTGCGGAAATGCGCACAGATGCGTCGCACCTTAGTGAGCAAATCAGACAAATTGGGGTAGGTCTTGAGGAACCGCTGAACCACAAGATTGAACACGTGGGCAAGGCAGGTTTTATATGCAGTGTTTATATGGGTTGTTGTTACTTTGGGAAATAGTATTGGTATATAATGGCCCATGTGTCAGTCTGCCGAGTTGCAGAGCTGCCACCAGGTTACGCCCGTTGTCACACACAACCATGCCTGGTTTGAGTTTCCAGCCAAAGATCGGTCTGCGCCGTGATGCCCTGTAACAGCTCTTGGGCGGTGTGCCTCTTGTCACCTAAGCTCAGCGGTTTCAGCACCTCCTGTTGGTGCTTACCCACGGCAGTGCTGCTGCGCCTAGTGCTACCGACTGAAGGCGCCGTGCTCACGGATGGTAATTGAGAGTAGGACGAGGAGGAGGAGGGGTTGGAGAAAGAGGCATAATAGGTCTGAGAAACCGTGACCGAGGTAGGCCCCGCAATCCTCGGTGTGGGCAGTACATGAGCAGCCCCAGGGTCAGACTCTGTCCCAGCCTCCACCAAGTTAACCCAATGTGTCGTCAAGGGAGATATAATGTCCCTGCCCGCCAGCACTTGTCCACGTGTCCGTGGTTAGGTGGACCTTCTCAGTAACCGTGTTGGTCAGGGCACGGATGATGTTCTCTGACACGTGCTGGTGTAGGGCTGGGACGGCACATCAGGAAAAATAGTGGCGGCTGGGGACCAAGTACCGAGGGACAGCCACCGCCATCAGGTTGCGGAAAGCCTCAGTCTCTGCCAGTCTATATCACAGCATCTCCAGGCTCAGCAGTTTGAAAATGTTGACATTTAGGGCTTGTGCATGTGGGTGGGTGAAATTGTACTTGCGTTTACGCTTGCGCTCGCGCTCCAATATCTGATGCAAACACAGCTGAAGGCTGCACTGGGACAAATTGGTGTAGCGTGTGGAGAATCATGGAGGTGAATGGGTGGTTGTAGGGTGGGAGTCGCTCGTGCCGGGGTCCTGGGCGGGGGGTTGACTCGCAAAGCCAGCATGTGACATAGGGGAAGGAGCAGTGGTGTGACCCGCAGGAGGTGAATGGCCTTGGTTCCATTGAGTCGTGTGTTTAGCACTCATATGCCTGCGCATGCTAGTAGTGGTTAGGCTGGTAGTGGTGGCTCCCCTGCTGATCCTGGTGTGGCACAGGTTGCACACCACAGTCCGTCTGTCATCCTCACTTTCTTTAAAAACCTCCAGACTTGCGAACATCTAGGCCTCGGCATGGGAGCTTCACTCCATGAAACAGTTGCTTATCTACTTGCTCTGGCCCTGCTTCTCCCTCTGGCCACCCCACTGCCTCTTCCAACCTGTTCTGGTGCTGCACTTGGAAGCACTGTCTTGACTAGGCTTACCAACCCAGCTCGGGTCAGTCGCCTCATTATCCGCCATGCTGTAAACTGCAATCTCAGTCTTAACAAGTCATCCTGGGGTTCACCCCCATGCTGTAAACTGCAATCTCAGTCAAACTTTGTAATTTAGGGGTTCACCACCAAAGGTTTGCTAGACTACAATTTTAGTGGTTCACCTGCAATCTCAGTCACAGACTGTCATTCAGGGGTGCACCACCATGCTTTTTAAACCATTTGTTTCTGAGGGTCACCTCCAGGCTCTCACCCACGATTTTTTGGAGGCTTGCCACTACACTGTCGGCCAAAATTGTCTTGAGGGTCACCGGCGGCCTCTCCCCACAACTTCAAGGAGGGTTACTACCAGGCCCTAGCACACAAACATTGTCTTGAGGGGCACTAAAAGGCTCTGCACCCACCCATATGTGGAGACTAATAGGTGGGTGCAGTGTGCGTTTTAGCCCATCTGGAATTAGGAACGCTACTGTGCTTGTAGGTCTTTGTGTCTGCCGTGGACAGGGTGGGTGGTGGATGCGTGTTTGCCCATCTGGGATGGGGAGAGCTGAGCACTGTGCTGGGAGAACTTTGTGTACGCTGTGGCCTACTGGTGGGTGCGGGGAGGGAGACGCTTATGCCTGCGTCCTGGGGCGGGGGATAGGACAGCAGTGATGGGCATGTGCCTTGCCCATCTTGGTCTGGGTCAGCACAATTGTCTTGAGGATCACCACCAGGCTGTTGGCCGAATTTGGTGTAATGGTACAATTAGGCAGCCTCAGAGGCATCCATGCATGCTGCCCCTGCTGTTTCCTGTCCATTTCCGTGGTGTTTCCATTATTTTCTGAGGTTTCCAGGTTTTCACGCAACCTTCTCTGTGCAAAGCTTTGGTCCCCTGCAAAAAATGCTCGAGTCTCCCATTGACTTCAATGGGGTTCGTTATTCGAAACGAGCACCGAGCATTTTAGTGGCACGCTCATCTCAGTGTTGCACAACTTTAATCACATATTAGTACAATTCAATACTTTACATAGGGTTAACATTACGC
>ONZH01026887.1:0-35174 GCA_900303285.1 Rhinella marina
TGTAGTGTATATATAAATGAGAAAAAACATAGTCTTTAAATGGCGGCTATTGTACCGCAAACCACTCAATTTTTCACTGGACTGTAGTATATATAACTGAGAGAAAAAACTTATTTTCTAGACTGACGCTACTGTACAGCACACAACAGAATTGCTCACTGCACTGTAGTATATATAACTGAGAGAAAAAACATAGTCTTTAATTGGCGGCTATTGTACAGCAAACCACTCAATTTTTCACTGGACTGCAGTATATATAACTGAGAGAAAAAACGTATTTTCTAGACTGACGCTACTGTACAGCACACAACAGAATTGTTCACTGCACTGTAGTGTATATATAAATGCGAGAAAAAACGTAGTCTTTAAATGGCGGCTATTGTACCGCAAACCACTCAAATTTTCACTGGACTGTAGTATATATAACTGAGAGAAAAATGTATTCCCTAGACTGACGCTACTGTACAGCACACTACATAATTGTTCACTGGACTGTAGTATATATAAATGAGAGAAAAAACGTATTCCCTAGACTGCACTACAGATCCCAGCAAGCCAAGGTACAGCAGCAGCAGCAAAAATGAGTACTGAGAGGACTTTGGGCAATTTCTTTGGGGTCTGTGTGGACCACGTGCTGTCCCCTATCTGCCACCAGTCGCTGTGCACAGTGTGCAGCCAAGATGGCGGTAGCTGCACTACAAGTCCCAGCCAGCAGCCAGGTGAAGACCAAAAAAAAAGGTGATTGTAGCCCTTAGAAGGGCTGATGGGTTCTTTGAGGATGATTTCTGCCAACCAACATCTAAATTGAGGCCCTAGCACTCTCCCTGACAGACAGCAGCTCTATCCCTAATCTCATGCAGGCAGCGTCTGACGCGAGCAGTGCTGGACCAGATTCTTATATTCCCAGGTCATCTGATCTGGCCAGCCAATCCCTGCTATCGGCTTGTAGGGGTCCCACGTAATGCTAGGAGTTACCAAGGACTCTTCTGCATGTTGATTGGCTGAGAAAAAGGCGCCTTACATGCAGGAAGAGGAAGATGTCATTTCCTCAAGTATCGCGATATGCTCGTCCGAGTATCGAGCATGTACGAATACCCTAATGCTCGAACGAGCACCAAGCTCGGACGAGCATGTTCGCTCATCTCTAGTGGGAGCCCTTCATCTGCCATCTGCTTTTCTTCCTTTTCCACATAATCTAATGAGATAAGAGTATGTCATCAGGACCATCCAGCTTCTCCTCTCTCTGTATCTTGCTAACTTTTCTTGGACATGGAAACTTTAAAGGATGACTTGGAAGAAGTAAAGCCAGCAAAAGATGAGGATGACCATCATTAAGAACTGGCTCTCCTAAGGGGTGCAGACTGGATGGTATTGGTTAGCATGATGGCACTGGAATAATAAAGGCTTCCGTCTTATTGGTAGTAAATTACATATCATAGTTTACAGCTGATGTAGGAATAAGTAAATGTAGAAATAAATAAATAAAACAGACACCAAATAAGTCTCCCTGCACTCACCCTGCAGTCCCCCTGAAGTCTCCCTGTACTCTCCATGCACTCTCTCTGTACTCTTCCCTCTCCAATATTCTTCTATTAATCTTTTTCAGCAACACTGTCCCTAGCGCATGAGTTCCTGCCACGTCTCTCCCTATGCTCAGCTGGCAGGACAATGGCAGACACCACAAAGGATGAGGGTTTTATGGGGCTGTGACATCATAGTAGATGATTTTCTGTGTATTGGCTGTCTGTATAGAATTATGGGTGATCTAGCATTCCCTAGCTCTTCTCTTCTACACTTAGTTTTGTTTTGTAATATGTGCAGCCACCATTTAAGGAAGACCTGATTTGTTATCACAAAACATGAGTGAATTCGGATTTGTGTCAAATCAAAGTTTTCCTAAATTTCGGAACCAAATTCAGCTTTGAATGCTTTGCTTCGCTCTAACAGACACGTAAATTGCTGTTTGCTGGCAGCAGATTGTGCTGTTTAAACAGTACTCTGCTGCCAGCAAAAAATCATTCTGTATGGGAACAAGTGATGACATTAGTGATCAGTCCTCTCCATACTGTAGAGGAGATCAATGCATGTAAATGCAGCTGTCTCCTCCACTAACAAGCATGCAATTGTTGGGAAGGAAGGTATCCTTCCTGACAATTATCTGCTTAATTGAGCAGTGTGAAGGGGCTTTTAACCATGTCAATAAGCAGATCTCTTGAGTACAAGGAAGAGCTGAATGGTCCCTGGAAGAAAAGTACTTTATCTTTTAAAATGTTTTCCTCTTAGCATAGCATTTTTTGTGGTATGCACTCCGAGTTTTCTTTGTACTAGAATGTATCCATTGCAAAGTAGCATTTTTGCTTATTGCATGATACAATGATACTGGACCTTGATGATTTTAGGCTACTTTCACACTAGCGTTAGCACGGATCCGGCACCTAAAGGGTGCCAATGGATCCGTGCTAATGCTATACATGTGTGGAGCCGGAGCAGCGCTCCGGACCCACACATGACACACATTGAAACAAGACACAGACATACATACAAACATACAAACATACAGACATACAGACAGACATACATACATACATACATACTCACATACTCCAGGGACGAGGAGTGATGACGATTCCCCACAGCGCACTCTGCTGGGCACAGTGGGGAAACGTCATAGTTGCGCGCTGGAGGCGCGTGAAGACATGCTGCCGGCGTCCCTGGAGTATGTGAGTATGTATGTCTGTATGTATGTATGTCTGTATGTTTGTATGTATGTCTGTATGTATGTATCTATGTATGTAAGACGGATCCGGAATGACCCCCCATTGGAAATCAATGGAGGACAGATCCGGATTACTGGTGTGTCCACACCAAACGGATCCGTCCCCATTGACTTGCATTGGGGGTCATTCCGGATCCGTCTTGGTGCGGATGCCTGGACCGGAGAGCAAACCGCAGCATGCTGCGGTTTGTTCTCCGGTCTGAAGACGGAACGGAATGCTTTCAGGAGCATTCCGTTGTCTTCAGTTCAGTTTTGTCCCCATTGACAATGAATGGGGACAAAACTGAAGCGTTTTGTTCCGGTATTGAGCCCCTATAACGGAACTCAATACCGGAATTTAAAAACGCTAATGTGAAAGTAGCCTTACTACTGCGTACCTTCACATTCATAGCTTCCGTATATCTTTATAAATGTATATTTTCTGGAAATAACCTTTTTGATTCATTTATGTTCTGAAGAGGAAATGATAGCCCCAGATTATAGATATATACTTTTAGATACATCAGTTTTCCCTCTATACAATTACCCTCACAGTTAGGAAAATTCAATAACAACTCTTATCCACACACTATGCTAGACTAGGATATTAAACAAGAATGAGCCTAATATGAATGTGTTGAAATAATTTGATGCTCAGCCTCTGAAGCAATTGAATTGGATAAGGATAAAATGGTAAGTGATATGGATAGATAGCAGGTTTCTTTTAGTATAATACAGAAATTCAGTGGACCTTAGACAATTTGGCATTGACCTATTAAAATAGGATCTCTAGTTTTCTGCAAAATTTCAAGGTCATTTTAATATTTATGTTTTGCCTAATCAGAAATGGTCATCCACCATTTAATTTCAAATGTAATGTTGCATAGTGCAAGCAATGGAACAGAGAGATCAAAATTGTTACAATTTTTTTTAGATAGAACTTTTTTCCTAATCTAATATTACCCCTGTCCAACACAGAAAGCATAGCAATGTATAAAAGTATTGTTTCTAAGAATCCAAAGAGTTTTCACAGACCTGGGGCAGTGTGACAGCAGCTTTCACGCTAAAAATATATAAATTGGAGAATGGCTTTACAATGTACAATGTGCAGTACAATGTGAGTAGTCCTTCAAACAAAATTACAGAAAAAAAGTATAATACAAAAAGACAAAAAAATTGCTGGGTCATGATGACTAACACAATTCTGACTTTATCAAAAGTAGACTTTTCTTTCTTTTTTATTTAATATCAGAATATTTTTGGCAAATATATTATTTACCCCATGTTAATTTAAAAGAAAGAAAATTACAATGAAACTGTTATTAAAAAGGGTCAGAAATTAATGTAAGGGTTATTCTTAGGGAGCATCCACATGAGATTTAAATTGCAAAGGAAAATTCTGTGGGTGTGCAAAAAAATCTGTGAAACAATTGAGTTTTATGTGGATTTGTCACCAACTGTATGGTAGATTTGCCAAATAATTCACCATAATTACAAAACATTAAAGGGGTTGTCTTCAGTAAATTGCATTTATCATGTAGACAGAGTTTCTAATGTATTGTGACTTTCCATATTGCCTCATTTGCAGGCTTGATTCGTTGTCTCAGCAAAGTAGGCAATATGGACAGTCATAACGCCACGCCTGTGGCTGTGGGTAGGGACAGACACGGACAGTGAGCCCTGACCTCGAACCCAGATCACTTTCCCTACCTACTTGCAGTTCAGGCCCTAGGTAGCAAGATCGCAACTGGTCAACAGTCCCTATGTTACTAAAGTGCAGAGACAGACAAACACCTAGAAATAAACACAACACTCTGGGAAAGCTATAGGGAAATGGGTGAGAATCAAGCTGACAACGCAGTACAAAAACAATAGACAGAGAGTAGTAAAAAGACAAGACAAAATCAAATACCAGATGAAATGCACAGTACAAATCAATTAAGACAGAAAGTTGTAAAAAGACAAGCCGAGGTCAAAGGCACAAACAAATCCAAGGGATTCCAAGACCCAGGAACCTAGCTCGTGAGCCCAAACAAGACTATCACTGGCACTTCTTTATGGATAGTAAGGGGTTTAAACAGAGCACCTGATATGTCATGACTCGGGGCTCCATTAGTCAGAACACTAGCACACACGAATAGAGCAGATTAGCAGTCAGCTAACTGCTAGTCTCCAGCACATGCTCACTGTGTTGCCAAGGATTCTGTCGCCTCACCAGGGGTCATGGCTTAGCAGTACATCTTTCCCAGCTGGAGATCTTGATGCTGGAGCCGGGGAACGTTTGTGACATACAATACATTTGTAAGTGCCTTATGTTAATGTTATCTACATGATAAAAGCCACTATATGAAGTTAGACAGCCCCTTTAAATCTTTTCTGGAAATCTGCAGAATAAATTAACATGCTACATGGATTCCGCATTGACTTTTTACATAGCCTGTGGATGAGATTTGATAAAATCTCAAGCACTTTGCTGCTGCTATTTAAGGTGTAGATGCACCCTTATTTTTTCTGACTTAGTTTCAATTAGTACTATCCTACTACAACAATGTTTACTCAAATAAAAAATAGAATTTCCATTCATACCATAAAACATATTAACCCTTACACTCCAAGCGCCGTACATTTACGGTGTTGGTACCCGGGACACAAGTCCCAGCGCCGTACATGTACGGCGCTTTGATCGGGCGGGCGCAGGAGCTGCGCTCGCCTGATCAGCTGCAGGGGTCCGGCAGTGGCCAATAGCCGGACCCCTGCTGTATGCATCGGCATCGGTGAAAACACCGATGCCGGTGCATTAACCCTCACACTGCCGAGGTCAGTGCGATGTTGGCGCTGGGAGGAAGAGCTAATCGGGTCCCCGCGCTGCTGTGACATGGACCCGATGGCAGGGAAGGCAGCCCAAAAATTGAAGTCCCAGACTGGGACAAAAAATAAAGTAAAAAAAAAAAGTTAAAAAAATAAAATTTAACAAAAAAATTAAAAGTGTCAAGTAAAAAAAAAAAAGCGATATTTTCCCAAAATAAAGTTGTAAAAAAAAAATGTAAAAAATAGGGAAAAAAAGAAAAGCAGACATATTAGGTATCGCCGCGTCCGAATCGACCGGCTATAATAAAAAATAATAAAATAAAAACAATGCAAAAAAAGCCATTTTCTGATCACCTTGCCTCACAAAAAGTGTAATACCAAGCGATCAAAAAGACATATTAATCCCAGAATGGTACCAATCAAACCATCATTTCGTCCCACAAAAAATTAGACCCTATTCCAAATCAGCAATTTTTTCCCTCTTGCCTCACAAAAAGTGTAATAGCAGGCGATCAAAAAGGCGTATTTACCCCAAAATGGTACCAATCAAACTGTCATCTTGTCCCTCAAAAAATTTGACCCTACCTGAGACAATCGGCCAAAAAAAAAAAAATATGGCTCTCAGAAAATGGCAACACAAAAAAGGATTTTATTCTGTTCAAAAATGCATCTAATGTGTAAAACTTAACAAAAATAAAAATGTTAGACATATTGGGTATCACCGCGTCCGTAACAGCCTGCTCTATAAAAATATTACATGAGATGGCCTCCCAGGTGAATGCTGTAAAAAAAAAATTTTTTTTTTAAAAACTATGCCAAAACAGCAATTTTTTCCCTCTTGCCTCACAAAAAGTGTAATAGCAGGCGATCAAAAAGGCGTATTTACCCCAAAATGGTACCAATCAAACCATCATCTCGTCCCGCAAAAAATTAGACCCTACCTGAGACAATCGCCCAAAAAATATATATATATGGTTCTCAGAAAATGGCAACACAAAAAAAAGATTTTATTCTGTTGAAAAATGTATCTAATGTGTAACACTTAACAAAAATGAAAATGTTAGACATATTGGGTATCACCACATCTGTAACAACCTGCTCTATAAAAATATCACATGATTTGCCCCTTCGGATGAATGCTGTAGAAAAAATTTAAAAAAACTATGTCAAAACAGCTATTTTTTTCACTTTGTCTCACGAAAAGTGTAATAGCAGGCGATCAAAAAGTCTTATGTACCCCAAAATGGTACCAATGAAAACTTCACCTCATTCCACAAACAATGATCCCCCACATAAGACAATAACTCAAAAAAATAAAAATCAATGGCTCCCGCAAACCAATCCATCAAAATCTGTGCTGCAAAATCCATATGGCACTCATTCTGTTCTGAGTCCTGCCATGTGCCCCCACAGCAGTTTACCACCACATATGTGGTTTTGCTGTATTGCTTTTCTCCTGTTACCCCTTGTAAAAATGAAAAATTTGGGGCTAAAGCAACATTTTATTGGAAGAAATGAAACTTTTCATTTTCACAGCCAAGTGTTTCCAAATTCTGTAAATTCTGTAAAAGGGGGTCAGTACCCTGCTTAATATATTCTTTAAAGGGTGTAGTTTCCAAAATGGGGTCACTTTTTGAGGGTTTCCACTGTAGGGGTATTTCAGGGTCTCTCAATTACAAAATGGTGCCTAAAAACCATTCTAGCAAAATCTGCCTCTAAAATCCATATGGTGCTCCTTTCCTTCTGACCACTGCCACAAACCCATAGAGACATTTACCACCACATATGGGGTATTTCTGTAAACTGCAGAATCAGAGTAATGTATATTGAAGTTTAGTATGATGTTAACCCTTGCTGTGTTGCAAGAAAAAAATTATTAACATGAATAATCTACCAAAAAATTGAAATTTTACTTCCATTTTCCTTTAATTCTTGTGGAACACCTCAAGGGTTAATAAAGTTTGTAACATCAGTTTTTCATAATTTGAGGGGTGCAGTTTCTAAAATGGGTCATTTATTAGTGGTTTCCATTAGGTAAGTCTCCCAAAATCACTTTATAACTGAATTGGTGCTCAAAAAAATGGTTTTGGAAATTTTGTTGTAAATGCAGTTTTAGTCAATAATGGTTGTAGTACAAGTCATTTGGTTTAAATTTAGTCTGTAACCAAAATCCAGTATTGAACATTTTGGGTGAGATCAATCAAGACTGGCATTCCTATACTCATGTCTTGGTCTACCTGCGCTGCTGTGAAATGTGTTTAATTTATTAATAGTCAGATACCTCTTAATACATTAAGTGCATTTCTGCCTTGCTGTGTGCCAGAAACTGAAGTCTATGGCAGGTGGGGGCTGGCTCAGACTTCAGCTATAACTTATACTAATTTCTGGTGTAAGTTATAGTAAATCTGGTGGGCCACTCAAAGCCCCGTCCCATCTGCTAAGCCATGTCCCTTTTATCGCCACCAGGAAAATGTTGAGAAGCCTAAAAAGTCACAAGTTATGGTTCACATATGGCATGCGTCATAATGCATGTGTAACGCCTCCCAGGGGTCCCAGGCGGCGCACGCGTACTTACCGCTGCGGCCGGCGTTCTCGCTCTTTGCTGCCGTGATGTTTGTTGCTTGGTCAGTGTGAAGTCTTGTTCTCTTGCCCTGGGCTCCAGGTGCTGCATTTTATTAGGTCAGCTCCTTAATTGGTTCCTCCCCTTTCCTCCTGTCTGTAACTATATAAGTCCTCCTTGGACACTTACTCCTTGCCTGAGCGTTATAAGTCATCCTGACTTGCGAAGGTTCCCGTATTGCCTTAATCCTGCTATAGAGTGAACACTTTCTTGGCCTGCTGAAGTGTGAACACCGCTCTAGTCCAGCTGAAGTGTGAACACCGCTCTAGTCCTGCTATAGAGTGAACACTGTCTTGGCCTGCTGAAGTGTGAACACCGCTCTAGTCCTGCTATAGAGTGAACACTGTTTTGGCCTGCTGAAGTGTGAACACCGCTCTAGTCCAGCTGAAGTGTGAACACCGCTCTAGTCCTGCTGTTGTTTGAACACTACTATCCAGTACCTGGCTCCAGTTCGTGGTTCCTGTTCCTGATTCCCGCCCCTGGCTGATCCTCTCCGGTCTGCTTCCAGTGCATTGCTGACTCCAGTCATCCTTCCACATCTCCTCCCTTGGTGTGTGTCTGTCCTGCGTATCTGTCTCTCTGGTGTTTTGCACCTTAGTACCCTGTCCGTCTGGCCAGCTGTCATGAGTATTGTCTCACCCCAAGAGGTAGCGACCTGGTGTACCTCCTCGGGAAAGCCTATCCCCACCATCAGGGGTACTGTGAAGAACGGGAGGTACACTTAGACAACGCCCTTAGAGGAAGACATTCTCGTGACACAGTGGATCCACATCCACTGATCTTGACAGCATGACTTTTGTCACGCCACAATACTGATGTAAAGAGCTTACTAAATGTCCCTCACTGTGTATATCAGGACTGCACTGTACAAATACAAGGTTTTATAGTTTAAAACTTTTCATAAACATTCCAACTTTCCAACCATACATGATTTTATGTTGTGGGTTTAAAAAAAGAAAGCAAAAATGTCTTAAAAGAGTTTTGTCTAAAAAGCTATTTTGAATGAGATCAGGTGTAACCAATTTCTATTCTCACAAGTTAATTGCTCTCCGTCTGTGATAAATTGTAGAGATTCTTAAAATTTCTGGCTAAAATTAGCATGTTCTGCAGGTATCAAAAGAACTCATTTTAAACTAAAGTCTTCTCGGTATGATCTCTGCATTTGGTCTTGTTTTCCACTTTATAAAGGTCACAATGTGCAATGCACATTCTTTACAGCTTTTTATCAGCATAAATAAAGTTTTATTCAGTCTGAGGCTTTGAAGGTGCTTTCAAATGTGCCATTTTGATGTAATGAGTAATGTTTTGAGGCCAATGTCAAGAATAGAAGGCAAAGAGAATAAAAGTATGCAAAAAAGATTATACTTTCTCGTTACTCATCAAAAACGACATCAAAGTGATGTGTGAAGAACAGATGATTTATATTTAATGATGTAATTGATGCACTTTCCAGTTTAGCCTTTACTGAATTCAAGGAAGTCTATTTTGCTACCTGTAGATGGGATCTACTTCCAGGTAGTTTGTTTAGATCATTCCAGTCACACTTGCAGTTAATAGGCACATACATTGAGTGCAACCTTGAAATTTCACGAACAAGCTATTGATGTCAAATCCAATAGGTATGTTAGGTGAAAGCATCAATGGTTTGTTAGAGCTGCCAATCTGAAGCTCAGTCACAAAGTAACAGGCCACACAAGCTCACAGAGTGGAACTATGCTGAAGATTATAGTATATGAAAATGATATGTGTGCCAAATTGTCTCTGGAATAACATGAGCATATAAACTGTTCCTTAGGAACTTCATGGATTGGATATCATCAAGAAGGTGCACTGAAGCCTAAGATCACCATTTGCAATGCCAAGTGTAGATGAAATTGTGTAATGCATGATGCATTGAATAATAAGAACATGTATTCTGGAGTAATTCATAACGCCTAGTACGCATCTGACAGTCTGAATATTAAATTTGTATTTGTCAGAATGCAAATTTGTATTTGTCAGAATTACAAATGCAAAGTACCAATTGTAAAGTCTGATATAAGAAAAATTATGATCTTGGAACTAAAGGAGCCTTTGAGAGGGATGATATGGCAGCATATTCTAAGGAAGGAATGCTTCCTTCCTGACAATCTGCTGCTCTATCATCCCACCTTTAGTTCTAGAATCATTATTTTTCTTCTATTAAACTTTATAATTGGCACTATGCATTTGGGCAAGAAGTGTCCCTCTGGCACCTGAAAAGTATAGATTTAATATCCAAACTGTCAGATGGGTAATAGGCAAAATCAACCATTCTAACCTTTTACGCCCTGCCAAAAGTCCACATGAAAAGGACACCCATTTCCAGTAGACCAATTGTATCTGGAAATGACTGCCTCACACAAGACAGCAGTATACAGTATATGTTGATACAGTACTTAGACCCTGTGTTTCCTCTCTGCCATCTTACATTAAAGACATAAGATCTTTGATTGAAATTTAAAGGGAGTCTTTCACCTGTTCTTCACCTATATAACTAACAGCAGTGCCCCACAGAAGATTGCATACACATCCCATACATACCTGTGTGCACTGTGTGTCTCTCCCGACTCGATTTCTAACAGCTATATCTTCTGATACACTGGTTATAATGCTGTTATTTTGGTATAGTTTGAAAGCTTAGAATGTCAGCTTTCAAGAAAAGGTCAGAACCATTTTTCTTTCTGCTACCAATCCCAACATATGACCAGCTAAAGCAGTCCTCCCCTCTTCAGTCTGGTTTGCAGCAGCAGCAGAGCTGGGCACTTGGGATCTCTTTTCCTGCAGAATAAAAGTGCTTTTCCTGGACATGTAATACAGACACAAAGTGCACACAGGTATGTTTGGGATATGTATGCAATCTTCTGTGGGGCAGTGCTGTTAGTTATATAGACGAAAAACAGGTGAAAGACTCCCTTTAATGACATGGTATTGACACTCTTACCTTGCTAGCCAGGCATAACGTTGAAGTGCTGTATAGCAATATTAAGCATCCAAGTGGTCTGAATGCAGTACAGTAAGTGTAGAAAGAGCACTAATTTTCAGCATCACAATATTTGTGTTCTTTCTTGCATATACATGTACCCTGGACCGTTAACTTAGGCCGTTGTATTGTTTCAGATTTTGTGTATGCATTACTTGAATCGTATTTACACAATATACTATATAACATAATATAGTGTACTCTATCTATGTGGTCTTCCCAGAAGTACACTTAAACCATTGGTGTCAAATTTGGTGACATGACATCCCATATGTAAGTGTTGTTGAAGTCCATTCAATAGCATCAAATCAACAACAATGTAATCTCCACTGCCAGTCATAGTGTACTGATCAATACCTCTCACTCTGAGTGATACATAGTTCCAACAGAAATCTCTGTTGAACAATTGATATACTGTAATGTCTAGCAGCTCTTAGAAATGAACAAAACTTACAATTACTTACAAAAGTACAATGAACTTTATATGAGCTTCTTCTTCTCAAAACTTCAATTCGGCTGCTTAGCCAAATTTTGCAAAGAAATTCGCTTAGTGACTAATTACTTCGTCATGAAGCACATTTCTTTGTGAGTGGCGGACACAATGATGGGAATCAAAAAATAATTTGCCATTATACTCGATGATCAATAAATCAGGTTGTTTTGTTTTTTAAACAGACTTTATGGTCAACCGGTTTATTGTGGCTTGTAGTGGAATTTTTCGTACACACAATACCAAGGATGATCACTGTCTCATGTGTATGACAGGCTTTGTTGTTTAGCTTTTCTATGCCCTTTTATCCTATTTTATTCCTTCCTTCCTTTGCCCCAGTAAGTCGGATTGTTTAAACAGTATACTGTATGCTCACTCATCATGTTACCTACTCAGCAAAATATGGTGTCTGATATATTAAAGAAATCTTGTGTATCTTAGAACCTAATTCAGAATCACATTCTTGAAATTATATTAAAAGGGGTTATGGGTGGAGCACTCTCTTATTTGGTAGTTCATGCACACTGGAGAGATGTAATATATTTGCAGAGTATAATTACATGGACGATATATAAAATAAATATGTAAAATGAATGATATAGTTTGTAATAGATTTGGATGATATGCCCAATATTATGAATTGCATACAATCAACCACGCATATAACGTCAAAACATATTTTGCAGATGAATAAAAATACAAATACAAATACTATTTAGTTAATAAAATAATCCTATTTATTTTAATTATTAAAAGTATCTTTCGTTTAAATAATATTAAAAAATATGGGAAAGGTAAAAATAAAAGAGAAATAAAAAATAGAAAATAAAAGGTGAAAAAATAAAAGGTGAAAAAATAAATAAAAAAGTAAAAATAAAAATAAAAATAAAAAAGTGAAAAATAGTGTGAAAAAATAAAAGATAACAAATGGAGGGTTTTTTCAAGTGTGGCACTGGTATAATAATGTTGAGGAGTAAGTCATTTGGAAGTAAAAGGCCTTTTTCACTTGATCTCTATAATCGGGAGTTGTGTCCCGGTTTTAGGTATGACTGAGTACTGTTCATATAATAGTTGCTTTTATCTCATAGTAAAAGTACTAGTAAAAGTTTAGGGGCTTTGCTGTGGTACTTTACCCCTCTGGCAGCTTTAGTCGCTATCTTTCAGTCCTTGTAATACACTGCGTTCCTCCGGCCGGAGCTGTATGGTTTCGGCGGTGTGCGGACTTGGCGTGGATCTTTTTTTGATTTTGGCGCGCGCTCTCGGCGTTCCACGTGGCGTCCCACGTGGGTGCCGGCTCTTTCTATTCGCTTTGATAGGGGTTAGTATAGATAATAGTCCCACTCTTCGGTTAGCGTTTGTTGTACATCAGCTACAGTTCTCCTGTTGTGTGTATATGATAATACCAATGCAGGCTCAGTAGTTCCCAGACGCGTTTCGGGGGATAGACTGCCCCCTTTCTCAATGGTTAACTGGCCTGCTAATCTACCTGGTCTATTTGTATCGGAGGGTTCAATTAAATGTAATAGAACAATTAGTCAATTAGATAAATAGTACATTTAACCCTTGCAATTCATTAGTTTGGGTTAAGTTCATAGTATTGCATTCATTCCTTCATCAACTATATCTATATTGCCTGCTTTGTGTGAAAGATAATTATATATTTATAGAGAGAATGTGATTCTGAGTAAGATCCTCATTTATGAGAGAGAAGTGAAATGTAGTGATTATTTGTAAGGAATCTAGGAGTATTTAAACGTCAGTGGATATATTTCTAACTGTATTTTATTATTCTAGGTGTATTCCCTGTGTATCGGTACATTGGTAAGTATAATAATTCCTAATAAATGTTTAATATTTTTCATATTTTGTCCTTTATGATGTCTTTTTATATATATTCTTGGTTTCTTCGCTTATCATGTAGTTGATTATTATTTATTTTGTTTTATATATATGACTAACTTTTGTCTTTCCAAGATGTGTTCATTGTTTCCAGGTGTTCCATATAATTACTTCTTTCTGTGTGTAGATTATATGGAACACCTGGAAACAATGAACACATCTTGGAAAGACAAAAGTTAGTCATATACTCACAGACAATAAAACTATGGAATATAACAAAACAGAATAATATAAAACAAAATAAATAATAATCAACTACATGATAAGCGAAGAAACCAAGAATATATATAAAAAGACATCATAAAGGACAAAATATGAAAAATATTAAACATTTATTAGGAATTATTATACTTACCAATGTACCGATACACAGGGAATACACCTAGAATAATAAAATACAGTTAGAAATATATCCACTGACGTTTAAATACTCCTAGATTCCTTACAAATAATCACTACATTTCACTTCTCTCTCATAAATGAGGATCTTACTCAGAATCACATTCTCTCTATAAATATATAATTATCTTTCACACAAAGCAGGCAATATAGATATAGTTGATGAAGGAATGAATGCAATACTATGAACTTAACCCAAACTAATGAATTGCAAGGGTTAAATGTACTATTTATCTAATTGACTAATTGTTCTATTACATTTAATTGAACCCTCCGATACAAATAGACCAGGTAGATTAGCAGGCCAGTTAACCATTGAGAAAGGGGGCAGTCTATCCCCCGAAACGCGTCTGGGAACTACTGAGCCTGCATTGGTATTATCATATACACACAACAGGAGAACTGTAGCTGATGTACAACAAACGCTAACCGAAGAGTGGGACTATTATCTATACTAACCCCTATCAAAGCGAATAGAAAGAGCCGGCACCCACGTGGGACGCCACGTGGAACGCCGAGAGCGCGCGCCAAAATCAAAAAAAGATCCACGCCAAGTCCGCACACTGCCGAAACCATACAGCTCCGGCCGGAGGAACGCAGTGTATTACAAGGACTGAAAGATAGCGACTAAAGCTGCCAGAGGGGTAAAGTACCACAGCAAAGCCCCTAAACTTTTACTAGTACTTTTACTATGAGATAAAAGCAACTATTATATGAACAGTACTCAGTCATACCTAAAACCGGGACACAACTCCCGATTATAGAGATCAAGTGAAAAAGGCCTTTTACTTCCAAATGACTTACTCCTCAACATTATTATACCAGTGCCACACTTGAAAAAACCCTCCATTTTTTATCTTTTATTTTTTCACACTATTTTTCACTTTTTTATTTTTATTTTTATTTTTACTTTTTTATTTATTTTTTCACCTTTTATTTTTTCACCTTTTATTTTCTATTTTTTATTTCTCTTTTATTTTTACCTTTCCCATATTTTTTAATATTATTTAAACGAAAGATACTTTTAATAATTAAAATAAATAGGATTATTTTATTAACTAAATAGTATTTGTATTTGTATTTTTATTCATCTGCAAAATATGTTTTGACGTTATATGCGTGGTTGATTGTATGCAATTCATAATATTGGGCATATCATCCAAATCTATTACAAACTATATCATTCATTTTACATATTTATTTTATATATCGTCCATGTAATTATACTCTGCAAATATATTACATCTCTCCAGTGTGCATGAACTACCAAATAAGAGAGTGCTCCACCCATAACCCCTTTTAATATTATTTCACTGACGATTTTGGTTGAATCGGAGGTGAGAGCACCTCATATCCATTTTCTACATTAGTGAGCCACTGAACTTATCTTCACCACATTCTTGAAATTGCCTACGCAATTTCTCGTTTGTCTCTTATTCATTAAGATCTTTATTGTATGAGGTGAGCAATACGCTGTCAAAAGATCCAGCGACAAACAGCTGACAAAACTGATGGTTCTGAATGGCTTCATGTAACACTCTGACATACTGAAGACAAACTCCCAAGAGGCAAGATGAAAGAGGAGTTTGTTGTAAAAACAGGAAAGGTTTCTGTTCTAATTTAGCTGTTTTCAAGCGTGATATTGAAACATCAATCTTTTGTTACAAGTTACAATTTAACTCTATAAACTCATTCCTAGCAGCTTTGAGCGATCAGATCACATACACACACCTATGGGACAACCTGTAAGTTGACAAGACAATTTGATGGCTTTAGAGTACACTAGCCATGCTTTAGATTCCAGTGGACAGCATACTGGTAATTATGGAATCCTCTTCACATTTATATTATGCCGGCATTAAGATACATTTATCCTATTTATTTGTTTGAAATGTATCTGTAATCAACAGAAACTATTATTGCTGTGTTCTGAACTACTGATGAACAAACATATTCAGATTTCTTTCAGATGAATCAAGAATAGGCTAGGCAATAACATTTCCTTGAGAAACAAACATGTGTATGAGTTTTCATTCAAAAAGGGGGGGGGGATAGTATCTCACACCACCATCTATAATTTTGTTATTCGGAGTCAACATTCCTTTTAAACAGGTCCTAAAGCACAACTCATCCACAAACTGACCTTTCTTGGTAGCAGTGAAAACTGGCTTAACTACTTGAGAGGTCTTTGTCGAGTTCTGGGGGGGCATTTTTCTCATTATGGAGAGCGCTTCGCTCATCTCTAATAATAATTATAATAATTCTCTATAGTATTAAACATCAGGCAAACTTGTTCACAATATAATGATCTGAAAGTAGGAATTAGAAAATGTAACTACTTTCTTCTAAAACCAGCTCCACATATGTCCATGGGTTGTGTATACTATTGTTGCTCAAATCCATTTAAAGGGTTTCTCTGAGAATTAAGAAGATGAAAATACTTAAATATTACTTTATTATAAATATATTCCTTAATACATTTCATTAGTTATAATGGCTAGTTTTGTCTGGGGAGCAATTATTAGGAGAAATAAAATGGCTGCTGACCTATTAATACACACAAAACTTGTCCTAATCACACAAGAGGACAAGTTACTTCACATCACTGAGGTAAAGAGCTGCCTCACCCTCCTCTCCTACTTCTCAGGTATGATCCTGAATACAGATGATAAGATCTTCAGCTGAATCTCTGTAGGAATTGAGTTCTTGAGAACATTTGAAGTACAGAGAGGATGGGCAGGACAGACTGTGGTAATGTGAGGCTGTGGTAATGGAGACTACATACAAGTGCTGCTGCTCATCAGCCTCATCTCACCCTCCTCTATGTACTTCATGTCTCCTCATGAACTATTCTCCCACAGAGATTCAGCTAAAGACTAAATTGTATTCATAATCCCTGGAAAGCAGAGAGGAGGCTGAGGCAGCTCTTTGTTGTGAAGTAACTTGTCCTGCTGTGTGACTAGGACAGGTTTTGTGTGTATTAACAGGACAGCAGCCATTTTATTTCTCCTAATGATTGCTCCTTAGACAAAACTAGCCGCTATAGCTAATTAAAGATATTTGGGAATATATTTATAATAAAGCAATATTTAAGTATTTTCTTTTTCTTAATTCCCAGAGAACCCCTTTAAGTAAATGGGGCTGAGCTACTTGACAGATGGGGTTCCAATTTTGAAAGTATAAAGCCATTTTTTAATCCTGAACAGCCCCTTCAATCTTTATTTTTAATATGTTCATGAAAATACAGTAGATGCATTTCCAATCTATATAGCTTTATATAATATATGCATTTGCAAAGTGTGTAACAAATATGACTATAGAGAGCCATTTATTGTACGCAGAATATGGGGAAAGTCTTTAGCCTGGAGTTATACTACAAATAGATGCATGTGTTCGTTTTCTAAAGTTATCCCTTGTAATTCCTTTCTACTGTCCAACCTTTGTGTAAGCAATTGACCAGGCATTGTATCTGATTCCATATATCATATATGTAGATGGTGTGTAGTATTGTATCCAAACAATAATGTTCCAAGAAATGTTATCAAGGCACAGAATACCACATTCACGTTTGTAGTGTATGTTGGCAAAAAAAGACAAAAAAATAAGCCTGTGTAGGTGAGAGAACCATAATTAATGAAAGATAATGAGATTTTTATCTCTATCGTAAAACACCCATAGCATGTTTTCCAAAGAGTTAATGACGGATCCGTCCACAGCACACCACACATGACAGACATATACACACAGACATACACACAGAAATACACACAGACATGCACATACACAGACATACTTACATCTTCCCAGCAGCTCCGCACATCACAGGAGGAGGAGGACTACGCGCACATAGGAAGATTCTTCCTCCAGCAGAGGGCGCTGTGGGGAATCTTTCTATGTGCGTGCCATTCTCCTCCTCCTGTGCTGTGCGGAGCTGCTGGGAGCATGTAAGTATGTCTTTGTATGTGTATGTCTGTGTGTATGTCTATTTGTGTGTGTATGTCTGTGTGTATGTGTATGTGATACGTGTGGGGCTGGAACGCTGCTCCGGCTCCTCACGTGTACCTGCGGCAGCACGGATCCAGCGGCACCCTTCACCGCCAGATTCGTGCTGCCGCTAATGTGAACGTGGCCTTAAGCAAAAGGTGTTTACTACGGCTGAAAATCCCACAGCGTGGCAGACAATAACCGTGAATAGACTGCTGCAATGTACATAATTAAACAGTTCAAGACCAAGTAAATTTACCTCCTTTCCTGACTAGCCATGTGAGTCTCTGCAAGCCATGACCTGTTTTTCTATTTGGTTATGTAAATAATTTTTGCACTTTTTTCACTGATACATATGGCTTTATTTGTGTGTCATATATATTTTACTATTTTTTGCATTTATTTTTTATAGCCAGGAAAATATGAAAAAAATGGTCTGTTTTTTTACGTTTTATTTTTTCAGTTATGGTCCATTTCGTTTTGATACATAGGATGTATAGGTTATGGTCACTGGAAGCAGGGCTGGAAGCTGCAATGTGGTATGAAGTAGGGTTTCTTTTAAAATTTATTAATTTCTGTTAAGACCCAGCAGCTTGTTTAGACACCTGGCCCCTGATGATGATGACCCGCTGGGACTGGAGCAGGAAGAGGCATTGCACAGTGCTCATTGAGCACTGTATACAGCATGATGGGGACGGCAGGGACCTTGGATAAACTACCCCTATCTGCTCTATGGAGTGCTGTCACTGACTATATTTGTATGGACAAGGTCTATGTGGATATATGCGCCAACTGCAAAATGTATATCAACGACCGTCGATCAGCAAGTGGTAAAATGATATCTTAACTCCTTAAGAATACGAGGTCTGATGGGGGCACAGTACGCTGATCTGAGGTCTGATGGGGCACAATACGCTGATCTGAGGTCTGATGGGGGCACATTCTGCTGATCTGAGGTCTGATGGGGCACATTAAGCCTATCTGAGGTCTGATGGGGCACATTCTGCTGATCTTAGGTCTGATGGGGGCACAATACACTGATCTGAGGTCTGATGGGGCACAATACGCTCATCTGAGGTCTGATGGGGGCAGGGGACAGTTTAGTTTAGTGATGTAAAAACTGGGGACAGATTTCCTTTAACATAGGAGTCCCCTTTTTTACTTCTATTAATCCTATATTTTACTGCACTGTGGTAGAGTATTTAGAGTAGGGTATGTAGAAAGTCTATTGTACTGTACTTAACAGCATAGATGATCTAGCAGTTTATATAGTCATCTTTCTAATACAATATTATAACCACAACTAGTAGTATGTGCCTGTGAAGTTGGAAACGTGAGTTTGGGAAGCCACTAAGTGGGGGGTCCACTCAAGTAGGTTTTGCCCCCCCTGTGCTGAACCTCTAGCTACGCCTCTGCTCCTATGGATAGCTCATCCTAGAACATTAGGAAAGGTACGCAACATTTGCAAGACAATGAAAAAAAGATGGCCATTAAAAATGGACACACTGTCAGTTTTTCATTGCCATTTTGCATCCACGTGCACATCCATTTTCTGTCCATCTGGGGTTGCCATTTTGCCTGCAGTTTGCAGCCATTAATATAATACCCCCAGTATTAATAAAAGCCTACATAGTACCCACCAGTATAAATAATAGTCCCTATAGTACCCCCAGTGTGACTAATGGCCCCCATAGTGTCCCCAGTATAAAGACTACCCCCATTAGTGGTACTACTATAAAGATTAGCGGATCCCAGTACTAATAAAGTCCCCAATAGTGTCCCCTAATTCTGCTTGTGTTTAAAAAAAAATACTCACCTCCTCCACTTTACATGCGCAGGGAAAGTTGCTCCTCACTTGATGCAGAAGCGCATGGTGACGTCATCATGCTGAGAGCACAGGTCTATCTAGAGAGAAACAACTGTCCCTGTGCATGCAAGTGGATGAGTTGTTTTGTTTAACCCCTGAAAAGCCCTTTTACCCATTTTAACAGCCATTAGACAATTACACTCCTGTCTAAAGGGCTATTAAAAAAACAGGCCCATTGTTTTCAGTGGGTTCCATCAGGCTGTTTTTCCCATTCATATGAATGTAACTTAAGGGGTTGGAGCCTTCAGCACCAGTGCTGCTTTCATGTCACACTACTGAGATATGCTCTAAGGCATCTCAGCCTGACAAAAATTCTCATGAATGATCTTTCTATTACTACCTTTTGCAGAGCCAATAAAGGTCTATAACATTCTCTAATTAGGCTGTGTTGCCCTTTTTTGGGTCTCCATTGGGAATTGAACCATAGACTTTCTGTATGACAGGTTGCATAGTTGCATTTACATAACTGTGAATAGCAAAGGATAGCATAGGTTAGGATTTTCTGTGCCTAAAAAGCTAATAAATAGTAGATGAATATTACTTAAATTAAGGTAAAAAATGGTGCCATTTTTTACACTGTTTACTGATCACCATAAATAATGTGTTCACTATATTGTATGAGTTATTATGTTTACAGGGATAACAAATACTGTTTTGTGATATTTAATAGTATGTTACAAAAACACAGTTATTGTTAGGGCGTTTGCTAGATTTTTTTTATAATACCATCTTTGCAGAAAAATGTAGCTTTTACTTTGCAGCCTTTCTTTTGCCATAAAATAAAAGCTGAAAAGCAAAAGTTAAAGGAAATCTGTCACATGATTTGACTGTATTAAACTATAAGTATGGCTATGTTCAATAAACTACCTTCTCTCCAGCTGTAGTCTTCATTCTTTCTTTTGACTTCTGGTTTTCTTTTTATTTCCATTTTTATGATATGCAAAAATTTCTCCTGAAGGAGCCCAGAGGGGCGTTACTATCGATAAAGGGAGCCCAGTAACGCCCTCCTCCTGTGCCCAGCTTGCCTTCTTACTGATCTAAAGCACTCCTCTTCAGCTCAGGAGTAATGCCCACATTAGCATGCTTGGCCACCGCCCCCCGCATCTACCGCATGGCAGCTCTTGAAACCACTCCTACAGGTGCCTGCCTCTCTCCTCTGAAATCTGGCGCAGGCGCAGTACCGCCCGCTACCTGCGCAATAGTAATACCTATCAAGGCACTGGCTTTAAAAGCGTCACTGGGCATGCGCCGAGCCCAGTGATGTACCAGCTGTGCTAAGCCCCATCAAAGAGGGAGGAGATGCATTCAGCTCTAGGAGTGGTTTCAAGAGCTGCCATGCCGTAGATGAGGGGGGCGGCGGCCAAGCATGCTAATGTGGGCGTTACTCCTGCCCTAAAGAGGAGTGCTTTAGATCAGTATTATTATTATTTTAGGCACTTATATAGCGCTTATTGAACTGAATATAGGATAATGCTCTAGGGGAAGGCAATTGTCAAGAAAAAACCCCTAAAATGTAACTTTTAATACATATGTTAAAAAATCACATGAAAACATGCATTTTCCCCAACAAAAAAGATAAACATAAGATAATGAAAGCCCACATATGTGTGACTAAATGGGAAGCCAGCAAACGATGAAGGTGCCTTATGAAGGGGATGTATAGTAATTGGACAAAATAGCAATAGGATTACTCACGGATCCCATGTCATATACACTGGTATAATTATTACTCACGGACCAGATGAATGTACGTGGAGAAAGACGGCACTATACACGGGTTCGATGGAATATTCGTGGTAAAATGCCCACTGGGTTTTTGCCATGCTTTCGGATGATGCCACAGGATGGTAATTACTTGCGTGGGGGGTAGATGTCCACTGACCCTGGGTATCCCTTTTAGGCTATCCCGGCCTAAAAGCAGAGCACCTGCCCCGAAAGGGGCGACCCCACTTATTGGTGGCTAAACCCTTTTTTGACTCTATAAGGCCATAAAAAAAGTCTAGACATCAGCTAAAAAGAAGAGTCCAGACGCGTTTCCTCATTGAAGATGCTCAGTGGTTCATCAGGGGACGAAAAATTGAGCAGAACTCAGATGATGGCGACCAAGATGGGGTGAGTGATCCCTGAGTAATCATATTGCTATTTTGTCCAGTTACTATACATCCCCTTCATAAGGCACCTTAATCGTTGGTCTGACTTCCCATTTAGTCACACATATGTGGGCTTCCATTATCTTATGTTTATCTTTTTTGTTGGGGAAAATTTATGTTTTCATGTGATTTTTTAGCATATGTATTAAAAGTTAAATTTTAGTTGTTGTTTTTTTACTTATATAGCGCTACTATATTCCGCAGTGCTTTACAGACATTAGCATCCAACTAGATTTTATGTCTTTTCCGTCATCTGGGGAGCAGACGGGCTCCTTATCTCTGCTCTCTGACATTATAAACACTCATTATAACTCAGTTCTAATCTTACTGAAAAGAATGTGGCTTAAATAAGTGTTTATGACCTCTTAGTAGATTAGAGAGAAGGGTTATTAGATGACCGGCACAAAGTGAAAATGAAACTACCATTCACAGAGCTAGACAAACAGTTAACCCTTTGTGACAGAACAGCTCAATATTTTTAATAAAGGCCATAAATATAAAAATATATATATAAAATATTATTTTTAAGCAAAAATGAGTAAAATGCAGTCATAAACAAAAATGGCCTCCAAAGATGTACATAGCCTTTAAATAATTTTTAAGTTAAATGAAAAGCCAGAACTTAAAAGTTATAGTTTTCTGCAAAGTCAATGTAGTAATAATAATAATAATAATAATAATAATAATAATAATAGTACAGCTAAAACCATGACAATAAATGCATTTGTGTAGCATACTTACTATTAAATATCCCAAAACAGTATTTAGTTTACCTGTACTCATAGTAATTATAGTGATTGATAAACAGAGTGAATAAAAAAATTTTTTCTTCATTAACTCATAAGTTAGTAGAGTTAAAAAAAAAAAAATTATGGCTCTTATAGCTATGAATGTGAGAGGTGCCCAGATTGTTTGTCTGCAGGGAGCCTAAATTTCCTGAGGAAACCTCTGATAAATAGTAATTATGTGATTCTCTGTCATAATTGAGCAACCTAACAGGAACAGGGAGAGGATCACATCATTAGAGATCTGAAGTTGATTTCTTCAAACACTTTGGTTTGGAGACATGTCTCCATCCAGCATTAAAATGTATTGCCTCCATGTAGGCCAAGTTTGTTCAACCTGACATTGCGTGAGACTTTGGTAAATTAATTCTGTAATCATATCTAAGTCTTTAAAAACATTTGAAAATAGCAATCTGAAGTCGGGTTTGGTATCGAGGTACCAGCCGGCACCTCTATTTTTCCTACATGGAAGCAATACATTTTAATGCAGTACGGCAACAGCATTAAAACAAAAGCGTTTGACCGAATCAACTTCAGATCTCTGAACTGAAGCTCGATTCGGTCAACACTAATCATTAGAGTTCCTGCTCTACAACAAGAAGTAATAGAGTGATAGTACATGAGATATGCTGAATAGCATGACAGAACATCTCAGCAGTATGAAGTAAAGACGGGCAACAGCATGCAGTCAAACTAAACTTCCAGTTGTAGAAATAGAGGCAACCTGCCCTAGTCACATTCCATGATGGATTGTTGGAGGCCATGTTTATTTAATTCCTAGAGAACTCTTTTCAGTGCATTTGAACTCCTTAGTGATCTAACTCATTATAGCCTTAAGGACCAGTAATATACCTACCCTCCATCTTCTAATGGTCATAACTTTTATATTTATTTTCAGAGTAGCTATATCTGATCTTGAATTTTGTCGAAGGAGTTGTTTTTATTGAAATCATGATGGAGTACATCTAATGTAATAAATAAAATATATAGATTTTTTGAAGTGGGAGATTAAAAAAAGCACGTTTTAACCTTTTCTGGGATATATTTTTATAGCATTCACTGTGTGGTGTAAATAAATAACAGTAGGAATATCCAATTTCATAAGGTTTTTATTATGTTACTTTTAATACCAAAACTTGTTTACAAAGTAATTTGTTTTTTGTGTTGTCATATTCCAAGATATATAATGTATTAAATTGTTGGACGGACTAAAACTACGACATGTCAAAATTTTAGTCCGGCTGCCTCTCGGCATGTTTACCGTGCTGCGGCTGGAACTCCGGCTCGACCTCTTTATAGTGAATAGGACCAGAGCATAGTTCTGGCCGCGCACATGCACTAGCGGCAGCACGGATCCGACAGGCAGTTCACCCGCCGGAACAGCCTGCCGGACAATCGCGCCGCTAGTGTGAAAGTAGCCTAAAACTAATAACTATATTTTTTATTTTTATAAATTTATTTAAAGAAAAATAAAAAATATGCATGAATTTGTGTATATATAAAGGCCACCACACTAACTATAGCTAAAACTAATACATACATTTGTAAGTGCATATCTATCCTTTACATGCAGAATGTCTACTAAACTGATAAGTATAACTATAACTTTCTGGGCAGTAGATCGTGCTGTCTAAACAGCCATCTGCTGCCCTGAAACAATGATTCTGAATGAGGACAAGGGATTGCAATAGGGATACTTTGTCCTCATACTGTGAAGGAGATTGCTGCATGTGAATACAGCGGTCTCCTTCACTGAATGAACAGCCGACTGTCAGAACACTTCCTTCCCGACAATCAGCTGTAACAACAAGACATGTAAACCCACCTTAACAGCAGCAGTAAACTGAAAATGGTTTACCTATGGATATACAGTAGCAGTTTTATGTCTCTGTGCAGATTGCTACAGAATGAAAACATTTAGAATTTTATGTTTAGTGGTATTATACTGCCATGATAAAAAATGTCTAAAAACTCTAAAAAAAACTTTTTCTATTAATTTTGAGTTAAAAAAAATACAATTTCCTGACAGAAATGTCCTTTTAAGAAATAAAAAATAGCAAATTATATGAACTGCACATGAGTTATGGCAGGTAGGAAGATTTTTGTTTTCAAATACTGACAATACTTTTTTTTATAAGAATAATCAACATACGTAATTGGTGGAATAGTTATTATCATCATGCAAAGTAATGATGGGTTTGAATGACTGTAGGCTAAAACTATTCTTTAATCTAAAATAGAAGTGAAAAATATTAAGATTAGTATAATTAATGTGTGACCAGCTAATAAGATCTCTTTAGGCCTGCCCTTATTGAAACAGGAAATGGTTAATAAATTGTTGGAATTTCGCAGAAAAATCACAGTTCTGTAACTGTACCTGAATAGACAATACAGTTTTCTTTCATAATGGTATTATCTTCAGGTCAATATCAGATTTTCTGTTAATCTCTCACGTACTAAACTTTGTGGTATTTCTGATTCCCATTGAAAGAAACTTTAAAATAGAGAATGCATTGTTAGAATAGTATTATGATTAGTAACATGGTAGGTTTGCTTATTGAAGTACATTTTATTTGAATACTGAGGAATAGAGATGAGCGAGCACTAAAATGCTCGGGTGCCCGTTATTCGAGTCAAATTTTTCCCCGATGCTCGGGTGCTCATTTCGAATAATGAACCCCATTGAAGTCAATGGGAGACTCGAGCATTTTTTGCAGGGGACCAAAGCTCTGCACAGGGAAGGTTGCGTGAAAACCTCATAAAATGATGGAAACACCACGGAAATGGAATGGAAACAGAAGGGCCGGAATGCATGGATGCCTCTGAGGCTGCCTAATCGTACCATTACGCCAAATTCTGGGCAACAGCCTGGTCAGATAGGTACTCCCTCACCATCTTTCTGAACAGCTCCCCCCTACTGGGGGACGGGTGACATAGTCTTGCTGGAGTGACAAAAAACTGGCAAAGGCCTTGGAAAGTGTTCCCCTGCCAGTGCTTGACAAGCTGCCTGCTCCCCTCCTCTCACCCGCTAGTTGGCGCACAGAACTACGTCCTCTGCCGCTAGCGGTGTTAGATGGGAAGGATAGTTTCAGCTTGTGCACCAGTGCCTGTTGATCTTGATTCACTCTCATACTCCTTTCCTCTACAGGAATGAGAGTGGAAAAGTTCTGCTTGTACCGGGGGTCCAGGAGGGTGAACACCCAGTAATCGGTGTTGGCAAAAATGTTTTTAACGTGAGGGTCAGGGGAAAGGCAGTCAGTCATGTTCGCCAAAGTCCCAACACGCAAGAATTCCCTCTCCTCAATAGGCTGACTCTCCATTTCCTCCTCCTCCAACTTCTCCTCTTCAGCCCATATACGCTCAACAGATAAGAAAGAATGAGCATTGGTACCCTCTTCAGTCTCGCCAACAGTCTCTTCCTCTTCCTCCTCCTCCTCCCCCTCCTCCAATACGCGTTGAGAAACAGACCTGAGGGTGGTCTGGCTATCAAGCAACATATCTTCTTCCCCCATCTCCTGTGACAAGCGCAAAGCCTCTGACTTCATGCTGAGCAGTGAGTTTTTTAGCAGACAAAGCAGAGGGATGGTGACGCTGATAATGGCGGCATCACGGCTGACCATCTGTGTTGACTCTGTGCTGACTGTGTTGTCATCTGGCAGTCTTCAATCGCTCTGCTGTGCTGGTAAACCCTGTCTAACATGTGTAACGTGGAATTCCATCACGTGGGCACGTCGCACAACAGTCGGTGAGCTGGCAGTTGTAAGCGCCATTGCACTGCCCTGAGGGTGGCAGCATCTGTGGTTGACTTGTGGAAATGCGCACAGATGTGTCGCACCTTGGTGAGCAAATCAGACAAATTGGGGTAGGTCTTGAGAAACCCGTAAACCACAAGATTGAACACGTGGGCCAGGCATGGCACATGTGTGAGTCTGCCGAGTTGCAGAGCCACCACCGGTTTGGCCCGTTATCACACACAACCATGCCTGGTTTGAGGTTCAGTGGCACCAGCCAAAGATCGGTCTGCGCCGTGATGCCCTGTAGCAGCTCTTGGGCGGTTTGCCTCTTGTCACCTAAGCTCATCAGTTTCAGCCTGTTGGCGTTTACCCACAGCAGTGCTGCTGCGCCAAGAGCTACCGACTGAAGGTGCTGTGCTCACGGATGGTAATTGAGAGTTGGAGGAGGAGGGGTTGGAGGAAGAGGCATAATAAGTCTGAGAAACCGTGACCGAGGTAGGCCCCGCAATCCTTGGTGTGGGCAGCACATGAGTGGCCCCAGGGTCAGACTCGGTCCCAGCCTCCACCAAGTTAACCCAATGTGCCGTCAGGGAGATATAGTGTCCCTGCCCGCCAGCACTTGTCCACGTGTCTGTGGTTAGGTGGACCTTCTTAGTAACCACGTTTGTCAGGGCACGGATGATGTTCTCTGACACGTGCTGGTGTAGGGCTGGGACGGCACATTGGGAAAAATAGTGGTGGCTGGGGACCAAGTACCAAGGGACAGCCACCGCCATCAGGTTGCGGAAAGCCTCAGTCTCTGCCTATAGGGCAGCATCTCCAGGCTCCTCAGTTTGGAGATGTGGACGTTTAGGGCTTGTGCATGTGGGTGGGTGGAATTGTATTTGCGCTTGCACTCAAATGTCTGATGTAAAGACAGCTGAATGCTGCGCTGGGACACATTGGTGGAGGGTGTGGAGGAATGTGGAGGTGAAGGGGTGGCTGTAGCGCGGTCGGTGCTCGTTCCTGGGTTCTGGGCGGGGGGTTGACTCGCAGAGCCAGCATCTGACACAGGGAAAGGAGCAGTGGTGTGACCTGCAGGAGGTGAACGGCCTTGGTTTTTACTGAGTCGGTTGTTTAGCACTCATATGCCTGCGCATGCTGATAGTGGTTAGGCTGGTAGTGGTGGCTCCCCTGCTGATCCTGGTGTGGCACAGGTTGCACACCACAGTCCATCGGTCATCCTCACTTTCTTTAAAGAACCTCCAGACTTGCGAAAATTTAGGCCTCGGCACGGGAGCTTCACTCCGTGAAACAGTTGCTGATCTACTTGCTCTGGACCTGCTTCTCCCTCTGGCCACCCCACTGCCTCTTCCAACCTGTTCTGGTGCTGCACTTGCCTCCCCCTCAGAAGCACTGTCTTGACTAGGCTTACCAACCCAGCTCGGGTCAGTCACCTCATCGTCCACCAGCTCTTCCTCTGATTCCTCACTCTGCTCCCCCCTCGGACTTACTGCCCTGACAACAACGTCACTATCTGACAATCGTGTCTCATCATCATCATCATCCGACAACTCTTGACACACTACTTGCACTAAGTCAACAATCTCATCACCCACAGACTGCAAAAGTTCTAAATTTTGGGCATCGGGACAGAGCAACTGCTCAGGTTGCTGTTGAGCAGTGGTTTGTGTCTCTGGGTAGGGTCCTGAAAAGAGTTCCTGTGAGTATGCCGTATCTGAATCCATATTTTCCATTGGGGGGCATGCTGGGGGGAAGGAGGTTGAGCTGGAGGAGACAGAGGTCTACTCCCTTGGCTAGCGTGGGTGGACTGCGTGGAAGACTGGGTGGTGGATAAATTACTGGACACATTATCCGCTATCCACGTCATCACCTGTTCGCACTGTTGTGGTTGTAATAGTGGTGTACCACGTGACCCTGTAAGTTATGAGATGAAGCTAGGGAGCGAAACTCTGCGGCGTTCCACTGCTCGCTCATCAGTAGGTACTGTGTCACCCTGCTCAGGACCACAGCCTCTGCCCCCTACATCACTTGGACGCCCATGCCCTTGCCCCGACCCTTACCCCTGGGGTTCACCATTTTGTATATTCACTAAACTGTAGAATTAATATCTGAGGCCAAAACCATATTCAGTAGACAGTAGAATTACTATCTGAGGCAAAAAAACGTATTCTCTAGACTCCGGCTACTGTACCGCACACCACTCAATTTTTCACTGGACTGTAGTATATATAACTGAGAGAAAAAACGTATTTTCTATACTCTGGCTACTGTACCGCACACAACAGAATTGCTCACTGCACTGTAGTATATATAACTGATAGAAAAAATGTATTTTCTATACTCCGGCTACTGTACCGCACACGACAGAATTGTTCACTGCACTGTAGTATATATAACTGAGAGAAAGAACGTAGTCTTTAGACTCCGGCTACTGTACAGCACACTAAAGAATTGTTCTCTGCACTGTAGTATATATAACTGAGAGAAAGAACGTAGTCTTTAGACTCCGGCTACCGTACCGCACACAAAAAAATTGTTCACTGCACTGTAGTATATATAACTAAGAGAAAGAACGTAGTCTTTAGACTCTGGCTACTGTACCGCACACAAAAGAATTTTTCACTGGACTGTAGTATATTTAACTGAGAGAAAAAATGTATTATCTTGACTGCGGCTACTGTACCGCACACAACAGAATTGTTCACTGCACTGTAGTATATATAACTGAGAGAAAAAACGTAGTCTTTAGACTGCGGCTATTGTACCGCACACCACTCAATTTTTCACTGGACTGTAGTATATATAACTGAGAGAAAAAACGTATTTTCTAGACTGCTTCTACTGTACCGCACACAACAGAATTTTTCACTGCACTGTAGTATACATAACTGAGAGAAAAAACGTAGTCTTTAGACTGCGGCTATTGTACCGCACACCACTCAATTTTTCACTGGACTGTAGTATATATAACTGAGAGAAAAAACGTAGTCTTTATACTCCGGCTACTGTACCGCACACAAAAGAATTGTTCACTGCACTGTAGTATATATATCTGAGAGAAAGAACGTAGTCTTTAGACTCGGGCTACTGTACCGCTCAAGACAGAATTTTTCACTGCACTGTAGTATATATAACTGAGAGAAAAAACGTACTCTTTAGACTGAGGCTACTGTATCGCACACTACAGAATTTTCACTGCACTGTAGTATATATAACTGATAGAAAAAACGTACTCTTTAGACTGCGGCTACTGTACAGCACACTACAGAATTGTTTACTGCACTGTAGTATATATAACTGAGAGAAAAAACGTACTCTTTAGACTGCGGCTACTGTACAGCACACTACAGAATTTTTCACTGCACTGTAGTATATATAACTGAGAGAAAAAACGTATACCCTAGACTGCCCTACAAATCCCAGCAAGCCAAGGTACAGCAGTAGCAAAAATTAGTACTGAGCGGACTTTGGGCAATTTCTTTGGGGTCTGTGTGGACCACGTGCTGTCCCCTTTCTGCCACCAGTCGTTGTGCACAGTGTGCAGCCAAGATGGTGGTAGCTGCACTACAAGTCCCAGCCAGCAGTCAGGAGGAGACCAAAAAAAAAGGTGCTTGTAGCCCTTAAAAGGGCTGTTGGGTTCTTTGAGGATGATTCCTGCCTAACCAAAATCTAAATTGAGGCCCTAACACTCTCCTTGACAGACAGCAGCTCTATCCCTAATATCATCCAGGCGGCGTCTGAGGCGAGCAGCACAGGACCAGATTCTTATATTCCCAGGTCATCTGATCTGGCCAGCCAATCCCTGCTATCGACTTGTAGGGGTTCCCCGTGATGCTAGGAGTTACCAAAGACTCTCCTGCATGTTTATTGGCTGCGAAAAAGGCGCCTAACATGCAGGAAGAGGAAGATGCCATTTCCTCGAGTATCGCGAGATGCTCGTCCGAGTATCGAGCATGTAAGAATACCCTAATGCTCGAACGAGCACCAAGCTCGGACGAGCATGTTCGCTTATCTCTACTGAGGAACCTAAGAAAAACAATCTATATACTGTATTATATTAGTTGTAGTTGAAAAAGAAAGTACTATAAAAGTTGGTCTATTTTCCTGACGGTCTAAAATGCCAGTTTGTAACAGCACATATAAATTATTACTTGGGTTGTTTGGTTTGTAATTTTGTAAAAATGGCATGTTACCTTTATTCTACAAGTGCAATTATAACAATACCAAAGTTATATAGTTTAGTATATTTTACTATTAAAAGGCTCTTTTTTAGAACTTTTTTCTTTTTGTGTCAGTGGAGCTGTGTGAGGGCTTCTTTTTTGTCAGGTAAGCTGTAGTTTTTATAGGTATCAATTTTTTGGGTGGATGCAAGGTTATAAAAAAAACAGCAATTCTGGCATTGTGCATCTTTTATAGTGTTTACTGTGTGGGGTAAATAATATGTTTTATTGTAATTTTTTAGAGTTTTTTTCTGTTATAATGACAAGGGGGCTACATTTTTAATATTTGCTTCTTTACATTTTTATAGGCTTTATTATCTGTTTTTATTTTTATTATTTTTTTAATCCCACATGAGGACTTGAATCTACAATCTACAATCATTTGATCACTTGAACAATATTTTTCAGTGCTTCAATAATGCAGTCTAATGTGATTTTGCTGTTTTTCCTATGTTAAGGCCTCTTTCACACGAACGTTGTATTTTGCGATGTTATCCGTGTGCATTCCGTATTTTGCGGAACGGAACAGCTGACCCCTAATAGAACAGTACTATTCTTGTCCGTAATACGGACAAGAATAGGACATGCTCTATTTTTTTTTGCGGGCTACGGAACGGAGCAACGGATGCGGACAGCACACGGTGTGCTGTCCGCATTTTTTGCGGGCCCATAGAAATGAATGGGTCCGCATTTTTCATGTAAAAAATGCGGATCGGAGCCCGCAAAAATACTGTCGTGTGAAAGAGGCCTAAGGTATAATAAATGTACTAAAATAGCAGTGACCTCTTGATTGTGTCTGAGTGGGAACAATCTAAATGCTGATATACTTTGGGCTCTATTGAGTGCAGCATCTGAGGGTTTAACCTCTTCTAGATGTCTGCCTAGACCTCCTGATCAAGGACATATAACCCCTCAGGTGCTGTGGTCAATTGCGATGGGGGAAGCCATTCATTCGCTGTGGTAGCCACAGTATCTGCGGCTTCCATAGCAATAGTTCATATAGAGCCCTGTGGTAGGCTCCATTGGAACATAATGAGACTCTCACAGGCCGCAATAATAATTAATAGAAGTCTATGAGAGCAGATGATGGCATGTTCAAGTCCCTTAGGGGGACTTTTAAAAAACAGTGCAAAAAAAGGTTCAAACAATGCATAAATTAATAATATAAAAAATATAAAAATCTAATATATAAAGCTGAGTGTATGTGTGTGTGTATGTCCGCTAAATGAATCCGCACCGCTGCAGCTACAATCACAAAATTTGGCACACATGTACATCAGGTGTCCGGGAAGGTTTTAGAACAGTTTTCAACTCTCCAGGACGTACCGTTCCTGAGATATTCCCAAAAATGCATTAGCCAATAGTAGCCTGGTCACATGACCCTTATCAGCCAATAGAACCTCACAGGTACACATCAGGTTTCTATGACAACCTAGCCAGTTCACTGCTTTAGGTCTGCATTAAAGAGGCAGAGCACTGTGGATGACAATGGTAAATGGGTATTCCCGGTTACCATAACTATAACTTATGTTTTAGACTAACTTATCATCAATCATTACCTCATATAATGTAAATTTTACATATTTACTGTTCAGTAGTAGAGATGAGCGAGTAGTGTTCAATCGAGCCGGTATTCGATCGAATACTACGCTATTCGGCATACTCGATTTCAATCGAGTATAACGGCGATGGCGCACTTAGAATTCGTTTCCCCTCCCACCTTCCCTGGCGCTCTTTTTCCACCAATCAACATGCAGGGGGGGTATGACAGGCACGCTGAGCACGCTGGCAGCGCGAAAACAGCGTCTACATGGATTGGCTGGAAAAACCATGTGACCTCGAATATTAAAAACTCAGCTATTCCTGCTCGTACGCATATGCTGCATGAACTTAGTCAGGGACAGAGGCTGGAGAAGGGACAGACAGGTTTTAGCAGTTGGACAGGCAGGAGCGTGATCAAAAGCCCTTATCAGGGCTACTATAGTGCACTACAGTGATAGCTTTACTACAAGATACACTTTACAGAGAACGGCTGCCGTATTCAGGGATAGCTGCTGGAGTAGGGACAGAGAGAGGCATTAGTGGTGTATTAGGTGCTCTGCTACATACCAAACTATATTTGGCACTACTGTTCAGCGTTCTTTTTGGCTGAAAAACCCTGTTATATAACTAGTGTGTATATGCACCATCTGATCTGGCAGTATACGGCTGTGAATTTTATTTTATTTTTTAAATACAGTTTATTTGGCTCTAGTGTTCTGGGTTCTGTGTGCCTGCAATACCCTTTTTGTATACCAGGTGTAAATACCCACCGTCTGTTCAGTTAGTACACGGCTGTGTACCTTGAAATATACAATATCTAGGCCATTTAATAGGCCACTGTACTGTGCCGTTTTCTTGCTAAATTATTTCACATACCTGGTGTAAATACCCACCGTCTGTTCAGTTACTACACGCTGTGTACCTTGAAATATACAATATTAGGCCTTTTAATTGGTCACTGTACTGTGCGTTCTCTTGCTAAATTATTTCACATACCTGGTGTAAATACCCACCGTCTGTTCTGTACTACACGGCTGTGTACCTTGAAATATACAATATCTAGGCCTTTTAATTGGCCCACTGTACTGTGGCGTTCTCTTGCTAAATTATTTCACATACCTGGTGTAAATACCCACCGTCTGTTCCTGTTACTACACGGCTGTGTACCTTGAAATATACAATATCTAGGCCTTTTAATTGGCCACTGTACTGTGCGTTCTCTTGCTAAATTATCTCACATACCTGGTGTAAATACCCACCGTCTGTTCAGTTACTACACGGCTGTGTACCTTGAAATATACAATATCTAGGCATTTTAATAGGCCACTGTACTGTGCGTTCTCTTGCTAAATTATTTCACATACCTGGTGTAAATACCCACCGTCTGTTCTGTTACTACACGGCTGTGTACCTTGAAATATACAATATCTAGGCCATTTAATAGGCCACTGTACTGTGCGTTCTCCTGCTAAATTATTTCACATACCTGGTGTAAATACCCACCGTCTGTTCAGTTACTACACGGCTGTGTACCTTGAAAATATACAATATCTAGGCATTTTAATAGGCCACTGTACTGTGCGTTCTCTTGCTAAATTATCTCACATACCTGGTGTAAATACCCACCGTCTGTTCTGTTACTACACGGCTGTGTACCTTGAAATATACAATATCTAGGCCATTTAATACGCCACTGTACTGTGCGTTCTCTTGTTAAATTATTTCACACACCTGGTGTAAATACCCACCGTCTGTTCAGTTACTACACGGCTGTGTACCTTGAAATATACAATATCTAGGCATTTTAATAGGCCACTGTACTGTGCGTTCTCTTGCTAAATTATCTCACATACCTGGTGTAAATACCCACCGTCTGTTCTGTTACTACACGGCTGTGTACCTTGAAATATACAATATCTAGGCCATTTAATACGCCACTGTACTGTGCGTTCTCTTGTTAAATTATTTCACATACCTGGTGTAAATACCCACCGTCTGTTCAGTTACTACACGGCTGTGTACCTTGAAATATACAATATCTAGGCATTTTAATAGGCCACTGTACTGTGCGTTCTCTTGCTAAATTATCTCACATACCTGGTGTAAATACCCACCGTCTGTTCTGTTACTACACGGCTGTGTACCTTGAAATATACAATATCTAGGCCATTTAATAGGCCAACTGTTACTGTGCGTTCTCTTGCTAAATTATTTCACATACCTGGGTGTAAAACCCACCGTCTGTTCAGTTACTACACGGCTGTGTACCTTGAAATATACAATATCTAGGCATTTTAATAGGCCACTGTACTGTGCGTTCTCTTGCTAAATTATCTCACATACCTGGTGTAACATACCCACGGTCTGTCTGTTACTACACGGCTGTGTACCTTGAAATATACAATATCTAGGCCATTTAATAGGCCACTGTACTGTTGCGTTCTCTTGCTAAATTATTTCACATACCTGGTGTAAATACCCACCGTCTGTTCAGTTACTACACGCTGTGTACCTTGAAATATACAATATCTAGGCATTTTAATAGGCCCACTTACTGTGCGTTCTCTTGCTAAATTATCTCACATACCTGGTGTAAATACCCACCGTCTTTCTGTTACTACACGGCTGTGTACCTTGAAATATACAATATCTAGGCCATTTAATACGCCACTGTACTGTTGCGTTCTCTTGTTAAATTATTTCACATACCTGGGATGTAAATACCCACCGTCTGTTCAGTTACTACACGGCTGTGTACCTGGAAATATACAATATCTAGGCCATTTAATAGGCCACTGTACTGTGCGTTCTCTTGCTAAATTATTTCACATACCTGGTGTAAATACCCACCGTCTGTTCAGTTACTACACGGCTGTGTACCTTGAAATATACAATATCTAGGCATTTTAATAGGCCA